>WAAE01021488.1:0-21123 GCA_013400495.1 Nicator chloris
GACATGGGGGTTTCTCCCCGCAATCCAAGGGTCTTTTCTGTCCTGTAATATTTCCTACTGGCACTGAAAACCTAAATTCCTCTGCTCAATTCATTGTGAGTCCTGTTTCAAATTATATACTACTTCTCACACCATGCCTTCTTTTTTAGTAAGTCTCAAGCAGAAGCACAGCCATTTAAAAAAACCCCAGACATTTCAGGTGAAGGGAGGCAGACCTAATAGGGTCTCAAAGAAACCTGGAGACTACAGTCTAGGATTGATTTCATAGTTAATGACTAATTTGTTTACCCTCCTTCAAATTTACTACACACCAATATTTGAAACAGGATTACACTATATCCACTAAAAACATTAAAACCCCAAGTTTTTTGAAATACATAACGGCTGAGAGGCTATAAATTATTTCAGTCCTATGAATACCCTGATCCTGTAACCTGCATTTACCTGAAATCCAACAAGACTACAAAAATGTCCCAAGGCTTTAGACAGGACTCAAAAGATGGGAAAACGTTCATCATTCTGTCCATGAAAAATATGATGGTTGATCCACCATCACTGATAATTCCTCAGAAGTTGAGCTAAGATGATCATCAATAATTTACCCTACTTCCCAAGTTAAGACCTGTCCTGCTGCAGCCATCAGTTCTCTTCTCTAAAGACTGCTCCAATGACTGTCTGATTGGTTAGCATTTCAGCAGGCCCCCTAAACCAGTCAGAAAACTTGGGGCTTAGTGTACTGCCAACTACAAGACAAGGACATTTAGAGTTACAGATTGAGTAGCACAGCACAGCAGATTAGCCTTAGTAAACACAAAGCTGGCTATTCACTTGCCTTGCTATGAATAGCCAGCTGAATGGCTTTCCAGTGTGGTTTCAGACCAAAGCCAGAAGACTTCTTATATGCCAGGTCTAAAGGTTTGTGTATAATGACTGAGATAGCTGTGACAAGACTAAAGAAGTGATTAGTATTTCTCACTGTACGTATTAGCCTAATCGCCATTGCATTTCTCTTAGAAACTCTTTGTTCTTCTGTTGTAAACAGAAAGCAATCTGGACCAAGAGCATACCTGATTCTGCTTGTACAATGGATTGCTAAGGAGGACAGAGTACACAGAAATATTCTGTGTATGAACACCAGCAAGAAGAGAGAAACAATACACTTGTACAATGCTGGAAGGAAAATAATCTACACACTGCCTGCAATGTTTCTGAGTTGGAAACCTAGGTGAATTATTCCTTTTTGGATCCCACAGAGGCCTGGTTAAATCAATCTTGAGATTCTGTATGACTCCCACTATTGAAAATAAAAACTATTCAGACTATCTGCACTGCTAAATATCCTGACACCTCTAGGAATCAAATCTGTCACTTAGAATATGTCTATAATGTATCCAACAGAATGAAATTAAAATTGATTACAGCAGTATAAACACATAACAAAAAAATATTCAAATATTCAAAACAAGCAGCTTGTTACACACATCACAAGACTTACACATTTATGCTCAAATTACTTTTTTCTCCAAAGCTACGAACACAAAGATAGTATCTAGTAGTATTTATGTTAGGAGGTCTCCAAACACTTTGCAAAGGAGACACTGCTCTCTACATGTAACATGCTAGCCAAAACCATGTCAGAGACAGAACACCCACAAGCTAAATCAGAACAGATACAAATTATATGGCAGGTAGAACTGGCCTCATCCTCACCCTTTAGAGTTACGCACTCACCTGTGTTCTACTATCAGTTTTTACTGAAAGCATCTGCAAGCTGTCACTGTAACAGTCTATTGTCCAGGAGAAAGACAAGTGTTCAAAACAGTATCCTCAAAGTTTTCCTCTCTGGAGATTTTTTAATATACTGTTACCTATATTATTGTCTAAAACATAGGGTATTCCTTTCGCAGTTCTCATGAAGTCCAAGGAAAAAAAGGATATACATTTATCTTTGATTTTCTGGTCTAGAAAATGCATCTGCCTTGTATGTACTCTGGGTCTTGTTCGCATACATGCTGTAATCCTAACACATGTTCTTGTTTCATTTTATAAGGACCAGTGGAAGAGTTTGTATGCACTGGCTTCTTTACTGCTCCATAAAGCATGACTCTTCTGTAATCAAAGTTCATGTTAAAAATTAAATGAGCCTAAGGAGGATAATTTATATCTCCTTCCTCCATATTCCCCCATCCATGTCATCCTGCATCAAGAAAACTGTACTTGATATGGCAAAAAAAAAAAGGGTTGGATTACTTTCTTCTTAACACACTGCATGCAGCTTGCTGCTTTTGGGGATCATAATGCTGTATGAAAATAATAAAAAATCAGTAACAAGTTGCCAGTAGTGAACAATGCACCAGATCTAGTTTTGCAATATACTAGAACACATTAGTGGTCAGCAACACTATCTGACCTTTTGGATCTAAAGATCCCAAATCACAGAATCATAGAATGGTTTGGGCTGGAAGGGGCCTCAAAGATCATCTAGTTCCACCCCCTGCCACAGTAGGGACACCTACCACTAGACCAGGTTGACCAGAGCTCCATCCAACCTGGCCTTGAACACTTCCACGGATGGGGCATCCACAGTCCAGGCAACCTGTTCTAGTGTCTCAGCATCCTTATAGTGAAGGATTTATTTCTAAAGGCCAATCTAAACCTAGCCTCTGTCATCTTACAGCTATTCCCTCTTGTCATATTGCTACATGCCCTTGTAAAAAGTCCATCTCCATCTCTTGCGTAGGCCCCCTTTATATACTGGATGGTGTTCTAAGGTGTCCCAAGACACTTCTTTTTTCCAGACTGAAAACCCCTAACTCTCAGTTTGTCTTCACAGGAGAGGTGTTCCTGCCTTGTGATCACTCCATGGCCCTCATCTGGACTAACTCCAACAAGCCCATGCCTTTTTTATGCTGGAGGCCCCAGTGCTCCAGGTGGGGTCTCAACAGAGCACAGCAGAATCCCCTCCCTGGCCCTGCTGCCCACACGGCTTTGGATGCAGCCCAGGACACGTTTGGCTTTCTGGGCTGTGAGTGCCCATGGCTGGGTCATGTCCAGCCTCTCGTCCCCCAGCACCCCCAAGTCTTTTGACTCAAATCTATTATAAATCCATTCTCTACTGTTCCCCAGTGTCCGTCCGCCCCCCTCACCCCCCATATTGTGGTTGGGATTACAAGATGTAGGACTTTTGACCTTATTGAACATAATGAGTTTTACATGGACTAACAAGTCTAACAAAGACCCTCTGGATGGCATCCCTGCCCTGCAATACATCAACTGCACCACATAGTTTGGTGTTGTTGGCAGCCTTGCTGAGATTCCACTCAATCCCACTGTCCATGTCACCAACAAGTATTTTAAACAGGGACAGTCACAACACTAACCCCTGAGGAATTCCACAGATCACTGGTTTCCACTTGGACATTGAACCATAGGCTGCAACCCTTTGAGTGTGACCATCCAGCCAATTCTTTATCCACCAAGTGATCCACCCATCCAATCCACATCTCCCCAGTTTAGAGACAAAGATGTCATGCAGGACAGAGTCCTTTACAACAGAAAGAGCAATACAAGCAGTCCATTTTTGGAGCACCTCTTCCTTTTACTTTTTACTAACTCTTTCTCGCTAGGTGATCTTACTGCCCTTGAGCCAGAACTTGATGTATGGGACTTTATCTCAATAGAAAAGCACCGAGTGACTTTTTTGTTCTTCTCTTTTGCTCTCCTGCAAAACTTACTTCTCTTCCAGGACAACATAACTGCAGTCATAGCTTTCTTCCATGTCTAGATCAGCTTTAGTAAACCCTACCCATGCCAGCACACAACAGTGAAGCTGTAGGGTCCCTCTGTTCAGCTGCAGCAGAGAGGCACAGGTGACATAGAGCAGATGAACTTGGCTTAGGGTATCCAAGGTGAACATAAGACAGTATTACTAGGTTACTGTTCGAAGAAACTTCTATGTCATACAAATTTCTCACATTAATCAGTCTATATTCTTAATTTAAATATAGTGCATAACACAGACCTACTGCAGCTGGCACTAAGCCAAAGCAACATGGTTAATGGAGTACTAGCAGAAAAGGACTTCTGCACAAAATGGATTAACAGCAACATAGATGAGGTCAGCTTCAGCCTTACCTGGGCAAGCTCAAATGCCATATGGATGAAACACCACAGCCTCTCCAGAGAGCTTGTTTCAGTGCTGCACTGAAGAAGTTACCAACCAGCCTGTTCTGATGTGCAGGGCACTGAAGTTAATGAGGTTTCTGTTAGTCCAGTCCTTCAGTTTCTCAAAGTCTCTCTGAAGTTGTACCTGCAGGCATGTCACCCTCTCTGACTAAATTGTACTGTCTATAAATTGCATATTTCATCACAACAGACCAATGGGTCTCCACTTGAAAACACTGGGTGTGTTTGTTTAGTGGGGACTTAGTTTTCGGAGTAAAATTAGGAGAAAGACATGAAAACTTTCCCAAGGCCACAACAGTTTAATTCATCCTCAGTTTAACATTTTCAGTGACAGCAAGGAAGGAGGCAGAAACAAAACAAGATCTGCTCAGGCCCTGAGAAAAAATAATTTTATTTCTTGCCTCTCCAGGCATAGCTGATTTAGCTGGTTTTTGCCACTGGGAAGTTCTTCTAGTGTCCCTAAAAAGGACACAGACCTACTCCTGTACACTGGGGTTCCTATTATCCTGTAATCTGTAATCAGTAAATTTGAATGTTAACTACACAGAAAACAAATAGTCGTTAAGTAGGCATCTGATTTGCATGGATTTCTTCAGTGACAAAATGCAATAATATTTATTTTGCCATATAAGCACAGCATGGAGAAACTCAACAAAAAAATTTGCGCACGGAATCCTGGCATGGTTTGTAATCAGCTAACAAGCTGTAAGACGAGACCAATTGTTGTTGCCGTCACGCCTGTAGTTACACTTTCAGGGTGAAGTCTGCAGGAACGAGAGACACTGATTCAGTGAGAGCATAGCACCACCTGCTGGTGAAGACGTGGCTTCAGAAGGGAGGAAAATATTTTGTCATCTTTCCCCATAACACTTAGATATAAATAAATCAAATAATCAACAAAACCTTTCTGTATCGACGTTGTCTTTGATTATTAAAGAAATCACCAACATCTAAAACTTGCAAGGGCTCTGCACCTCAGACATTGTGTGGACACTCCTAGTGTTTTGTCATAAAAGAAAAAAAAAAGGTAAAAAAGGGAGTGTATAGTAGAGAGGGGTATAGACTAGGCGATTCAGGTAGTCTGTACCTTCCAAGTACCTCAGCCAATGGGGAAAGGAAGAAGGTGATGTGGCCAGGAATTCAGGATAAAAAGGGGGCTGTGTCTTCTAACAATTTGAGAGATCCCAGAAAAATGTCCCATGGCCTCTCCCTTTTATATAAAGTTGTATAAAGTGAATAAAGCTACTGGACTCCTCTGTTTCCTTTCTGGACATAAACCTCTGCTCTTGTAAATTCTCCCACCCACTTCTAATCCAGGACAGCTCTACTATGTCCTACTTGACAAACTGTGTCTGCAGTGACGACCAAAGCACTTTGAGAAATCAGCCGTTAATGAACGAGCACAAACCAGTAATCAAAACAGACTGTACAAAAGGCTTTACTCAGCCTTTTTCTCCCTCTGATATCTCATTGCAATTGCTGCAGACCAAAGAACCAGTGCTGATGAAACCAAAGACCCCAGAGCAATCTATTTGTGAGCAGCATATCTCTATCAGAATAGGAGGCTCCACAAGTCTGAAGTCCCCAAGCTCAGCAGCAGCACTGCTCCAGACATGATTTTCACAGAATTCCCAGACAGCTGTGAAACAAAAAAGACAAATCAGCAAAAGACTGTGAGGAGTTTTATAGCCACCCAATAGCCTAGAACCTTTCTGCATCTGGCATATGTTAGCACTTTCTCCCAATATGTTTTTCACACCTTCTAGGGGCTTAGGCACTGAAGCCACAGACCTGATCCAGTACTAGAATCACTCAGATTTCTTTCTATCCAAACAAAATAACAAATACTAAAAGTAGTCAGACAGTAGCACACAATGAGGCTGGCAGCCTAAACCACAATTCCCTTTACAAGAGAATGTGTGTGTATTATATATGCTGTGTCCACAGTTTTCTTTCTAGCTAGTTCACCTACTTACACTAATCATGCATCTGTCATACGCATCCATTCACAAACTGTCCTTGCTATTGCTTGAAACATTTTCAGCCTGTGAGTTTCCTTGAACTTACATCATTTAAACATCCTGTTTTCATTAGTTCATATCCCTAATTATATATTTCAACATCAATACCAACATTCTCAGCGTGTAGCTCACAGACAGCCCATTTATTATCTTCCATTTGGAAATTCTCTTCAGCCAACAAACATAAAGTCAGACAGTTCTAAACCCATCATTCAAGCACTCATTGGTCACACACAGGATTTCTAGGCTGTCAGGGCTTCCAGCCTTCTAGTTGTAATTGGTGCCTGGATACTCCTGATATATAACAGACATCCATAAAAAGGTATTTATACAAAGCGGTCAGGATGAAAAACAACATGTATTTGGAAAAACGTGGACATATAATACCCATACAGAAGACTGTGTGGAAGCTAGGTTAGGAACTTACAGTGCAGGAAGCGACTCCCTGCTAGAAGTTTATTACATTTCCAAACTGCAGAATCTTCACAATCTTTCCCTATACAAAATTATTGTCAGCAGCTATATGTAGTATGAAATTATCACCCTACTTTATTTAGTCACGACACCCCCTTGTAGGCAAGACCTTCATCTGACGTACCCTATGCTACGTACCTAGCAAGTAATGAGCTGCATGGAAAGATTCAGTCCCATCTGCAAAGGATATGTACTACTCATATGTTCCACTACTCAGATAGTGGAACAGCAGGACTTATTACAACCACGGTAAAAAACATTTACTTCTGATCTGTCAGTTTCAGATAACTTAAGAATTTAGCTTAGCTTGGCAATGCAGCAAATAAAATATCACCTGGTTTCCAAATATTGGGGAAGTCACACTTTTCACTAACAGTGATGAATTTCTTTCAAAATTTAATGGATGAACCTTTAACATACTCCAAAAATGTCTTTGTGAGACACTGATATACAATTCCCACTCTGGTCTCAATTCACCCCCTAGTCTACTGGGTAGTAACATTCTCATATGTTGACCAGACTACAGTGGCCACAAAATATTACTCAGTGGTAGTAGGTCACTGTTTCCTCTCTGCTGCTTTGTTATTTCTCAAATAAGAAGTCAACAGTGGAGACTATATGGAACATTTCTTGGCACACCAGGAAACACTGCTGAGACCTCTCCTATCACTTTGAAGTGATTGCTGTAACAGAGAACAACTGCAAGAACTAAGAGCTACACAAATGGAAGACCTTCATCCCATAAAAGTTACTGGTGTGCAGCCCAATTCCACCATTTTGGTTAGCAAGGTGAACTTTTGAGATTCCTAATGTCCAAAACTGCGCCTTTTTTTTTTTTTTTTAATTCCTATTTAACACAGGAATGTGTGTGAAGGAATCTGTACAATTCTGTTGTAGGAGTCAAGCTCAGCTATGTTTGCCATGTTTTTTTTACTGCAGCAATTTTCTTCCCATTTTCAGAAGGATTAGTCTGCAACTAAATAACACATAACTTTTATCCTGGGGAATGGAAAAGCCATCTCTGGTAGAAACAGGGGATTCAAGTTCCTGATCTGAGTAACTTGTAATTGCTCTTTTTAATTTTTCCACAAAAATGCAAAATAGTACTTTAGTAGTCATTCAGCGGGTATGTATAACTTATAAAATCATGTAAGTCTTTACAAGCCTAGGTAGGAGTAAATTCCCATTCCAACACAGCTTACAATCTAGGCAAAATGACAACAATAAAGAAAGATCAAAATCCATTCCTCTCAGAAGCACAACATCAAACTTACAGAACAGGCTAAGGATAAAGTATGGTCGATTTCTGAATTCAAGATTTTGAGTTGATACTGAAGCTCTTTTTCTTTTTTTTTTTTTTTTTTTTTNAGTATGAAGCACACCAATATCTTCTTTGATTGATTGTGCGCAATGCTGGAAACAATTACAGTCCTAGCTGTGCAGTTTCATCATTCTACTGTGTTCGGTGGAAATCCCACTGAAATTACTCTTCAATTTTATACATCCTGCTTATCCTCTACTGTGAGCTTAGAACCAGTCCTAAGATGCAACATAAAACTGATATATGTCATATCGCTTCAAACCTAAGTGTCTAAAAATGCCAATGCAGACTTAAATTGTTTGTGGTAACCAAAGACACTACAGCAAGGTTTCCTTAGCAAATGAGGATTGTATGTTTATGTCTGAGTACTCCACCCAGTAATTGTTAAATCCTAGAGGCCAAATTGAAGCAAAATTGGCAGATACATAAATATTTCAAAGATACCAAGTGTCTACAATTTTGTCCAGTATACCAATGAGTAAAAGAAAGAAGGTATATTCATGGATGTACACAAGAATAGACTACCTGATCTCTTTATTGATCCTCAGAAAATCTACCCAGAGAAGATAACAAGCAAAATTAATTTAAAGTATTATTTTGTGCACAGAGTATTTTAAAGCATGATAATAATAAATTATTAGGTGAATATTTATTAGATGACTAATGAATAGGTGCACTTCATTGGTATAAAACAGACTTGCTTACAGAAGATACAGCCACTGAAAACAACTGAAAGAAAAAATTCTCAGTGTGTCTGCAAATTACCTTAGGGGTGGTTAACACTCACCTGTAAACAGAAGATTTAGTTTATTATCTTACAGTCCCCTCTGCAACTGCAGCTACTTATCCTTACACTCTCCTTCCCATGAGAGCTTCCTGATCTCTCAGCTATGTCAAAGAAACCTATGAAACAATCCATGATTTCTAAGTATGTCTAAAAAGACAAACAGAGGTAGGCAGCAGGAACAGTTGAATCAACACAGTTGAGGAGACAATCACACCAGGCAAAGGAAAGTTATATAAGGTACATGTAACAGGCAGCTGGAAACCTCTGCCACGGCTTGAAGAGTAGTGTTACAATTGCCTCTTTGAGCGCCAGAAAAGGCAGCACTGCCATTTCCATGTGTTTCCAGACATGCAGGGGCAGGAGGGTAGGCTTGCAGGTATCATGTCCTGCTGTGCCTCTTTGATATCACCTAATAAAGAATTCATTTTACTTATAGCATTACAAGATTAAATAACATTCTGCTATGGATAGCCTGCATCAAACACCTTCCATTAAGCCTTTGCACTCCACTTGCATGGCTGGGCACAGCAAATGGCAAAACTAGGATGTTTTGTGATCCATACCCTTCAGAATGGCTGACTGCTCCTCAGTTACTCTGCAGTAGCAGAATGCAGGTGTCAGCTCCCCCCATCATTACTGTGGGTTAAACTGGTGCATCAGCCAAAGCAACAAGGATGACATTTCAGTGTTTGCATTAACCTTTCAATTAGAAGTGGCATGAAACCTAAATTCCTCCCCACTAAGACTTCAGTCTTGAAATGCTTGATTTGCCTTCTTCACAAACACTTCAGAACAACTTCCCCAAGTTTGCATTGAGATTGGCCAAAACACTGAGTTTGTTTGGTTAAAGGCTAAAACACCTCACTGCAACTCAGACTCCTGCTTATTCACCATATAGCTTATAACATATCCTGTAGAAAGCCTGTGAAAAAGTAGTTTCTGCTGACACTGAAATTATTTTGTAGCAGTACAAGAGATGCAGAGTCTTTCCTTCATAAAAGTGTGGCCTGCATCACACCCTTTCCATTCAGAAATTAAGCTGGCCCAGCCACACTCCCATATTCTGTAGAGCGGTGCCATGTGCAGGACTTCATGGTGCCCGCTGATAGGAAGTCATGGAATATGCTGAGCTGGAAGGGACCCATCAGGATCACTGAAGTCCAACTCCTAGCTCTGAACAGGATAGTCCCAAGAATCACAACATGTGCCTGAAAGCATTGTTCAAATGCCTCTTGAACTCTTGTGAGGCTTGGTGCTGTGACCACTTCACTGGGGAGCCTGTTCCAGTGCCAACCACCCTCTGTATGAAGAACCTTCTCCTAATAATAACGTGGACTTCTCCTAACTCAGCTGCGTACTGTTACCTCAAGTCCTGCCACTGGTTGATCTGGACCTGCCCCTTGCAAGGTTAAAAACCACAATGAGGCCTCCCCTCCAGGCTGAACCGACCAAGTGACCTCAGCCGTCCCTCATACAGCTTCCAGCCCAGACCCTCCACCATTCTCGTGGCTCTCCTTTGGACGCTAATAGTTAATGGTTTGTTATGTGACAAAACCCCTCACAGGAGCATGACATACCTACTCCCTCCACCAAAACGCGCCGACGTCCTCTTATCCTGCCGCACCCCCGCCGAGGGGCCGCGGGCGGGCGGAGCCGCGGGCGGGCACCGAGGCTCCTGAGCCCGCCCTGACCAACTCTGTGGCGCCGGAGGCGGAGTCGGGCTGCCCTGCGAGTGGAACGGGCGGCTGAGGCAGCTGCCCCAGTATGGGCAGAGCCATGGGGCTGGCTGGGTTGCTGCTGGGGCTCGTCGTGGTGCCCGCCGTACTGGTGAGCACCAGCCTCCGCCACGGCGCCCCGCGGACCGAGGCCGAGGCGGAGCCGTCCGGCTGGGAGCTGGCGGCAGACGCCGTCCCCGAGGACTCGCTGTGGCCACTGCCACAGTGGGTCCGCACGTACCCTCGCCAGCTGCAGCTAGCGCCCGGCCGCTTCCAGCTGGTGCATGGCGCCGGCTCCTCGGCGGGGCCGGGCTGCGGGCTGTTGCAGGATGCCTTCCGGAGGTGAGCGGCGGCGGGGCCGAGGTGCTGCAGCGGCGGGCCGGGGACGGGAGCAGCCGCTTCAGGGCCTCGCCGGCGCCTCTGCTTCCCCGGCAGATACTACGAGTACATATTCGGGCATTCCCGGCGGCGGACGTGGGGCCGCAGGCCGCTGGCCGCCCGAGCGGAGCCCGAGCTGTTCCAGCTGCAGGTAGTGATCGAGGCGGGGGACCCTGGCTGTGACAGGCACCCGCACCTCACCTCCAGCGAGGCCTGTGAGTACCCACTCGGCCGCTCACCGCGCTCCTCCTTCCCCGGCTTGGGCTGCACCGTTAAGCGCTTGTTTTCCTATCACGTGTCCGGTGTAGATGTCAGCAGATTTGGGGGTGTTTTTTTAAGGAACTGGAAAGCATGGGCTCTCGGAATCGCACAAGAACATTTTACAACAGTGGCGACCAGAAGATAATTCTTTTTCTTGATGCTGTGGGAGATCTCAGCCCACAGTGAATCATGAAGCTCGTCACGTGTCGCCTATGATTTTTGCAGTTCAGCTGTCGTATAGCTCGTTTACCTGCTACTATCCTTTCTAGCAGCTAGCGTTAGGAGTCAGAGATACCACAGTGTGCAATAGCCAGTTATCTTTGGTGAGATCTGTGCATAGTCAGGAGATGGTCCCTTTCAGTGCAGGGTATTTATTGAGTGAAGGCTGTCACTGCTTACCCGTCTGCTAAGAAATGACTGCATTTGAATTGAAGCTACTTACACTGAGATATGTACGTAGTATTTCCTGTTTTTCCAGGAAAACCAGAAAGTGCTCGTTGAACTTGTTATTCATCTTGCAGAGCTATAAAACTACTTCTTTTGTATCTGTCAATACAAGAAAGGATTTAAAAACATGATGTTTATATTGGACTTATTTTTCTATGCTTCTTCAGTGACTGAAGTCCAGAGTGGAGAAGTACTCTAAGTAAAATACTAATCAACAGAGAATTTCCTTAACAGAAATAAGACTGAGCAATAATGCTGCTTTTTGTCTGGGCAGACTAACACAAAAATCAACATATTCAGTTAATCTAGTCCTATTTTGAAATAATCTTCTGTTGTTTGGTATCCAGGATACAGATCCTTTGAAAAACGATCCTTTTAATCTCAAGTCATACATCTGCAGCAGGGTTAATTCCACCTGACTTGTGACAGAATGTACTGATATTAAATTTACTCAATCCTTTTGGAACATACAGCCAAGGAGTTCAATTTTTATGTGCAAGCTTATAATACATTTTAGTGCAAATGAAATACAGCAGCAAAAATGGTAATGCTCTTAGCATTTTTCTGCCAATCATGTTATTGTGCTGCTTTATTATTATTTGAACTTTGAACTGGTTTGTGAATTTTAGATTTTAACCAAGACTGGTTCTTGTCTTCTGTCACAGAATCTGTCAGACCATGTGATTTTTAGGTTGCATTCTTTAGAACAGGCATTTTTTTCCTTCTGCTTTAAGAAATGAGTTTTCTGTTACAAATAGTGTTTTCTTCATGTAATGAGCTGAACTTTCCAGACTTCAGCAAGTTTTAATTTTCTGGGTTTTAATGGGCCACCTTCTTAAGGGTACAGATTCTGAAAAATGCTGTTATTCATGACTTGCTGGTTTGGGTGGTTTGGCTTGTTAACTCACAGTCAGTGATTACTGTCCTGTAGCAAGAGTATTGGATATAGAATCAAAGTACAGGTTATCTGCCCTCCTGCCTGCTGAGTTCTTACCTGTTTATGTAAAATGTTTCAAGTAGCTTATTATAAACTTTTCCAAGTTCATTTAAGGCATGATAAGTGTTCAGAAAAAAAGCAACCAAACAAAACAACCCTGCTGTGTTGAAAATAAATCCTTGACAATTTATCACATTTTCCCTACAGTTTACCTGTGGAGATTGCAGTAGTATTCCAAATTCTCTTTCTAACCCCAAATTTCCAGTATGTGTAATCAGTGCTTAGGTTAACATGGAAGCTTGAGGTACTTTCGTCATGTTACTGAATGGCTTTTCTCTGGTAGTTTAGATAAATGTTTGAACTGTGTTAATTGTAGCCAACTATTCTTTCATACTAACACAGATTAAATAAGTAATTGTACAGTAATTCAACCCTTTTTTTCTTTGCTGTTTCAGATGTGCAGTTATTGCTTTGATGTTTGAATAATAATATAAATCTATAGATTTATAGATGTATATTTTTAT
The DNA here is from genome assembly GCA_013400495.1 of Nicator chloris. NCBI lineage: Eukaryota > Metazoa > Chordata > Aves > Passeriformes > Pycnonotidae > Nicator > Nicator chloris. The sequence continues at coordinate 13,051 of WAAE01021488.1, forward strand.
GCATATATATGTATGTGATTTAAAAAACACTTAAAATATATTTGTTTCTTCTCTAAAATTTACTGAATCACCTTAAATTCAAAACCAAAATTATTTTAGCTTTTTTTTTTCCTTCACTAGTACTTTGTACTGTACTTCAGTACTCAGACTTAAGGAAGGATGATTGTTATGGATTGCTTCAGGTACCATTCTTCATTTTACTTACTGTACTTCATCTCACTGCCCCCATACTGGTGCTCAGGTCCAGAGAGTGACCTGGCACCCTGTTGGTGCATCAGGCACAGCACGCTAGCCAGACAAGGGAAGAGATTGTCCTGCCCTGCTCTGCTCTGCTCTGCACTGCTCTGCACTGCTCTGCTCTGAGGCAGCCTCACCTCGAGTGCTGGGGGCAGTTCTGGGTGCCACAGTATAAGAGAGATATAAAACTACTGGAGAGTGTTCAAAGGAGGGCCATAAACATGGTGCAGAGTCTGGAGGGGAAGCTGTATGAGGAACAGCTGAGGTCAGCTGGTTTGTTCAGCCTGGAGGAGACTGAGGGGAGACTCACTTTGATCTTCAACATCCCCTGAGGGGAAGCAGAGGGGCAGGTCGTGATCTCTTCACTCTTATGACCAGTGACAGGACTTGAGGTGACAGCACGAAGCTGAGTCAGGGAAGGTTTAGGCTGGATATCAGGAAGAAGGTTCTTCACCTAGGCTGTGGTTGGACACTGGAACAGGCTCCCCAGGGAAGTGGTCACAGCACCAAGCCTGACAGATTTCAAGAGGCATTTGAACAATGCATTTAGGCACGTGGTGTGACTCTTGGGGGTGTCCTGTGCAGGGCCAGAAGTTGGACTCTATGATCCTGATGCATCCCTTCCAACTCAGCATATTCTGTAATTCTGTATTTTGATTAGTAATGTTTTTTTTTTCTTTGTAATAAGATCTTAATAGTAAGCATCTGACAATATTGTATGACAATTTATATCTCTAAAAAAATATGTAACCATAAACTATATAAAAGGAAGGTAAAAGGAGAAGTAAACATTTAATGATTAGGTTTGGCTTAGCTGCCCAACCCTTATCACATATGTCTTAAATGCAAAGCTACAGTCTGTTATAAGTCAATTGGGTTAAACTTGGCTGGAATTTTGGCTCATATACAATATTTTAACATTGCCCTTAGTAAGCACCTTACTTCTTTTATCTTCTTTCTCATTAGCTGTTGACTCTCTGAACAGTAGTTTGCTTTATATAGGAAAACATAGATGAAAAATTGCTGGATGCTATCACCATTGAAAGCAGGATCAGTTGGAAGTTAATACACCAAGGGAGATGTGGCAGTTGAAGACTCTTTTTAATGCCTTTTGGCATTGTACTGTCGGTTCATTCTTTCTTGATGAGTAAGCATTTTTTTTTCTTTTCCGTAGACCATTTAACTGTAACTGACCCTGTAGCTATACTGAAAGCTTCTGAGGTATGGGGTGCTTTAAGAGGTAAGCTGATGCTTTTCACATTGAGATATTTGTTTAGGTCTTATACAAACTTCATGGCAGATCATGAAGAACCAGCTGACCACTGAGCCTTGCACTCGTTTAGTACTTCATTGTACGTAAGCTTTGTCAGGCCAGAAGGATACTCAGATGTGTATCAGTTAGACCCTTGGTCCAGATGCTCAGCATCTCAGATCCAGTGGCATACTTTGAGTACATTCTTGCTGTGCCTGAAATAAGCCAGGCCAAGCAAAAAGCTTTCTAAACTACAGTGTGAACAGATTATTTTCTGACTGCGCCTATAAAGTGGACATGATGAACACATCCCAAAGAATAATAATCCTGACATTTCAGTCTGCTCTTCTTACTGGAATGTTAAGTCTATATATTCGTTACCTATGAATCAACAGATTTTTCTCATGCTGAATGAGAAACTTCACCAGTTCCAGAAATTACAGGAATAGATGTACAACAAGACCAGAAATCCCCACCTTACTCTCAGTAACTTTCCTACTATTTAGGGATTAATCTGCTACACCTGAGCAGTATCATAAGTATTCAGTATCAGTGTATAATAGAGAATTTGAATGGTTCTCTCCAGAATTTTTTAAATGGGAGTGCTTGAGCAATTAAGGACACTGTGCTAAAGAGAAAGAAATTCAGCTACAAAGCATTCTTTCTAGCTATGTGAATGCCTGTAAATAGTTATGGTGCTGTTTGTAACTCAGATTTTAATGGCAAGTACTGGGTTGTAATTGAGATCCCTTTCTTGGATATTTTTCCAGGTTTGGAAACCTTCAGCCAGTTGGTTCATGAAGATGAGTATGGAAGTGTAAGTATGGCTATTAACTAAATCCACTGTCCTGGCAACTGGGTGCTTTTCTAGAAACAGTAGATTTACCAGTTTCATTCAGCAACATTTCAATTTGCTACATATTTCCAAGAATAATTTTCTGAAAAAGTGTTTCCTGTCTGAAATTACAAATATGAAAATAAAATAAAATTCTAATTTTTAAATTTTGTTCTCATAGTTTCTTGTCAATGAATCTGAAATCAATGACTTCCCAAGATTTGCTCATAGAGGAATCTTATTAGATACTTCAAGGCATTATTTACCATTGAAGTCTATTCTTACGAACCTGGTAAGTAGGCAGTTTCATATCATTAATAATGAAGGCTTTTTGTTGTTATGGCCTCTGAAGTAGGTAGCAACTGGAGCTGGTATGAAAGAACCCATGTCCTCTCTCTGACTTTAAAAGGACAGTGAGCTTTGATAAGCAAAGGCCTGAACATAGACTGGAGAGGAATCAAGTGGGCAGACACAATGATTATTAAATCCGTAAAGGGGACTGGTATTTGTGGTACCTTGGATTCTCTATATTTTCTGATGACTAAACCAGCTTATGCATTATTTCTTGGAAGCATGTTTTGAGACATCTGACTGTCATCAAGCAATACAACGGATACCTTGCAAATTCTAGCTTCAGTGCCACTGATTTCAGGAAAGCTCTAGTCTTTTGGAGCACACTTTGATAGTCCAGCAGCAGGTTTTGGTCGTCCTTCCTTAGGCTGCTAAGTGCAAGCCAGTAATTAAGTATTACAGAGCAAGGGAGGAAATCCGAAATGTTCACCGGAAACTACTGAAAAATAAGCCCAGACTAAATAAAATAAAACCAAACAAAACTTCCTCCAAAAAGCTTAAGCACATTAAGAATTAATATGCTCCAGCCCTGAGGGAAAGGTGATGTATTTGTATAAGCTGAGCAGGCAAAGCTGGGGTTTTTACTGTTTTGCACTCGCCCCCACTTTTTTTTTTTTTTTTTTTTTTGGTTGAAATCCTTGTAGGCGGAATTATTTACTTAGTTGAAGTGGACGAACAGGCAGTTTCCTGTTTTGTCTCTGTCTTGCTTCTCTAAGATGAAATAATATTTGAAATTTCCCCTCCATGTTGGAGAACTTTGAGAAACAGGTTTAAGATAGGCAGAAAGAGTGGAGATAAAATCCTCTTTAATTTCTGAGGTCATCCTTGAACTATGCTCAGAACTTGGACTTTTAGTATTGACTGCTTGTTTTCATGTTATAGGTCAGTGCCTGTTCAGCAAGTAATGCTTGTGTAGTGTTACATTTGCAACAGAGGATGCTTCAAAGTCTCAAATATTTGTGTCAATATTTTTTGTCTTGTCTAAAGGAGATGTCCAAGGAGACTTGGATTTCTATTTTTGTGTTTCTGTAATTGCTGCTATTCTGCTTTCTTTCCTTAAATTGCATGTCTGTCTAATACATTATCAGAGCTACATTTCATGCTGTTTGCTGGTTTAACAACAAGTATGCTTTTCTTCCTACCTCTGTGCCTGCTTGAATCCAGACTAATAAAAATCATCAGTAATCTCTTCTCTGACGTGTGGTGATTAGATACTTAGGGCAGCAGTTCAAGTACATTTCTTGTTTGTGTTCAACTGCTGCACTGTATTTCCAGGAAGGGCATTGTCCTTGAAGAAGGAGCTGGTGAACTGAAGATCCAGAGATGCAATTTTCTATGTAAAAGGATAGTGTTTGTTAGAAATGCATGAAGACATGGCAATTAAAACTTCTGCAGTGTCATCAAACAGATGAGATAAATTTGGGGAATGGACAAGATATAAATCTTCCTTTGTATTTGGTGGGAGTTCTGAAGAGATTTTATCACCTCTTTAAATACACCTACGTAAAAAAAAAAGGATGGGAGGAGTGGGTGGTGAAAACAATTGTATCGTGGCAAGGGGTTGGGAGAAGCTGTGTTGCAGTCAATCATAAACAATGTAAACACTCACTTGGTCTGCTCACAGTACACCCTTCAAGTGACTAGCAAGCCACCATAACTGAAAGTGTGTGTGTAACTGCCCAACTGGAGTCATAAAATAAGTGTGTTGACGTTGATTATCTTCAAGATCAAAAAAGGGGAAGTACTGACACTGTTACGAATGAAAACATAATAGAAACTCTGTCTTTTGTAGGGAAATGCATAGGTTATTTCGCATGCATTTGAAATGAATTCTGCAGAAGTCATTAGGAAGAAGGGGTGTACTATGTAGTAGGAAACTGTCATGCTGTTCTGATTTCAAGTCCAAGTTACAAAAGTATAAGCTTCTCTGTAAGCTGAAATAGCTGATGGTGCATAGAGAATTACCCACAGAACCATCTATGTTGGAAGGGACCCGGAAAGATCATCAAGTCCAACTCTTAAGTGAATGGCCCATATGGGGGTAAAACCTGCGACCTTGGTGTTAGTAGCACCATGTCGTAAGCACCTGAGCTAATCTCAGGGTATGTGTTCTGAGTGGAAGGAATTCATAAGTGTTCATGGCAGTTCATACTACACAGGCTAGTAGAATGGGGGTCAGATCAAGAGGTTTTTGACAGCAGTGGTGAAAATAGATTGCATAGGGGTTGAGTAGTTAGAGGTGTGTGCTTCTAGGATTTAGTGAAATACAGAATGCTTTTTTGGTTTGTTGGTGGGTTTTTGGGTGGTTTGGTTGAGGTTTTTTCCTTTTTTAGTTGTTGCTCTAGGCATCCGGGATATGCTGGGACAAGACCACTTTTTTGCATTGATTTTCTGTGAGAATTAAGTGTTTAACTAGGCTTTATTGCATTATTTGTTACAGGATGCCATGGCTTTTAATAAGTTCAACGTTCTCCATTGGCATATAGTAGATGATCAATCCTTCCCTTACCAGAGCATTTATTTCCCGGAATTAAGTGATAAGGTGAGTGAACATCATTGGAGCAGGGTGGAAGGGCAGAAATCTAGCACGTATTTCCTGAAAATAAAATGTGGAGTTTACCAGTGCTTGAGTACATCTGCTTGGCTGATTGTAAAACAGTACCATGTGACCATTAACCAGCAAGTCCACATTTAGGATCCTGCCTGAGTTTCTGTGTGGATCATTTTTAAGTCTTCTTTTGGATACATGGTAAATTACCACCTTTTCTGCACAAATTTTCTGAATGATCCTCAGTGTTTGCAGGCCTTCAAACACTAATGGTATGCAAATAAGTAGTGAGCACTGCTTGGATTTCTGTTGATGGTTAACTGGTTAACCAGTTGCTTTAACCAGTTGACTCTGCGACTCAAACAAATATAAGAGATTTTCCTTCCAACTCTTAGCACCACTGCAATAGTACTTATGCCCTGATACCTAGTTATTTTTACGAAACACACCGTGTCTGTAAGAGATCCAAAAGCGCAAGGTTGTTTCCTGAAACAAATACAATGGAATGTATCTCTTTATTTCTAGATGCATAGTAGGCTTTGTTACATTAGTGAGAGCTCTCATGAGGTTCTTGTACCATCAGTCATGGTACAGTAGGAGCCAAATCAAACATAGTTAAGTAGTTAAGAAGAATTAAGTAGACTAAGCCTAAGTACAAGATTTGTGATTCTGTTTTAAAATGCTTCCTAGAATCTGAGTCTCGTGAAAATTATGTTGACAGTACTTGAGCAGATGCTATGAAGAATTTTATAATTCAAAAGTGTAGATGTTGCATAGTGCAGTCTGATTATTTTGTATAGTAAAGGCAAACTCTAGTAGTGTTCTGTCATATATCCCGCTGACAGCTAGAGAGAGAGATGGTCTTTGTCTCAACAAGCTTCTCTTTGAAACGCTTCTTGTCTACTGTTTCCTTTTTTGAGTAACTCAGCTGTGGAAAGCATTTTCAGATAAGCAGCAGCTTAAGGTGCTGTAAATCATGACAAGTCATTATATATTCTTACAGAGTTTGGCTCTTTGGCAAGCATCTGTTTGACCAAACTGTAGTAATCTGGGTCATTGTCACATTTGTTGGCTGTGTGGGAGTGGAATTACATTCAAATTTAATGTCACAAAAGAAACTTGTCCTGATGCTAACTTGGTCACTGTATCAAAACTGAGAAGCAGAGATGTTGGAAGTTCTTTTTGACTTGGCAGAATTTTTCCATTACTCTTGTATGTTATGTAGCAAGGGCCCTATGCTTCAGAGCTAATGGACAAAAATAACTTGACTCTGTACAGAAGAATTGAAAACCGTATCTTTCAAAATTCTGAAGGAAAAGAAACTAGCTTTTCTGTGTTCTTCAGTAATTGTGAGCTAAGGAGAAAAGGAAGGTCTCCTCAAGGAGATCTGTCTCAGTGTTGTGAGTTTGTTGTTTTGGTGGGGTTTTTTCCTCTCCACAAGTTAAAAGTTCTGTCTGTGCAGTTGATAAACCACAGCCAACTTGTAAAACTGATCTCCAATCTAAGTTAAAATAGTCCAGATTTTGTGATCTGCTGGTAGAGTGTGTTTGTCTCTAAATCTGAATATTTTACAGGGGGCATACTCCTCTAATCTCATCTATACTCCTACTGATGTCCGTCTGGTGATTGAGTATGCCCGGTTAAGAGGCATCAGAGTTATTCCGGAGTTTGATACACCAGGACACACACAGTCTTGGGGAAAAGGTATGCCCAAGACAGTATTAATTGTTAAGAGATTGTGGTAAGTAATAGCAAGCAAAATAATTTTTTCAAAAGCAACCAATAAACTGCTTTGGAAGACCTTGATAAGAGGTAAGGAAACGGCATGAAGTGATGTCATGACCTTTAGAGGTTACAGGAAATAAAATTAATGAAGAAAGTTGGCATGTTCTGTGCAAGATGTATGTGCAAGGGTACAGGTATATTCTGCTTTAGACTTCATTGTGCCTTGTACTATGTACCTCACACTGACTTAGGTGTTAAAAAAGCAGAGTAATAAAAAAGAAAAAAGAAGCCTCTGAATCAGACTCACTATGTTTGGCTTTCTTCTAACTAGCTTGCTTCTAAAATTCATTAAAGCTTATTTTTGGTTCAAGTAGTTAGCCAAATGCTGTTTTCCAGGTATTGTGACATGTTACATGTCACATGTATTAGTGTGTGTTAAATCACAGATCTGAAAGTCAGAACCCTGACTGGCAGTTAGAGGGTTCTTCAACCTTTTACAAGTTGTCTTATTTCATCCTACCTCTATTTGATTATACTTAAAGTGGGTGAGCACTTAGGTCATGGATATTTACCTTTTTAATATGGCTGACTGCTTCTTCCTGCTAGCAAAGTTAGCATAGCAACATGAAACTGAATATCATCTATTCATTGTTTTTATTAGGTCAAAAAGATCTTCTCACTCCTTGTTACAATGGAGGACAGCCAACTGGGTCCTTTGGACCTGTAAATCCTGTTTGGAATACAACTTACGACTTCATGACTAAGTTCTTTAAGGAGATCAGCAGTGTATTTCCGGATGAATTCATTCATTTGGGAGGAGATGAAGTGGACTTCAGTTGTTGGTATGGTGACAATTCAAGGAACAAATGTGTAGTGCCTCCTAAACCTGTCTACCTCCATCATTTATGGAACTCAGTTGCATAAGACAGTTTTGCCTGCATAACCAAAAGATGTCCACTCCTATCTCTGTAACTATTTACAGGCCGCTCATTTGCGATCCTCAAAAAGAAACTGATATGCAGAATTTTGCTTTGATTCATAGTGTCATAAATATTCAAGTAGTCTAAAGGATTTCTTTATGAAAATTACCCTGGCAGGACAGAGAACTAATTTGTCAGAAAAGTA
>WAAE01021489.1:0-147942 GCA_013400495.1 Nicator chloris
ACCAAGGTCTCTTCTCTGGCTGCCACACCTTTTTCCTTTTTCATATTCCCTCTAGAAATTACAGAATAGGAAACTCAGAGATTTTACAGCTTTATGGAATAAAGTTTTCCCATTTGTTATTTTTAGACTAAAAGTACTAAATTCTCAACAGAAAAATGGATTCCTTAGAATGCATTTAATACATCTCTTAAAAACTCCAGAAAATTACCTTAAATATGGTAATATATCTGCTGCTCCAGCATTTTTCCAGTTCTCAAATAAGGAATTGGTGTAGAATTAATGAGACATTAACAGGTGTTGAAACTTACAGTAGTATAGTGCAGAGTACAAGTTGCTCAGCTATTTTCTGTTTTAATAAATTGTCTCTTTCAGTAAGCAGAAGCTTTTGGAGTACTCTTTTTTTTTGCAAATTTTGGGAAAAATAATCAGACAAGTGGAGGAAAGAGTTTTAATTCTTGATGTGAACAACCTTTTTCATGTCCATTTCTTGTCTACACCTTGTCCATTTCCTATAAGCAATGGAAATTTTTTGAAATTAGATGTATAATCTTTTCCAATAAAGCATACTGCTTGGACCATAAGGCCTTACTTTGCAGGTGCGGGGCAGGTGCTCACACCCACTGAACTCACTCACTGATGGAAGCTGTAATCAGGTTCCAGGGAAACTTCTGGTAACAGCAGTACTGGATCAGAAATAATTTGGGTTTTAATTGGTCCCTGATTTACCAGTCTAAAATTCAGCTGTGCTGTCAAGAATTTTATTTTGCTTGCTGTAATATTACCAGGCTGGGAGTTGCTTATATGTGGTTGTGGGCTGCCCTCTAGTGAAGAGAAGGGAGAATTTGCTTAAAAAGAGCTGCACTCCAAGAGTCGCAATTCAGGATGAATTGTAGCAGAAAATAAGACTAAAACCCATGATAAACCGGTAGTGATAGTCATGGAACACACTGTGTTCACATACAAAAATAAATACACTTAGAGTTAGGTAATTCCTCTCTTGAGAGTTTTTGAGAACAGCTTGGTAACGACTCGATTTAATGATTTTAGATTGACTGGCATGATGTGAGAGGTGTTAATCTGCTTTAGCCAGACCCGAAATCTACAGGTGGATCCAGTTCAGAATCTCTGTAATGCCTTCAGCTGCAACAGTGAGGTGTTCCTTTGCCCTGGGCAGTCCCCAAGTACAGTCAGACCACCAGGAATAGGGATGGATGTCTGGGATGGGTGCCTGACTGACTCACCTGGATTCAGGATCCTGGTGTGTAAACAAAACGTGCATGGGATGGTAGCAGGCATTTTTAGATCCTGAGGGCCTTTTTGCATAGGAAAAAACCTAAGGAAGTAGACTTGATTTTCTTGCAACTTAAAAAAAAAGTGATTGGTGTGTGTATATGATATGAAATTAAAGGAGAGACCCATGCCTCCTGCTTGAAGTCAGATTAACTCAAATTTCCCTACTCTCTTTTGGGTCTCCTGGCATGGAGTTTTGCCTAAATTAGACTCGTGTTTTGTTAGATAAGTGCAATAGCCTCTCTGCATTCACACTAAGGAGAAATAAGCTGTTTTAGAACATATTTTATCTGCTCTACGTTAGCAGTCTGCCTTAAGGAAAGATTAAACCTTTCTCCAAGTTAAGATGTATTTCACAGCAGACTTGGGACCTCTGTCCGCATGAATCTGACACTTGGTGTTTTCTAGTTTACAGTAAATGTGCATGAGGCAGGTTCTGGTTCGCTGGGGCTTTCTATGTGTTTGGGTGTATTTTTTAAGGTGGTGTTTTCTCAAATTTTAACAAGGACCCCAAGTCATAGGGACAGGAGACTCTCACAGGTAAGGCTGTAATTGCAGCTGTGTGCAAGAAGACCTTGGCACATGGTCAGTGACAATTAACACTGTATTGTAAAGCCACACTGGAAAATATGGCAATGCTTCATGTGCTTTCAAACATTCTGAACAGATTCTAGCACTTCAGAACACTAATAACGACTGCTTTCCCATATTGTACAATAATAGCCTATTTGTTTGCTTGACAAGAGAATCAAAATACAGGCAAATACTTATGAAAAGGCAGCTTTTTTTTCCAGATGACACTGGGAAAACACTTGAATTTTCTACAACCAAAATAATTTGCTCGTTTTACTTATTGCAAGGGAAAAGATTTTCTCTAACTTGTAGGACGCTATTTGAGAGAGTAAGGTTTAGTTCCTTTCCAAGTGTCCAATGTGGACACTTGATAATCATTACAAATGAAGCGCTGATTAACTACTTAGTAAATCTTTCCCTTCTGTTTGCTCTAAAAGTTTTTATTTAGACTAGTTTAAAACAAGTGCTCATGGTTTCTTTTGGGATTTTTTGATAGTATTTGGTTGGGGTTTTTTTTGGTGAAAATGGATGTTTTTAAAGGAAGGCTTCAGCATTAAAGCATTTCTCTTTAGGGCATGCTAAGTTTAATCAGTTAAACTGATTTCTTTGAGGGGTGCCAGGACAATTCAGTGTGTGACATGCTGTAGCCTGGCTGTTAACACTGCTACACATGATCATGTTGTTGGTCCTTTGGAAGAGCCAACTGTGGTTACTCAGCTTGTTCTCAGCAGGTGTTTGCAAATCAGTCACAAACTGATGTCCTGTGCCAGTAAGAACTGTGCTGCATCTGGGACTCCTCACCAAAACTGGCTTTTCATCATTTCTGTTTACACAAAACTGCTGCCTTTTAGATTTATGTTCTTACCAGGCCAAAACTGAGCATACAAGCATTTGCTCCATTTTGGTTTTTGTTTTCCTAGTAAATTCCAAAATTACGCTACATTAGATGATGGCAGGAGGTGCCAGATACAGCATCAGGAAGGGACAATGTAGGGATCACTCGCGCATGACAGTTTGGCTCAGGGCAAGAGTGAGGGTTGCTAACTCCAGCTGTGCATGGCTGGAGTCAGCACCAGTTCCTTTCACCGTCTCTGCATTTACCACAGCTAAGTGTGTGAGAGAAGGGGTCGTTTCCCAAATTGTCACATTTCCTGTTCTGACTTTGTGGTTGTTTGCCAACAGACCCAATTCTGCCATGCTTAGGCCATTCTAAATAAGTGCAGACCTCAGCATGACTCACCAACCTTTCTTCTGGCTCAGATTTTAAGCACAAAGTGTTAACCAGGCTTTCCACAAATTTCAAAGAACTGAACATATTGGTAGAGTAAATTCAGTAAAGGTAAAGTCAGAGCCACAAAATTTCCAGAGAGTTTGAGTGGTGGCTTGTACCAAGAAAACACCACTAAACAGTTCTATTTATCATAATGTTCACAACACCCTAAGAAGAAACAAACTGGAGGATGACTAAATAAATATGTATTGAAGTGGAATTAATGAAAAGGTCACAAGAAGCCTTATTAATAAATGAAGACAATTTATTACTTCAAGTGTTAATGGTAAAAAAAATTCAGCACAGCTGTTGCATTTAAAAAAGTGAAACTACAATTAAGTACTATGTTCTAGTTCAATAAACAGATGAACCCAATGTTCTTTAAAACAGTTAAGCATTATACAGTACATCTTATGAAGACCCGTAAATTAAAGAACTACTTCTTAAATTTAGAGATTAAAAAAATTCTGCATTCACAGCTTTAGCTTCTTTTTCCTCCCACGCCCATCAGGAGTGCCATCCATTTTGCGCTTCTGTGCCTGCAAGGTAAGATTTGATAGGAAGTTATTGTCATACAGAAAGGTTGTAAGCAAGCAATGTGTTTCAAAACATAGCAGATGGAGAAGATTGACACCCTGGCAGCTTTAAAATGTAATAAATTGCAAATGTGGCATAGGGTAAATATGCACATCTTTGCTGTTGTTTTTCATTCCCAGATCTGGAAGAGCATGATTTCACAGAGGTAAATAGTGTATAAAAGCAAGTAAGGGTGTAATAAAGCTTCCTATTATAAAAAGGTATTTCTAAATACCCATTTAAATGTTCTGTGAACAGGTCTAAGAAACTTAATAATCCATCACTATTAACCTTACTGATTTCTGCACATCTGTCAAGTAAGTTGTGCTTCTAGTTTTTGCTACAACAGCTCCAGGCAACAAAATGAAGGTAAGAAAATGGGTAAAGGTGGTATTTTATTTACAAAACAGGACTGCATATTAGCAATACTTTGAATTTGGTCAGCAAAAAGAGCTGTCAAGAGTATGTGCCGTTTTCCCAAATCTAGCTCTAGAGGACCAACTGTAAATAGATCTGTGGATGATCTGGCAGATTATACAAATAAAAATGCCAAATACATCCCTGCTGTACTTACATACCACTTACACTTAGGGTAATCTATACAGTGTACCAACCCAGTGATCCAAAACGTAACAAGTTTATCTGCTCCAAGGTGTGTGAGCTACACTTAAGAACTGTTTTTCGTTTATTTGACATCCTCAACTGTACTAGCTGAACACTGACATAAACTTTAGGCAGCTTTTAACATTGCTAAGTTGTTGGTTTCAAATAACTTTAGATATCACTTGTCTTTAACACTTGGAAAAATGCTGGTTTCAAGTGAGCTTTTTCACAGAAATGCCTTTTAAATCTTACTGAAGATGGTTTTGGTCCACGTTTCTTCTTTTCTGCCTTTTCCTTTTCTTCCAGTTCCATGTTTTCTCTTTCAATGAGAGTGATTAAAGTATTACATCTCCTTTGCAGCTCCTGCATTACACAACATATTCAATCAGTACCCTATGCAACCACTTAATGTACAAGTCCTCTTAGAATATTAAAAATGCTGGTGAGTAGTTAAGTGTGTCGCTCGATCTTGTCAGAGTAACAAAGAATGAGATGTTTCGAGATACTTACTGGCTGGCTTCACAGGTATGGATTTGATTGCAGATGTTTGCTTTGTAAAACACATTTGTACTTAGAATTTTGAACTTCTCCTCCCATTTGCCATGGCTGCATTTGACACCCGTACCATTGTCAGAAAGTTATAAAAAGGTCAAAACCTTGTTCGCATGCACCTACCTCAGTGTTTCAGCAGCAATTTAATTAATTGAATTTAATATTGTGATGGGCATTAATGAACAAAAAAGAGCAATATATATATATACCATTGCAGTTCTGGACTTGAGAAACCAGTCAAATCTGAATTGCGGCGAGTTTCGGATACATTGTCTTAATTCATCATAGACATTTTCTTTATCAAATCCTAGTTTGTGAAGCATACAGATTAGGAAGCGATCCTCCTCTTCAGTGTAATTCTTCCCTTTATTAGTACCATAGGATATTCTTAGTTGGTGGAAAGGGGCTTTATATCTCCCAATCTGAACAAAACAAATAAGACCACATAAAGCTAAGAAATAGGTCAGAATTAGCATGGAAGTCTTTAGTATGAAAGCAATAAATCACATGAAGACAGAAAACTAGATCTTTCAGGATCTCCCATGCTAAATCATCACAAGAAAAGGACTGTAGGTTCAGGACAGTGCATTTATCAAAGCTATATAAACTGGCAATTTGTGGTTTAGACAATAGACAGCTTTGTAATCTTCTGAATAATGGCAGACTTTCACTACATTTGAAAACAGGCAAGACTGGTCAGGATTCAAATGGCAACTCCTTTTTAACACAAATCCTCAGGAACTGGTAAAATCAGAGTAAGAGTAAAAAGGTACATGAGAGCTAGCACATGGTTCGGCTGCATTCTGGTTTATGCAGTCTGACACTTCTTCCCTAGAAAAGAACTAACTCAGCAAACCTGAAGTGGGGAGAAAATTCTGATAAAGTGCCTTAGCTACAAATCTCTTCCCTACCAAATACTGCTTGGTGAAACACAGAGCAGAATAAAAGCCTCCTCTGTTGGGTAAGTCTGTCTTTAAGTGCTCTAAACAAGTGTCTCTCTCTCTCATCTCTGTTTCTAACTCCCTCTGTCTCCTGCTATCTCTACCTGTTTTTACCTCTCTTCACTTGTCTTCCTCTGTTTCTCTCTCCATCTCTCTACCTCCCTCTCTCTCCATTCCTCTCTCTCCTATTTTCAGTTACGTGTGTCCAGAAAGAACTGTGCTCCTCCTCAAAGCCTGTAGGATGTGGAGTTTGTTACACAGCACTCTGAACTGTGTGCTCTAATACAGCAGACTGTTACAAACACCAGGGTGGGCCATGGCTAAGGCTGTCATCACAGGGCTTTAGTGGGATGGGAAAGCCATAGGAAGAAATTGCTGGGTGTTATGCAAAGAGGCCAATGTCATGCACAAGATGTCTTCATACATCAGCAGCACTGCCCAGACAGGGGTCCTGCATCTCCCCTCACTGGCACCAGGAAACAAAGCAGGAAACTGAGCAAACTCACCTTTGTATCAAGAGCCTTTTTTATGCTGATTCGTCTCTGAATTCTGGCTTCTCCTCTTTCAATCTGAGCCATGATCTTCTCTATGTCTTGGAGTTCATTGCATCTTTCCCAGAACACAGCTAAGAAAAGAACAACTGGTTAGTTTCTTACCATGCATTGTAAAAGTCAGAGGTTTAACCTTGAAAAAGGATGTTAGCTGTTCCTTCCTTTTACCAGAGCTTACTGCTGTGTAGTAACAGACATGCCTTTAGCTGGTAAGGAACCTTCCCTTACGGCTACCATGTGCTTCAGTATTACAAATGCTATTTTAAGGAGGGTAGATACAGGAGTCTTCAGTTTAAATGAGGTGCAATATAGGTCAGAAAGATTTGTGTGTGTCAGTCTCCCCATTTCCTTCTTCAAATGGAAACTGATGGAACAGAATACAGTTTTATCAAGAGAAGCAAGAGGGCAACCAAGTGCCCAAAGACAAGCAAGTACCTAAAAGACAATTAGATGTTTAAATAAGGGGTTTTTTTAGAAGAATTTTTCACATTTTCAACCTGCTCTATACCTTTAGAAATGTAGTACCAGAACTTTGTAGCTACACTACAGTGGAAGAAAGTTCTGAGACATGAGATGTAAGTAGCCAAAAAGGTTACAAAAACCAATGGTCACTGTATGTTCAATCATGACGTATTTCCTGTGTTCTGCTCTCAAGGAGGTAAAGGTTAACTTTTGGTTAGTGAATACAAGGAAAAGGGAAATCTCTCCAGCTAAGCGGTATTTCTCAGCATTTCCTTCTGCAAAAACTAACAAGAAGTGAAGACAGTGCTACCCAAATTCAGGACATAGTGAAGTGGCTCAGCAGGAGTTTACAGGTGCATTTTAGTACAGCCCTAGTTATGCAGGCACTAATGATGGTAAAAGCCAGATCAGCAGATCCAAAATCCATCCCCAATGGATGGGGTAATTCTACCCCAAAAATCTTAAATAGCAGTATAAGAAATTCTCAGCATTAAGATGTTACCATGTTCACAGGCAGCTCAAACAAGGCAAGCAGAGTTAGATACTCTCAGAGCTGAGTACAGAATTAAGTTACCTGAATACTCAATGACTTCCTCTGGGGTTTTCCCTTCGACTTCTCGTGCTATATTTTCAATGTCATCCCGGCCCCACTTCTCATTGGCTTTGATGAACTGGTTGAAATCTCTCTTATTCCAATTAGTGAAGCCCTGTACAGCAATCAAACGGAAATATTGCACAGAAGTTCAGGATTTGTCTATCTCCAAATCTGATTCAACAGGTTTCTTTAAACTGCCTGTAACACTTCCATCATTCCACAGTTTCTCTGCGGTTTAATTTAGTAGTAGAACTGTTTTTATATGGCAGTCACTGTAGTCTCTCCATTTAAATATGGCATAATGACTAGCACTAGTTCTTTAGTTACCTAGTGATTTCTGATAAGTTTTCAGTTGATAAATTAACCCCTCCTCCTCCTAATAGCCTCTGCATGGGGATTGCTTTTTAAGAAAAAAAATTGCTCAAGTGAAGCAAGCAGTGTCTATAAGGGCTTTTGTTATGTCAAAAAGGCCCCCCAAGTGCCTCACAGACACCCTCAGCCATTGCACCTGGTCACTCTCCCTCAGAAGGACTAAAGCTATCTTGTGATGATGATACTCAGCAGGGACACAAGCAGCATTGCTGAAGTTACGAGCCAAAGTAGGGTCATTTCGTATTACCAGCAACTTTTACAAGTAGTGGGAAGTAGCAACCTCTGCCAGCCATGTTGTGATTTAGCCACAGCTTACTGGACTGTACTGATGCCTGACCTCTGTGATTCTGGTGTCTCCACAGTGAGCTGTTCCAGCTCATTACTACGCAAGCAAGAAATCCTGTCCTGTAATTCCGATCCCCTGCCAAAATACAATATCCAAATAAGGCATATCAGGCATTCACCTGTTTAAAATTATTTAAATACACACGCTTCCTAATTATAGACCTATTCAGCTCACACCTCTTTTAGAGAGGGGCACTATCCACTACCAGATGTGGTTAAGGAAAACTGACCCTTCAGACTCCAAGATTCACTTCCGTATGGGTGTGAAACTGAGTCAGAAGATGGAGCATTAAATAATGTGGAATGCAGCACACCCAGCTCTCCAGACATTCTGCACGGTCCTAAGGAAAGACATCACTGTGATGCCAGACTGGGATTCAGGAGAATCCAAGTGCACTAACTAGGTGCATGTTCCTCAAAGATACCTTATGACATAGCCCTATGACAAACCTAACGCTAGAAACTCTTTTCAGTCAGAACCAAAAGTTGCAGATGTGTTAACTATGGCACATGCCAATCAGTGACCAAGAAACGTTCCCGTAATGCTGGGAAACACAAAACAAGCTTCAGCTGATTCCGGTCTCACTAAAGACCCAACAATACCTGGGTTAGAAGTTTCTCTTTTTCTTCTAGTTCTTCATCATTAAGAGGTTCAGCCTCATCAATCTTAAGCTGCTCTTCCTTTTGTGCTTGGGCTGCATTTGGGAGATCAGGATTACGAGGTACCTGAAAGGTTTTGCACTTTGTAAAACTGAATTAATTTTTCACAGATAATTGCTAATTGTCACATTTCTGTTAATATGACCTAAATTTCTTCAGCTGAACATGATTTTATTCCATAAAAATTATTGTGAAAGGCTGGCAAAGTACATATTCTCTTACTGTTGCATTTAACTGTTCCATTGTGGGAATTTAGAGAATCACACAGAAGGCACTGGATCTTAAAGATCACCTCTTTTCCAAACTCCTGCCATGGGCAAGGACAGCTTCCACTTAGACAAGGCTGCTTAAAGCCTTGTCCAACCTGGCCGTGAACACTTCAGGGATGGGACATCCACAGCTTCTCTGGGCAAATGGTGCCAGTGCCTCACCAACGTCACAGTGAAAAATTCCTTCCCAATATCCAACCTAAACCTGCCTTCTGTCAGTTTAAGGCTATTCCCTTGTAAAAAGTCCCTCTTCAGCTTTCCTGTAAGCCCCCTCTAGGTACTGAAAGGCTGCTGAAATACACCGAAAAGTGTCTTTTCTTCACACTGCACAACCCCAACTCTCAGCCTTTCCTCTTAAGAGAGGTGCTCCAGCCCTCTGGTCAAGGAAATTCTTCAGTTACCTTGTAACCTATTGTTTTCCTGTAGTAGAGAATCTCTTTTTCCAATAGTTCAAACAGGCGAGGAGGAAAGAACTGGAAGTCCTGTACATTTGGCTGTTTTGGAGGCCGTGGAGCCTGAAACACAAAGTTTGCATTTGGTTCACTTTCACATCCAGAATCTGCTTCCTTGTAAGATCTGATTTAAGTTTATGAGCAAACAAAAAGCTTTACTGTTACAAAAATGCAGTGTCTTAACTTGGTGTGACTTTTTTTTTTTTTCCCTATGCAAGAGACATCAACCACCACAAAGAATTTTAGAAGTAAAAGACCAGGAAGAGAAAGGGAAGAGGGATCTTTTGGGAGAAGGAGGAGGTGACTGGGGAAAAAGTCACATGTGTTTAATCAATCATTAATCTTCCACAGGAAAATTTACTGCTGCTTAAATAAGAACCAGAAAAAACTTGATCTTACCCTTCTAACATCTTACAAGTTTCATACTGTTCTTACTTTTTTCTCACAGAAATTTGTCTCAAGCCACTTAGAAATTTTTTCTAAATTCAAATAATCTCTCCACTTTATAAAAGTCAACAGAGCAGTTTTTATGTCTAAAGACCTATTTGTTGCTTACAGCTTTAGCCATTTACAATGCATATTTAAACAATTTATTTCTTTTGATGAGTCAACTCACCTTGGGTGCTTTTGGTTCACTGACTCGAAGAGCCTCTCTGAAGTAGGCATCCACAGCATAATTGGCTTTTCTTTCTCTTTTAGGTGGTTCAATCCACTCTGTAAATGCCAACTATAAAAAACAAAACCCACCACCCCCAAAAACAAAAATTAAGTCTTGCAAGATCATCAGTCCAGCTACAAGTTTTATATAAAATTAGATCTACATCTACTTCATTATAAGTGCTATAAGTGTTTTTATTTAAAATATTATCATAGATGACACCATATTTTACCCACTATCTCTTAAAAAGTATGACTAAAACATGCAATTTAGTGCATTCCTCCAAAAGAAACTTAAAACATTACCTTCTGTTTTTCTCTGTAGTCTTCCCCTTCAAAATTATACACGCTAGATTCAGTATCCATAGTAAAATTCCTAAGGGAGCTTTCACCCATCTTTGAAAGTTTTTCGTTCATTTCCGCAGTCTTGGACGGGGGATACAGAAAAGAACAGTAGCCATTTGGATGGTACTTCATTATTTAACATCTCATTCCCAGAAAGAACGGGAGCCATTTTGGAAGGCACGTCATTATTAAACACCTCATTCCCAGAAAGGAGCCACTCGGAAAGGTACTTCATTTTAAAACATCCCATTGCCAGAAAGAAGAGGAGCCATTCTAGAAGGTACTTGACTATAAAACATCTTATTGACAACATCAGAAAAAACAAACACGATTGAGCAACATGAAAACCCTCCACAGCAGAACCCCTTTTCTCTCCAGCTTGGAACCAAGTTATCATCCAGAGACTCACTATCTTGCCATCACATTTAAATCTACTCGTGGGCTTCCCCTTTTCAAACCTTCTCACCTTCTTTGCCCCTCTTTCCAAAATGTGATCAATATCTTCATCTGTAATCTCACTGTCCTTTGAGGCAAACACGTGTGTCGCTCCATGTCTGATCATTTGCAGCATTTCATCCTTTCCAAGTTTATTCAGGTTTTGATCCACCAATCTTCCTAAAGATACAAACGCCTGAGGATAGCAACTCACTAAAGAGTTTATGTTATGGAAGGAGCATACAGGATTTTTCTCCCCCTTATATTTCCACATACAAGCTATATATTACTGATTCCAAGCAAGTCAACCAAGGTTACCTTACTTTTCTCTATCTATTAGAAAAAGGAAAGGCATTCATTTCCCCAGTTTAAAGGAGAAGCTGAGTGCTTTAAAAAAACAAATCTGACTGTGTCCACTTTTAAGCATGTATCACCAGTGAGGTACGCAAAAAGTCAGTGAGGAAATGCCTACTCCTACAGTAAAATAAATTTTCAAGAAAATGAGGCCTTTGCACCCTCTCTTCAGAGTTCAGCTGAGGAAAAAGCAACATTCCCACGGGTTCTTACTGGCTGATTCCACCGTGGTTTACAATGGGAGAAGAAGGGAATTGCATCCTAGATGCGAAGTGCCTTCATGTACTTGCCTTGCTGGATGACGATGGAATCCAGGCGGAGTTTCATTTCGGCACGCTCCACTATCCTTTCCTCCACGGTGTTGTCTGTAATAAACCTGAACACCCGGACAGTCTTGGTCTGGCCAATTCTGTGCGCTCGATCCTGCCCAAAACAGTAACAAAAAATTCAGCACTTGCCTTCCAGCATGACTACATAATTCGGCTTAAGACTTTCATTGTTTCCAGCACAGGAATTTACAAAACACCATAGGTTACTTAAATGTTTGCAGCTATCCATGGCTGCCCAAGATATTACATTTTTATCTACATTGAAAGTTTTGGGGGCTTTTTCAGTAACATCGACAATGAGTCTGTCTCTACGTGTCATATCTAAAAAATAGCGGGTTTGGGGGTTTTTTGTTAAATCACACAGGGAAGACCTGGATGCTTCTGACCTTAAGCAACTTTCTGTAAAATCAAAGCATGAAGAAATCATCTCTGTGCTGACCAAAAGCTGCCTTTCTCAAAATCCTTCAGTAGTGCAATGAATAGTTCAAGAAAAATACAACACCCTGACTCTCCTGACTAGCCAAACATGAACCACTGTGAGAATCAGTGTTCTCAGCATACACCTGTAGTGGTAGCTGGTACTGCCTCACTTGAGCTTCCAGACACCACTTCCATCATTCTTTTCAAGTAATTTTTGCAAGAGTACTTGAGACCCCCACAGGTTAAGTGAAGTAATTGAAGAGATTTCCAACACTTGTCACTGAAAGGCCTCATTTGTCAAAAAAACGCCCAACCTGGAAGTTTTTAAATAGCTTTTCTTCCTTAGATGGTCACTAATGTCCTTGACCTGTATCCAGGATGGAGATGCAGGCAAATCTACTTTAAAAAACCCCTAAAGATAGTTGCTAAAATGAGATCCTTCCACTACCATCACCATAAAAGCAGTTATTGAAAAGTTTAATTCAACTTTTCTTTATCTCATTTTCAAGATCTCAGGAAAAACAATGCAAACACATTCACCTCCACTCCCCACAACAGTAAAGCTTTAAAGCTTTATAGATTTGGGATTAACAACCTAGATATATTTCATTTTTATTTAATCAAGTAGGCTATTTTCATTAAATAATACTAAGAGATGTAACATACACCCAGCATTTCCCACTGCGTAAAACACTATACAACCCAAATGTGACTAAGGACTAATGGTTCCACACAGTGGAAGCTGCACTTGAACTGAAAATTGGTCTTACAAATCCTACTCCTGTGCTAAAATGGGACAATAGCAATTTATTTTGGAAGTACACATTTCTAGCAAAGTTCTGTGAGCAAAAAAAAAAAGAAAAACAAAATTTCCATCTGAAATCTTACCATAGCCTGGAGGTCTACTTGTGGATTCCAGTCTGAATCATAGAGAATTACAACATCAGCAGTAGCTAGATTGATTCCAAGACCTCCTGCTCGTGTACTCAACATGAACACAAATTTTGAGCTGTCTGGATCGTTGAACGCATTAATGGAAGCCTAAATAAATGAAAAGAACATATCAGTTAAACAAAATGTTTTACAAGTAGTATTTTTACGTAAATACGATCCTTAAAACTGTAAATACCTGTCGTTCATTGTGAGGCGTTTGTCCATCCAGTCTGCAGTACTCATAATTCCTCCACATGCAGTAATCTTCCAAGATATCTAGAACTCTTGTCATCTGACTGAAGATTAGAACCCTTGAGCCTGTTTGGGTAAAAAGGTTTCTTATGCTTTCACCAAAACATAAGATTTAACAAACTCTGCAAGTCTGCACTACCAGAAGAGGAAGGAGGGCAATTCCATACTCTAGTAAGAAAAGTAGTTTGAATTTCAGACCCCAAACTACAATGCAGGGCTGCAGCTGCTGCTGTCACAGCACGTCCATGCCACGAGACATGTTTGTCTTACTCTGATATGTCACTGTCTAATTAATGGCTCCCTTTTCCCTTTCGTTTTGTGTTATACTCCTTAACAAAAAGTTCCCACACGCAGCAGAGTAAGATGGTAACATAAATATAAAAACATGAAGTATAAAGAATAAAATTTTGAAGTATTTGTTTGTTTTGGATTTAACATCTCTAGAAATTAAGTGAATTCTTCCTAAAGACTTGTCAGTTTACTTACCTGCCAAGAACAACTTAAAAAAAAAGGTAAATGTTCAGTACTTTATGCATACACACTCAAACATTGCAGTGTACTGGAGAAATTTAAGTAAAACACAAGATACAACAAAGTATCTACTTCCTTTCATCCTTTGGACTCAAGGGTTAATACAGAACTCTTTTGTTTAAGATGATAATTTGATTTGAGACCAGGCCAGAATTAATTAGTACACCTTATCAATAAACCTCATAACAGGAAGAAACCAAGATCAAAAAAAGCACAGTAACCAATGAATTGTTTGGTTTTCAGTCTTGAGTTATTTGGCCACAGCTGCTTGGGTGGTACCTAGATACAAAGTACAGGTTAGTTTTATACTACGGAAGGCTGAGGTTTGGATGTGGTTTTGCTTTTCTGCAAAGTGTCCCCACTCACAAACTTACCTCCAACTCCTTTAGCAAAGTTACTACAGTAAGAGTACTCAAAAAACAATGAGCTAAAAATTTATTCCAGTGTCCAAAACTCTGTGGCAAGTGGATTTTACAGTAATCCATTTCAAAGCTTAGTCCCTACTATCAAATAACTTTAAAACAACTCACGAGTTCCCCCAAGTCTAAACCTTAATAGAATACACTGAAAAACCTCAGGTGCTGCTCAAAATCATGTCCAGCAAGAAAGACCAACATTTCACAAAGGATTTGACTTTAACCCTGCGTGGTCCTTCATGGCAAATCAAAGGTGTGGCTAAAATACTACACAATTATATTTCAAATAGCTAATAAGGCAAAGAAAACAAACTTAAAGCCCTGATGTTTCTGTGGTCTCAACTTAGCTGGGGTGAAAAAATGGAAAAAGAAAAAAGAAATCAAAACACTTCAGCACAAAAAGCCATAATGGCCTATTGATCCAAGCTGGTATCACACTAGAAACCAACCATAATACTGGCTAAACTCTCCTGTTTTTTGCCCAGAACACACAGAAACATCACTGAAACAAAAAACTCTCAAAAGCCCAGAAAGGAGACGCGTACCTTGTTCTTTCAACTTAGGTAGCAATTTGTCCAGAACTACCATTTTGCCACTGTTGGTGACCAAATGCATGTCTGTTGTGTAAGGTGGGCCAGGCTCTGCTCCATCAAAGAGGTAAGGGTGATTGCAGCATTTCCGCAGCTGCATCAGGATGTTCAACAGTCTCATCTTGTCCAGCTTCCCAGCCGAGTTCAGGATATCTATATCCTTCATCAGGATTCGGGTATACCTACAGCAAAGATAGGAAAAAACCTTCTGCTCACTCTAAAATGAAGTTGGTCCATCATTGAGCAACACATATTGTCAAAAGCTCACCCTATCCTTCACTGAATCAGGTATATCTCCCTGACGTGCATGGTTCTGTCATAGCAGTGTCACAAAGAAATAGGTAGGAATTGGGAGTTCTCTCTGGGAACACCAGAGAGAATAAATCGAGTTCCACACAACCCTCAAGTCATAGCCAGCACATTGCTTCTGAGCCTTAACCACAGCCCAGTCAAGCACAAGCATTAATTACCATTCTCGCTGCATTTTGCTGAGGCCCACATAAATTTTAACTTCCTTCTTCGGAGGCAAGCTTTTCTCCACATCAGCCTTGATGCGACGGAGAAGGAACGGTCGTAGCACCTGAAAGAGGTTCATCATAAACTGCATTTTGGAAACTGATACACTGATCAGGTCAATGGACAACACAGAGCAGATATCCTCTACCACAGATACCAGACCTATTATTACACAATCTGAAAAAGCAACTTATATGGAGAGATTATTTGCTATACATGGGATATACATGTGCTTTCTTTGAAAGACTCAAAGATTAGGTCAAAATCATCTTTCATATAGTTCTGTGTCCTTTGACCTAATTTTGCTTGACTGAAAATTTGTGGAATAATCTCTCTTATCCTGATAATCTACCATAAGAAGCATTAGAAAAATTGTTTAGGATTTAAACAAATTTACCTATGCTTAGGTAAACATAACACTTGCACAAAAGGCAGAAGGACTCACCATATGAAGGCGCTCCACCAGTTTTTGATCCCCTAGACAGTTGTTGGTATCAAACCACGAATCAAAATCCTGTATCAACAAAATCACTGGTTTATAAGAAGCTTCTTTTCAAGATGCCACAGCATCACAATGGCGAACAAACACAACTCTTGGATAGTGAGGAACTAAAAGAACAAATTACCCTAACTGACCTACTTTATGAAAAGCTCTGTAACACGAATATTTCTAACTCAATTCATCATTTATCAGTAAGTGACACCCATAACTGTACATATCCAGGTCTATTTTCAAATCTGGAAAACCAGCAAAATTAATTTGATTAGCAGAAATGAAGACTTACTTCAGCTGAGTTAAAGACATCTGGCAAAAGGAAGTTGAGAAGCGCCCAGAGTTCATGTAAATTGTTCTGAAGTGGAGTTCCAGTTAATAGCAGCCGGTTGGTAGTCTTGAATTCCCTCACAATTTCTGATAACTGAAGGACATTGAGACATGAGCAAATATAAAATATTACTAGTCCCCAACCACCACCTAATAACCCACACAAATCTCTTTTTCAGTGTAAAATAAATTACCTTTGATTTTTCATTTTTAATCCTGTGGGCCTCATCTATAACAAGGTATCTCCAGTTGAACTTTTTGAATACTGACTTCTCTTTGATAAGCATTTCATATGATGTTACACAGACATCCCATTCTCCAGGCAACAACACATCTCTCACAAAGGCAGCCTAGATAGCAAGGTGACAGCTAATTACTGAGGCTTTGTCAAATTTAAAGCAAAAAGAACACAGCAGCACTGTTACAATTTTCCTATTTTAAGTCTCATGAAGGCACTGTCCTGCCTTTATAAAAGGAGACTGCAAATCTTTGAACAAGAAATTATGAACATTAAGTGATGAAGCAATAGGTGGGCAACACACACATGAATTCAAAGCTGGTTATACCCTAGGTAGGCAGCATTGTAGGTCTTAAACCACTACGAATCCAAGTAACATCCTTCCCAGGGAAGGAAAGGATAGCAAAATCACATGCTGGATTTCCCCAGGAATCCCCAGGAAAAGCCACCATATCCAGACTTACTCGCTGGTCTTTGTCACCGATCAAACAAACCGCTCGAAGTGTTGGTACCCATCTCTTGAATTCATTCATCCAGTTCTGCAGAGTGGACTTGGGAACTAACACCATGTGAGGTCCAGGAATGTTTCTGTAGTGTTTCATATAGCCAAGAAGAGAAATTGTTTGCAGTGTCTTCCCAAGACCCTGTAAGACACATTAATGTGTTAGAAAAAAGAAAACCTCTCAGAAAACCCAAGAGTGAGCTCTGAGTATGGCATGGAAGGCACAGCAGCCTGAATAAATGAGGAAGATACAAAAAGGGTATCAAAATCTTGGTTAGGAAAAGCTTGCAGGGCTTCCCACATTTCATTAAAACAAAGTAGCAAGAGTATAATTTTGAAACCTTGGATTATGAAGTTAGAATTTTGCTTTACCTTTCAAGTAAGACAACTTGTTATAAGTACAAGAAAACATTATTTCCTAAAACTTTATTTTGTAGACTATGGTGTACTAAGGTTATTTAGAGATCACACTTTACAGATTGGACTTAGGTATTCTCTTAAATTTGAAATAAAGTGAATAAATTAAGAACCCCCAGGAATTTTTTATTTATTCCATTAATTAAGCATGAATAAATGTCACCATAATATTACATATTATCAGTATTATTAATGCTTTAAAATTGTAAATATGTTCTTAATTAATTTTTAAAAGGAGGCTTCTACAGGCCAGAATTGACATCAGTTCCTGTGAGGAGAGAGCCAAACAAGTGTAAAAAACTGCATATGTCGAAGAAGAAAACAAACACTGAACGTCTAGTAAAACATAGTATCTTCAACACATAATTTGAACTAAAACAAAACTGAGGAAGAATGGAAAAACCAGATCATTCCTATACTTTAAGTAATTCAAAAATATGACTCAAATGCATGGGAATTAAAAATGCCAAACAGCATCAGCACAATTAATTTTTGGTTCTAAAATTCGAGTCTTTGTTTCCAAAATAACAAAAATCCACTGGGTACAAGATGTGGAAAAGTGTTTATAGGCTATGTGAAATGCATTATTAACTTCAAAATTATTAATACCTAAGAATAAACAAAAAAATAGTAATAATATTTAATCTCTTTAACACAAAATGGATTTTGGGATACCACAAATCCAAGGACTGATAAAGTTTCCAAGGTGTTTTTGTTATAACAACCTTGCTCCACTTAGCCAAAAAAATTGCTCTATTCATAAGCATCTATGATTAAGAAAATCCTTCATGTATTTGAAAGTGAGGCATGTTACAAAATAGTAATTAAACTCATTTGTCTCTAATTTATCTTGAAGTTTTATTACACAGAAATTACAAGATAGCGGAAATGCAATACACTGAAATTAATGCAATTTTAGATTTTTGTTTCTTCCTTTCTAGTCCTTATGAAAAAGAGATACATCTAAAATTATTAAGGGGACAAAAACACCTGCCTTTGAAACTACTACAATTTCTTCTGCATTCATCCCTTATCTTTTGGGGGAAAAGAACGAAAAACAGAAGCAAAAGCTGCTATGGCCAGTGCCAGCTGATATGCCCATGGTCACGGTGTAAGAGAAATTTTAACACAGCTCTCTAGCTACATCTATCTCTGCATCACTTTTCCCAGAAAATTCCCACTCCTGTAGCTGTTCTGTGGACATCAGTCCATAGAGGACACGCATATCCTGGTATCTACAGGCAGCCCTAACAACAGGTGGTGTTTGCACATTTGATGCTCTTTTCATATATGACACTCTCCTCACAAGGGCAGCTGGAGAACACCACAACAAAACACCTAGAATTTAGAGAAAGAAAACAGAGGACATGTCATTCTGTGTAACAACTCCCCTCCACCAACTTCATGTTCCTACAGGTTGACAGATTCCCTTTCTATATGTCTATTTTTGAAATCTGCCTGCACTATTTATTTAAATTAAAATACCTTTGACACTTTTAAAATTAGTGACTTTAAACATACTAGAAAAACAACATTGGCAAACTATATATTGCATTTTGTGTTATTAAAACTCCCATATATCTAAGACTGCTGGACTAAAATGGCATTGTGTTCTTAAGTGATCCTAAACAGGGGCTCTGTGCACACCATTTCATCTGCCAGGATGCCATTGATGCCATTCTCATACAGAGAAATGAGCCAGTTCAGTCCTCGGATCTGGTAATCACGCAGCTTTCCCCACTTCACATCTGAAAGACATCAAAGAATAGACTAAAAGATATACAAAAACTTAGGAAATAATTTCACCACTTGTTGGCTGCTAATCAACAGTGATTACCAAAACTACAGAAAAAAATCAAGTAATAAATTCATGTCATAAATTCAAGGACAATGCAGAGTGGAGACAGCAACATGTTAATTTTGTTTCTGCCAGCTGCTGCAACAGCTTTGTTTCCTGCAAGAACCCAGAGCACATCGAAATTCTAAATCTATCACCACTGTCTGAATCAGAACACAGTCAGACATTAAAACAGAATACTGAATTCCATTAAATGAACTGGAAGCTGTTAGGTGCTTGAAATTGTATCCGAATTTAGGTTACATATGTAAAAATGGTAAGATGACAGAATTAAAAATTCTTTCCTATTAACTGAAATATAGCAACTGGATTTCTAAGGCACAAGACTCACAGGACCATCTTTCTAGCCTGAATGAAAATAAGCAGTTCCTCAATAATACATTTTGTACAACTAGGTGCTGGATTTTTTTCCTCCCTCTCCTGTCCCACCAAATTACTTCACTATCCTTAGAGAGCATGCAAATCGAGTTCATTTTAAACATTTTGAAGACAAAGAACAGGGGTTAAAAAAAAAGGAAGGAAACATACATGATGGAGATTCTTCAAATCGAGTGCAGACATTTGTTGTCTTGGAGCTTTCTGTTAACAGCTCCTCATCCTCTTCCTGCTCTGTTCTACGGTGCCGATAGCTGGAAAAGTCCAAGAAAGTAGAAAGTTTGTGGAAAAACTAAAAAGACATCAAGTTGCTGCAAAATGAAATCTAATATTTATTATTATTTATATTGCAGTACAGAATGCAAACACCCAAAGAAATTTCTAGCAAGATCCTTCACTAGAATTCATGTTCAGCAGGCTCAATATTAGCCCAAAGTGACTGGAAAGGGATTAATGTGTGCATCAGTACCGGCCTTAAATGCAATGTTGTTCCCTGTCCTGTACTTAAAGCTCTTGCTGCACCTGCCAAACATGGCAGCCACACAAGCTGCAGTGAAGGCAATCCAAATCTCTAGACTTCTAATTTTCAAGCTGCCTGCAAGATGTTGCACAGTGATGTTCTCCATAAGCTCTTACAATTTAGAGCCATGACTGCCTTCCTTTTCTGCCCCTGCTTTTCTTCATGCTGGAAAGCTTTAGCATCAACACAAATCTCTTGTAACTCCTTGAATTCTTCAGCAATCCTCAATTTACAGGTGGGCAGTTGGAAAAAAAAAGGTACATACGCTGACACACAACAAAAGCTTAGCAAGTTCAACTTCCACTTTTAAAGTACAATAAAATCTTATTTATAGTACAAGTTGGCCTATGTGTCATCACTCACTCGCCAGCTGACAGTAAATTCTGTTTCTCATCCTTCTTTATTCGTGGACGTCCAGGTTTCATTTTTAAAGGTGAAGTTGGAGTTTTCTGAGCAGCAGGCTGAATGAAATGAGCAAAGAGCTCAGTCTGCTTCAACAGATACTCAAATCTGTTTGCTCTGTCTGTTTGCTGGTGACAAGGGAAAATTAAATGGAACAATTGTGAGACATTCCAGTATGTATTCATTCAGAAGAAAAAGCAAACAAACACTTTTAAAATATAGATCCACATTACTTTATACACATCACGACAACACCAAAGAAGAGATGAGTAACATCAATACACCTGCTGCTGACAGATTCAATACTCTTTGGGGGCCAAGGCTCATCTCTGCTACACTGCAAGATCAAAGTTGTGAGACAGACCCGTGCCAAATCTAAAATCTGACTTTGGCACAAAGATTGTACAAGTCTCACTAGATAAGGCCAGAGTCCCCTTAACAATTTTCTCCTATCAAAAGTGACAGTCTCACTCCTAGAAATTTCCCCCCACCCATCACACACAGGATTCTTCACTGTACTAATTCATCTCTCACCAAACTGGCAACAACTGCTCCCTACTGCACTGGTGACCTGCCTGCTCAGAGAGAGACAGCACCTTAGCTGGGCTGTCAGATAAGCAACAGAGCTGGCATCAAAGGGGGCAGTGAGGGCAGAGCAGCTCATAGCCACAAGCCAGAACATCTCTTTCAGTAGCAGAGACCTTAGATATGCTCAGCCTAACTCACCAGCTTGCCCTCTTTGATAGGAGTTGCTGTTTCTACTGTGTAAGAAAGATTACAGCAGACAATACTAGTATCTGAAAGGTTCAGCTTCTTTGAGAAAGGTTCCATTTGGAATCAACACACCTTGCCAAGGCCACACCAAAACTTTGAACAGACAAACAAGCCAAAAACAGCTCCAAGGCTAACAGTAACCACTCTGACATTCTGCCAGCTGCCACAGCATAACCTGGTATTTAGCAACTTGAAGCACAGCTACAGGAAGTTAGTTTTCTTAGTAAAAAGGAACATATGTTCCAGGGTTCTGCAAGAGCAATGCCAGCTCTGTGAGTGAGTAGATCCTGCACTATGGAAGAGACAGGAAGACAAAGTGTTAGAGAATAAAGATACCACAAAAGAGATCTTGATGTACCACAGAGGACCCAGACTCACTCTAAGGGTATTTCAACCTTGAATGACACAGCCACAATCCACATCCACTAATTTAAGTTTTCCTGTCTATTGTTCATTGGTTTTGTTTGTTTACTTTGTAAGAGTTTCTGAGGTTTAAACTAGGTAAACTCTCACTACCATCCAAACAGCTGACTCTTATTTTTAAGTTTTTTTTTACTGGCTGCACAAAAGAGAAGTAGAAGAGATGCAGACTGCATTGCAGAAGGTTCCTCATTCTAAAATCTTAAGACAGAAATCTTCTGCAAGTTTTGGCCCTGCACACACATCCCCACACCTGCTTTCACTGCACTTGAGGATGTTCTTTTAACGGACTAACAAACATTATCTGTGTCTTTTAGACAGGACACAGAAAAGAACAGGCTGTACTCTGCAACACCGAGCTATCCTTATACCAACAGAGACGCTCTTGCCATTTTATTTTTTCAATGCATCTCTAAAACACAATTGCCCTTGTTATTGTGTTTGTCTAAGAGACTAAAGGAGACAATTCCAAGTTCACTTCCTTCAGTGTGCCAGAAAGTAGCACAAAGAAATATGCAGAAAATGATGGGGTTATTTTCAGTGGCAAGGAGAAATAACACAGGAAGTAGCAAATAAATTATAAGAATCAGTTTCACTTTCCTATGAAGAAATTCCACATGGAGTCACAGACACTGAAATTACCAACACGAAAAAGGCAAACGGAGCAACTGAGAAAGAAACTGCAACAGGATAGTGAGGAATGGGCAACTCCATCTCTAACATTATAAAAACTATGAAAAAATAAAAAAAATAAGGAAAATATCAAATTTTATCCTTCTTAACCCGTGAAACACAGAATCACCACCCATCTTCAAAAACCAGAGGACTCTAACTAAAGCTTCACAAAGAGATTCCTAGAGAACCTTTCCATTTCTGACTGAGAAGTTGAATGCTCAACTCTTTCTAATCCCCCTTGCCTACAGGACGGAATGCTCTACAGGTAACTTTAAAATGCTGGAAAAGAGAATGGTCCAAGGAGCGTTCTTCTGCATACTTTTTGTTTCAATTTACTTAATTATTTTTTAATACCTAGACAAATCTCTATAAATCCAGTTAAGATAGTTCAAACAAGCTAACAGGAAACTCAAATTTATTTTAAATAAGTGCATTAGTACAGAATAGCTGTACACAGTCCCAAATATTACATACCATTTTCTCTTCATATGTAGGATCTGTTTCCTGGATTTCTTTTTGTTTCGCCAGAGATGCATCATCAAAAGACTCCTGAGATGAAAAAGAATTAAAAAGAAATATTTCTGAAAAAGGCAAGACACCCATGCAAAGGAGAACAAGCTTGTTTCACATTGTATCAAAGCAGCAAAAGCTGGCTGTGGCACCTGATGTGGACAGATAGCAGTGAGCTCTCCATTATTTCCTATACAATTACCTGGAGATGGATCAAAGATCCCTGCCATAGGATGAGGGACAGAGCTGAGTCTCTGTAATCCGATTGAGCTCCATCATTAAAGCATCACATCAATGTGAACGAGGGAGACAGCTGTGCTCCAGGAGGTCAGCGTGCAACTTCTAGGGTGCTGAGCCAACCCCTCCTGAAGCTGCCTCTGGGGCAGACTGTGAAAGCACCAGCACCAAGCCTGAAGTGAGGGTAATTTCAAGGTTTTTGCCAGACTACCCCAATCCCTCATCACTCTGTATCAAAGGAACAAATCTAAACAATAATCCAGACTGCAGTTTTGTCCTGAAAGCTGAAGAGCAATTTAGGAAACTGTATTTTTCTCCTACATATTTTACTAAATCAAATAGTATTTACCACCCATGGTACTACTAACAACAGAAAAACCAGCTAGCTGGGAGAGGGCAGTCCTCCCTCATTCCCTTCCTGACAAATCCTTAACATACTGCCTTCAATTACTCTTTCGGATCAGGGCTTTTTTATCCCTGTCTCTTCTGTCATTAGGTTAACTCCTCTGTTAACTCTTTCCACATCATCTCCCATATACATTTTCATCTTCTGTTGTTAAAACTAAAAGCAGTGAGATGATCCTTCCCTGATAAACAATGCTAAGGTAACATATTACAAAATAACTCTTGAAAGGGTGAGAAAATGAAACAAATGAGATGCTTTCAAGTGTTTATTAACCATCTGTTAAACCGAGCCAAGTAAGAATGGAGCTAAATTAAATCTTTACTGGTCAATACAGAACAAAGGAACAGGAAAAGTAAGAAACAAATGAAACAAAGGCTGGCAAGAAATAGGATGTTTGTCACTGGGTACCTCCTCACAAGCCTCTGGCAGGTGAGGCATGTGAAAACAGAAAAATCCTAACACAAGTGTTTAATACAGTAGTCAAAATAAAAAGAATTAAGCACAGGAAGTTATGGCTAAAGCTCTTCTGAAGTCATAACCAAATCCTCTTACTCATCCCTCACTGCACTGAGCCAGCACCCAGTGAGCACAAGCAGAGGACCGTTGGAACTTCTGTTTGCAATTCCCCTTTCTCCTGAAACGCCTAACCTGGAAAGCACAGCATCGGAGCAGCACGGCCATCCGAGCTCATCATCTGCTGCACAGATGACAAAACCCTGCAATTCAGCTGGAGAAAGCAGTCTTTCAGATGCTCACGACTCCAAGGCATTCCAACTCAAACTTCACTGTATGCCAGGAAATCCCCTCCCAAGGTAAAAAAGGAACGGACTTGGCAGCACAGAGAGCCCTCGCACACGGGTGCCTCGAGAGCACGCGTTTCTCACCCTCCACACGCTGAACTCCAGCCCGGAATCGCCCTATTTCTGCAGGTTCGAGCAAGATTTATTTCCCACAGTGCTTTGGCTACTTGTTCATCCGAAAAACATGGCATTTGCAAATTTATTTAGATCAAGTAGGTTGAACAGCCCAGCGTGACTCAAGAGCACAAAACACCCAGCGTTGAAAGCAGGACGGACCAGTTTCCTGCTATCATTAAAGAAACAACGCTGCGATAGAATTAGCATCTCCAGGCAATCCCTTCCAACCCCTTGAAATTTCTGGAATATATGCACCTGTTGCCAGAACAACCCCTCCAACAACTCTCCCACCGTCTTCCGCCCCCCCAAAAGAAAAAGGGAAAAAAAAAAGAAAAAAAAGAAGTAAAAAGTTTTGAAGCACTTCAGCGGACAAGTATTGCTCGTGCTTTTTACACGCCGGGCTGGCTCGCCGCTGGAGCAGGAAGCGCAAAGGCTGGGCAGGGTCCCGGGGAGGCAGGAGCGGAGGGAAAGCCTGCGGGTGCGCGGGGGGCTCCCGCCGCCCCGCTTAGAAAACAAACAAGCGGCGTGACCCAGCCGCAGCGCCTCCTTCCCCGTGTCCCGGCGGCAGGAAGAGCGCGACTCCCGGGCCCCGAGCGGCGGTGAGGGGGCGCGGAGGGATGGGACCCNCCCGGCTTTGCCAGGTGCGGCCCCGCGGCCGCTCCTCCATTGTCTCCGCGGCCCCACGCGGCCCGGGGTGTCCCACCTGCCGCCGGGGGAGCGGGGGGGCGCCGCCGGGCCAAGCCGACTCACCTCCATCTTGATGTCACCCCCGGCCAGGCCGGCGGCGCAGGGCGGCCCCGTCCCCGCGGCCTCGCCGGTGTTGGCTCCCGGTGGCAGCGGCGGCGCGGGCGGCTCGTCCGGCTGCGGCGGCGGCGGCTGCCCGGCGGACATGATCCCCGCCGGGAGGAAACGGCGCTCCGCCGAGGCTCGGGCTGGCGTCCGGCGGGCTGCGCACTGCGGGCAGGGGCGGGCGGCAGCCGGGATCCCGGCGGAGGAAGAGGAAGAGGCGGCGGCGGCCTGCGGTTCCCGGAGCGCGGCCGGCGGAGGGAGCGAGGCGAGGCCCGGCCCGGCCCGGCCCGTCCNCCCCCTCGCGCGGCGGGGACGGCGGGGAGCGAGCAGCGCGCGCCGCCGCCGCCGGTGGGGGCGCTGCGGGGCCCGCGCGCTCCCGGGAGCTGCCGGGACGGATCCGCCGGGATCCCACCGAGCCTGGGCAGGGAGAGGAAGTCCCTGTAGTCCCGCAGTGTCTGTCACTGCGGGCTCCTCACCTCCCCGCGACTTAGGGCCGTACAGGAGAGATGAGGTCAAGTCTGGGCAGGCATCAGGTTTCAGACCCTGCGTAAGGTCACAGCATGTTCCGAGTTGGAAGGGAACCACAAGGATCATCGAGTCCAACTCCTGGCCCTGCACAGGACATCTCCAAGAGTCACACCCTGTGCCTGACAGCATCGTCCAAGCACTTCTTAAGCTCGGTGTTGTGACCACGTCCCTGAGGAGCCTGTTCCAGTGCCCAGCCTCCCTCTGGGAGAAGGATTTTTTTTCCTGACATTCAACATAAACTTCCCCTACACAACTTCAGGCCATGCCCTTGGGGTCCTGTCACTGTCACCACAGAGAAGAGACCAGTGCCTGCCCCTCAAGCTGTAACTGCAATGGGGTCTCCCTTCAGTCTCCTGCAGGCTGAGCAGACCAAGTGACCTCAGTCACTCCTCATACGGCCTTCCCTCCAGGCCCTTCACCATCTTCACAGCCCCGCAGGAAAGGCTCAGGAATCACCCGAGTAGGAGAAGCCATTCTGTGGCTGGAGCCCAGCAGCAGCCCCAGGTGGGAGCAGCAGGCATGTGCGACTAAAGCAGGTGACAGCAATGTGCTGCACAGTAAGTTACTGATGAGGCAGCCTCAGGTTGCTGCATGGGTTCCTCATCTCTCCACGATTTCTGGGTAGAGGCACTTGAACATTCACAAAAAGGGTGTCACAGAGCCACCCTCTCAAGTCCCCTGCTCTCACTTGCCCCAACTGATGGAGCCAGACCAAGTTTGTAGGTACAGAAGTACAGTTTTGTAACCACCTGAATACAACAACACAGTGTCTGCTCCCACTTGAAGCATCGTGGGCTTCAGCCCCCTGTTTTAGGATGTGATTGAGCAGATTCACACCCGCACTGCCTTCGCTCACTGGAGGAGGGCACCTCCTCACTGATAACCTGCCAGAGCGTGCATCCCAGAACCCCAAATTGCACAGAATGGGATGAAACTGAACAGGAAAATCTGCTTAAGGGCGCTACTATTGCACTCCAGGTGCAAACAGAGGCTGTCCAAAGGGCCAGACCCGAGCTACTCAGAAGCAAAAGTCCCCTGACTGGTTCACAGCGTAGACAGCCACGTTCTCCACATCATCCAAATTGCTCTACACATCTGCTGCTGATTTGTCACACCTGTAGGTATTCCAGCAATATTCACAAGTGCTGTCAGTGTAGGTGCAGCCCCTGAGTGCACTCCACAGGTTTGTGAAGCTGCATCTTCCACATCCTGAGAAACCATTGTAACCTGTCATGCGTCAGTAAAACAGACCATCTTCATGATGATTATTACAACCTTCATTCCACTGTCTTTTATTACAGACATCCTTTAATGTTTTTTTGAAGTTAAAATTATTAGCTTTGACATTTCCAAAAGATTGTGTCACTTTGTTTCTGCCAGAACTACTCAGAAGAATAAATTCCCAGGAAATCTCAGTTTTCCTAGAATAGGATTTCTGAGCTAATCACAAATTTACTGACATATTTTCCCACTCCTCATTGTCATCTGTTATCACAGATGAAAACTCAGGCCTTGGGCTTTGCTAAATACTTTTCTCTCCATTCAGGGACACAGCTTGACCTTTTAAGATACATGCAGCAGCAAATTACACTTAACTGTGTTATTTTAGCCACCTATACTCTTCCACCACAGCCTTGTGTCCACCTGCTGTGCCTCAGCTCCTGCCCCCCTCCCAGAGCTGCTCCAGGTAATGCAGTGCTCTCCATGTGGTGAGGAGTGTAGGTCAGGGTGGGAAGGGAGCTGCACTCCCCCTTTCCCATTTTTCATTCTTTTGCCTCCCCTGCAAAGCACACAAACAAAACGACACACGGAGAATCACTGGTGAAGGAAAATGGAGTAGAAGGCCCTTGGGAAGAAGTCAGGTATTTGGGAAGAGTGGAGAGGCTGTTTCAGCACCTTCAACACCATCTCTTGCAATCAGACTAAAACTGACAGGTAGGATCTGGTTTGATGGAGAAGGGAGAAAAGCACAGCCTCTGTTCAAATCTCATTGATCCTTGGCCATCCAGCAAAATAAAACAGCATCATGCTGGGGGGTGGAGGTGTTGAGATATTTGTGTGCTTGGCATCAGAAAAGGTAAACATTCACCTCTACTTCAACAGTCAAAACACTTGAAAAAAAAATCTTGCCAAAAGTTAAAAGAAAAAAGGCTCTAAATTTCTTTTAGGATTTTCTGAAGTCCTGAAAGCAGAGCAGAAGCCTATACAAAAAAAACCCCAGAAAACCAAAACCCCATCCAACAATAACAACCAAACCAAACCACATCCCAAAAAAAACCCCAACCAAAGCAGGAAAGAGGACTTTCCAAGTTAACATGACAATGTTCATGAACACACAAAATCATAACAGTCCATACAGCACCCAAATATGAAAACCTTAAATTGAAAGCAACCAGTGGCATAAAGAAGTTCATGACAGAGGTTACTGATGTGCTGAACACCTGCATATGGGCAAATACACAATAAAGCAAGAAATCCCCCCTCAGCCAGTACCAACCTATAGAGAGAACTAATTATTAACATGCTTATGAAGTTAGGAAAGAACAGTTTAATTACAGATTTTTGTCAAATCTCTCGGGCGACACGTCTTTCAATTTTGTTGCTTAGTTGTGCAATCATAAATTAATATTCTTCAGATGTCTCCTTGTTAAACAAGAAATTGAACACCACAAGTAAGAGCAACTCTAAACAATACTATTAGCTGTGCAGCAATTATGCTAATAGGCATTGCTGCACATGTATCAACACTGTATATCTTCCCAAAATTTGGGAAATGAAAGGAATGAAATAGAGTTGTTTGTGGTTGTTCCATCAGACATATGGAAGTCATTTGGGTTCAAGAAGGTGAGAGAGGGGTGAGAACTTGGTTTGTGTTCAGATCTCAAGGGGGGGATTGTAATTTTTTTTATTTTTGCTTGCAATGCCAAAGCAAGATACTACCCAAGTGAGATGAGATACTGCCAGTTTTTCTAGCTCTTCACAAGGCTGGTGTTGAGCTGGACTATCCCATCAAGAGTAAATACAATTAGACTCACTTCAAAGCCATCACTTCTGTCACTGTCACTTTTCTTGAAGCCTCAGATTAACAGTGCTGCAGGCAAGAGGTGGTGTGTAGACACACACATGATCAACAGTCAAAGAAGCCACCAAAATCATGCTACATCTGTTGAACAAAAAAAAACAAAAACAAAACCCCAAAAAACTGTCTGCCCATCAGCAAAGGTCACTGTCATCAGCTTCGTCATAACTGACAACAAATTGATTTCCAATATTAAAAAACCCCATCCCCCACAAAAAAACCCAACACATGCAAGCAATACCATATATTAATTTCAGTAGATTCCTCAATGCAATGGAAATGTTTTAGAGTGTACCCATGTAGGTATATAAATTTCATCCATGTGCTCTTTAAATTTTGAGTATCATCAAGGTGACATTGAGATTATTCAAATTACAGTGTAGCCATCCTGGTAAAATTAACTTTTTGTAGAAAAAAAATCAGCTCTGGCTTCTTCTGCCATGCTTAAACAAACTGTAGTGAACATTTGTAAGCCTGCTGTGTGTCTGCCTTCAAAAAGTAGACTACAAAAATAGTGACATGTCAAGACCAAAAGTCTTTCAAATTGTGCCCAACCACAAACCAGAGAATATTTGGTAACAGCAACATGGCAGGCAGCTAGCATATCAGACTCTGCTTGTGTCCAGTTTAAAACAAGCCCTTTGATCAATAAAATTTACCCATTAAAAAAAAAAAAAGACCCCCATATGGAGTCAAGTGCTGATACTCATTACAGAAATCCTCAAAGAATGGAGATTCTGTAACAAGCAGCACTCTCACAGAAAAAACCCAGAATGAATAAAATTATTTCAGATTTTATTTCCTTGCTGCTATGATTGAAAAGGTTCAACCAAGAGGCAAAAATATATATTTTTTCAATATGTAAAATACATTTTTGCATAAAAAGTAATGCACAGACTTCCTTACACACAGAGATCCTTCCCTTTTCAAAACTCTGGGATCTCCTCCCTCTCAGCAACCAGGTTCTGCTCTGGCGCTGTTTCCTTTTGTGAAGTTCACTCCTCACCTTACAGGACTGCAACCAGAGGGAGACAGGGCAAGGAAAGGCTTTTGGAAAACTTACTTCCTCCACCTATTGGCACAGTAGTTAAGCCACCTGACTTACAGAACCACAGAATCAAGTAGGTTGGAAAAGACCTTTGAGATCAGACTTCCTCCAGCTGCTGTTATTCTTAGAGCAAAAAGGGACTTAAGGAAGTTGGATATAGACCTTCAGTGAAAGATGGGGATAAATCTGAAAAAGAGGTTTTTTTAAAGCAGACATAATACTTTAATTTCTCTATTTTAAGTACCTGGGCATTTTTATCTCATAAGTAACAGTTTTCGTTGGATTCCACATATACACAGGTATCTATCTGCCTCTACACCCAAATTTCATACATTGATGCCTCTGCCATGGCATCTTAATCTGATTTTGATGGTTTTCTTGCCTTTCTTATGCTGCTATGTTTCTTCTCAGTGGTGATCTGGGCCAATTTTCCCCAGCATTTAGATACTTAAGTACTCATGAAAGACCTTGAAAAACACTTTGACACTTAACATTGACAAATATCTACATTCCTGTAATTCTAGTATCAGAATAAATAGGACATACAGGGGCTTCCAGCACAGCTTTTATTGCACAAATGGTGGGCTGTCATGTGTGCTGTGGACTGTGGCTGTTCTGTGCCACATGTATTTCCTGAGCCCTTGGTTTTAGACATGAATATGCCTTTTGTATTAGCCTTTAGTCACTGCTTTGGAGTTACTGCTTTGTATACATCGTCTGAATTCCTTCCTGCAATAGTGAGCATTCTGAATCACTACAGAGATTTGCTACATTAAAAAAACCTCCTGCTCACACTCAAAAAACAGAGCAGCTTTTATAAAAGTAATTGGCTTTCAACCCTCCTTTAATTAAAGAGAATAGTTGGGGGGAAAATCATATCAGAAAGACACAGGAAATCAAAGTAAGACTTCACCAAAGAACTAAGTGTCCTGGAGAAAATGTA
This sequence comes from Nicator chloris, assembly GCA_013400495.1. Classification (NCBI taxonomy): domain Eukaryota; kingdom Metazoa; phylum Chordata; class Aves; order Passeriformes; family Pycnonotidae; genus Nicator; species Nicator chloris. The sequence continues at coordinate 30,751 of WAAE01021489.1, forward strand.
ACAGCATTTATTCAGATCATTATGATGCAGGGGAGATAAAAACTACAAAGAGAAAAGTCTGACATTGTGTGTGCAGAATGGATAACTTTAAATAATCTTAATTTTAAAAAAAATTTTTGGGTTTTTTAAAGCAGACTAAGATCCCATTTACAGAACAATAACTGCTCGCTTAATTTCAAGTTTCCATCCTTATACACAATGTACCTACTAAAGGAAAATCTCAAGATCTTAGAACTATCCACTGGAAATTTATCCCTAAACTTAAAATGTTGTTGGGAGCCAACTTTTTCTGATCCTTGAGCCCAGACTTTAAAGACGGCCCTTCTCTGGGTACACCAAATGCTCTACAAAAAACACAGACCACAGATCCCAAAAACCTGAGGTGAACAATAATATTCATAGTGAGATACAGCACAGCTCCCAAAGGGTAGTACTGAGTATACTTGCATCACAATCCTAAACATTATCCTATTCATTTTACACAGAGGAAGCAAACCCACCAATCCTCTCCAATACGAATTTTTTGCTTCAACTCTTGATATTGTTTTTAAGCAAACCACTTTTTCAGAGCTTGTTGGTGCTTCCCTGGTACTGGCCACAGGATGTGTGACCCAAATTCTAATCTGAGCTCTGGAATTGGGGGCAGCTGCACCCCATGGTGTATGAGGAGATCAGAGGCTAAATCCTGGTCCTGGGTGGCTCCTTTACTTTTTTCCTTCTTTTTAAGAAGTTCAAGGGCCAAGTATATTTTGTACTTCCTCATATTGAGCTGTCAGTGAGTAGAGCTAAAGGCATAAATGTCTTAAGAATCATCACTTCTTCCCTTTATGGAGAAAAAATAGTTAAAACACAAGGAGTGTTTTTCAAATTTAATTCCTAAACTTATATTTACTTAATTAAGTAGAAATTAGATTTTGAAAAAGTTCTTGGAACTTTCACTTACTTAAAGAGGACAGCAGTGTCTTGAATATTAAATTCTGCTCCTCAAAAGATCCTAAATGGATTTGTGTGCCTGGGGAATTTGAACCCTGTTACACATAATGCCTTTTCAAATGCTGCTCTATGCCTAACTGGAGATTAGGGAGCTTAACTCTAAACACCATTTGTTTCCAACTTTTGGGTTTCAAATATGATTAATTTTTTAAAAAATAATTAAATATGCACACCGTGATTTATAGGTATTACTATGAAGATCACCTCAGCAGAGGGTTGAATCACTGTTTTGAAGCAATTAAGTCCAGACTCTGAGGTACACCAGCAGGCCAGTCTGAGGCATCTCCAAACCCCCAGGCCTGCATCCTTCACCTCTAACACACAATGGAAAGAAAAAAAACCCTAAACATTTCAGCTAATTGTAAACTGCATAGTTTACAATTGTGCAAAAACGAGCACAAGTGCACAGAAGCAAGTAGTAATTCCTTCCTCTAAAGTATGTTTCCTGAAAAACACATAGAAATATGAAAACTTACATATTTTAAAGTCTGGTATGAATTCTGGGGAAATAAGGCATATTTATATTTTCTTCCTCTTCTGGCCTTCTGCCTCAAACTATCAAGCTGTCTGGGTACCTTGTGCAAGCCCCACAGACACACATTAAACCCAGGACCTCAAACAGCATTTATTAAAATCTTATTAGGATTGGCCATTCTGAAAATGTGACACACATTTTATTTCACTACAGATGTAACTTACCAGGAAAAGGCTTGGCAATGATGAGAGATCCTGGGAGAATTTTCAAGAGCAAATCCTGATGACGACTACAAGTGCTGGCTTTATAATTGCAGGAAAACTTTGAGAGTCTCCATTTTACCAACTTGGTGCTTTATGTTCTCACCTGTACAGGATTTTTTTTCTATTCTATTTTAGCATATTAAAGTAAAATATTTTGTGTGTGCACAGCAGATTACACAACTGTACACTCAGCTAACCTGCTTCTTATAAAAAAGCTGAAGCAAACATAGATTATCCCTTTCAAATAAAACATGTAATTTTCTTTTCTATACCATCTAGAAAGAAAACCACTGGCAGCAGAACAGTCTAACTCTGTTTACCTAACAATGAGATGGCAAAAACCTTTCAGCTGGTCATGCATCCAATACCTGTTCTCCTCCCACATTTGCTACACATTTGAAAATTAACATCAGGGCTGCAGAACCATAAACATATTCTGGAAAACTTAAAATGTCAAAGACATTGTTCATAACCCTCTCAACACCTTTTCTTTGTATCCCATTCTGCACCTTGTCAGGCTGAACTCAAAATGTTTCTTCAGTTAAGGAAAAAAGCCAGAAACCTCATTGCTTGGGATTTGGTTCATCTACACCCAGTCAACACAATATTTTTGTGGAACACTTACTACACTAATTGCTAGACAAGCACCTTCTTTTGTGGTCATGGGCCATATTAGTATCCCCAAGTAATAAAACAAACAACAAGAAATGAACATTTAAGAAGCAGTTTGGTGCAATACACAGATCAGGCACAGATGTAGGAAATATGGAAGATAATCTCCAAATTTAAGTTCACCAGTGGATAGTGCTGAGCTTCTTAAGAACTAGAGGTAGGAAATAGTTTAACAGATGAAGTGACACTATTGCTGTCCAAATTGCACACTGATATTGTATGGCAATGCCTTCTCCTTGAGCAAATAAACATCCATTCACTTTTTGTGACACAAACCTCTATAGCTAAGGAGGGAATGGACCTTCTGTCCAGGGCTGCTAAGTTTCCAAAGTACTTTTGCAAGAGTACTACAGAGAGATATCTATGCAAAAAAATATATATATGTATATATATAAACACACACATATAAAAATTTACTGCTGCATTAATAGCTAAACTTAAATTTCAGTGTGATAAAAATCTTGCTTGGCTCATAGTGCACTGTGAAAGCTACAGAGGTGCCCATCTCCCCCTAATTAGCTACAAGAAGTAACAAATTCTAAATGGCTTAATCAAAACAGCCATACTGTAATTTGTCTGTACTCCCTAGGTGTGGCACTGTGTCACAACTGTCACACATGAATGGATTGTTATTATTTTTTTACATAAATACAAATGTCAGTAAAGAAAAAAAGACTAATGATCACATTTTTACCTTTTTCAATGTCACACTGCAAAGGTTTAGTGGAACAGAGCAGCTGTGTTTCCACCTGCACTTCATGAGGTAATAGTGATTATATCACAGTGTGTAAAAGTGTGGCCATTGGTACTTACCAGATAAAGAAATGTTCAGATCACACCATGGAATGATACCAAATCCCCTCTCACGTCAATCTTAGTGCACAAGGCACCAAGTTTGCTTTTGATCTTTAAGAGCAAGATGTTGTGTATTTGTAAAAGACATATTGCACATATATATTTGCAATTTATAATGACACATACAGCAATGAAAACTGTATCTGCAACTGGTAACATATAGTTTGAGTGAAACAAGAAAAAACTTACCTATTGATAAAAGAACACTTGACAAGCAACACTGACAAGCTACTTCTGCATCAGTATCTACTGGAGTTTCCACCAGCTTGCCTCCAACTACAGTGTCCTCACAAAGCTAAAAACTGGAAGTTACAGAGGGCTGATATCAGTTTCACTTGCTTTCTACCACCTACAACATTAGGAGTCACATTTTCAATTTTATATTCACATCCTCAGACCATGCAAGAACTCAGACAGATTTGCACTGTGAAGCCCCTGTAGCTTCACTGGTGAAAATGAGATGTATCATCACAAGTTAATATCACACCTCTGATTCTGAACATAATGTGGACAATATGTAAGTATGGAAAATGTAATACTGGAATATGGAGGAGAAAACTGCTTAGAAATCTAATTAAGGAGAAATTGTAGACTGCTACTTAGAAAATGTTACATTATCTGTACTGTGTGGAAACCGCTGTTTTCCTTAACGAAAGCGAAGGGAAAAGCTTAGAAATTAAGAGTGGATTCTCAATCATAATAACAAATAATGGTATGAATCCTGCCAAATTTGAAATCAGTGTAATCTGTAAATCAAGAACTGATATCAGCAAACTTAGAGCAAACCCACCTTCTATCACTAGCTCAGCAGGACAGGCCAGCCTAGGAGACTGATTTTTTTCCTGGCTCCCAGAAGAGCAGGAATTCACATTATTTGGCTTCTTCGTGCAGGGTTTTAAATCAGAGATTCTTGGTAAAAAATGTTCTAGCTGTACATTTGTATTTTGAGAGGTACTGGGAGGTAATCTACAATTCTGACAAAATGTGGTTGGTATCCAGGCACCTTCCCAGACACACGGGCATCCGTTTGCTGCTTCACAGGACAGAGTTTACACATCAAAACCGAACAACTTGATTTATTTAAAATTCACCTCAAAATGCATTGTGTTTAGTTTCTTTTTTTAAAATGAACATTCAAAGCATCAAAATATTACTAATTTAAAAAGAACCTTTGTTAAGAATAAGATAATTTACATACTGTAGATTGTGGCTGTGAGGGGAGAGAAACAACCGATGGTAGATTAGGCACAGTACGAAGGCCAACATGCCAGAAAACAATGCAGCTTTATGCTCAACTTTTAAATGGTCTGGACAAAATAAAACAATTGGGCAAGAAAATGAAACCAACTGCTTACTTGAGGGCATTTGTATAAAACCAAAGTGTTAGTAAGTTTTCTATCTAGACCTAACTCATTCACGTCTTTAAAGAATTCTATCTTCTTCCAAATAATAAAAACTGTTGCTAAACCAAGGCAGGTTATTATTTGGAACTGGCATAGTAAAATAAAGGATCACAGTATGCAGAGCTTAAATCCTGTACCAGGAGAGAGCAACAAGTGGTTTACAAGGGGATCATTTAGGCATATTATCTAATTTTTAAAAACAGAGATATAAAATATCAGTTGCATAGGGATTTAAATATAAGGCCAAGCAGGAGATTAAAGTAAAATAGAGCTCATAAGAAGGGCACTATGGTGTTAAAACATAGTATTTCCATTTGAATTAATATCTAATTCAAAATCACAGTATTTTGCTAGTACTACAAAAAGTGAATGTCACACTGTCCCATTAATCTTGAACTGAAAACTGACATTAGAACTTCTAAACAGTACAAAACTAAAGCTCATTGTCTAAACCTGATCAGTGTATTAGCACAACAGTGCTTGGTACGTACCTGATTTATATACTCTACCTTCTGTAAATAATATAAAGGTTATTTCTTGTTAATAAGTGTGAGATCACAACATTACTGCATGCCATCAGTGGTTTGCAGGCTTACTTGACATTTAATTATTCAGTCTTTGAAAGTGTAAGATCCTACCCTGCAGAATCTTCACCCATTGAACACAGAACACTGTCATTAATAAAATACAATAGAAGTTCCACCACTAACAACTAACAGATAAGCCAGGATTTTAGGTCTAAACCCAGTACAGTCCATTATTATTAACTCACAGCGATTTTTTGTTAGGAAGGTAACCTGTAGACTTCCAAATAATCTCGTGTGTATTAAATATAAACAAGTATGTAACTAACGGTCGTCTCTTGGCATTTCAAGTAGATTATTGAATTGTGAAAGTATTTCTGCAAAATCAATTTTGAGTTGTTAAAATGAAGTTCAAATATTAATTTCCATATCTACATGTAGCTTAATTAACCTAAAATTGTAAGGAATAGTAGTGTAAGGAAAAAAGAATTCTCCAGATGAATTAGGCATTAAGGTACACTAACTGGGAATACCTGAACCAACATTGTAACTGAAAAAGTGCATAAACACAGTAATACTACAAATGTGTTAACTACAGAACAAAAGGTTTTCTGAAAGCTAAGTGATATTATTTTACATGTTATTTACAGGCTGTGATTTTTCCAGACACCACAGAGCCAATTCATGATCTTAAAGTTCCTTTGACATATTCAAAGTGTCCTTTGGCTTCCGTCCTATTCGGTGAGGAACCGATTCCCACCCTGGGGAATCAGTTACTGTACAGCCAAACAACACCACCATTGTGGTTCTGTGATTCTTCAAAATTCACTTCTTTCCATTCTTGGAAGACGAGGCAGTGTTTTCACTTCACGCTTTTGGTGGGCGTCTCAGACTCTGTAGACTGCCTGCCGTCAGTCCACGCCTCCCGCGTGCTCTTCAGGGCCAGCGTTTTCTGCTGGTCCACCACAACGTAATCAACCCTCTCGTCTGCCACGCTGCTGCCCGAGCCACTGCTCTTTTTCTGGGAACAGTCAGAAACAAGTTCAAGTCAATTAACAACAGAAAGGCATGTAGGTGTCCCAAAGAGATACAGAACAAGCACCCGCGTCTCTCAAAGGTCCAACACGGTCTCTCAAGCGATCATTTGAGAAATGACCATGAGGATGATCTTGCTGAAGGCAATTTTGAACTCCTGATGGCAGAACTGCAAGAGCTGAACATCTGCTTACCTTACGAGGTGGGGTAGACTTTCCCGAATCTAGGTCCAGATCTAAATATTCCACTTGTTTATCTCCTTTAGGTTTTACCATAGGGCTGCTTCCTCCATCAAGGCTGTTGCTTCCAAACAAATTCTGAAATCATAATATAAACAGCCTCAGCTACAAATGCACGAACTAGTGGTCCACATTATCAAATATGCTTACTATATCTGCCAAAATGCAAAAGCTTAAGGAAATGACTGAGACTCTCACAGCCACTTAAATCATGCAAATTTCATTGACCCTGGATGGCAAGGGGATAAATTCTACGTCAAAACTGGGACAGAGTCAAAAGCCAATGGGAGCAAAAACCCGAAAACCACCCCCCCAAATTTAAGGTTGCCACGAAACTCGTCTGTGCCTTCCACTTAATGCCCCCTTCATATCATGAAATAAGAACAGAGCGTGTTTTGTTCTTTTTAAATGTAGTTGTTATATCTCAAATTTAGCATTACTTAAGCACAAACTTTTTTATTTCCCTAAATTGTTGTTAAATACCTACAATAATTTCTGCTTTACAGTAGTGGCAAAGCTAAAGATGATACTTTTACATTTCATGCAAAAGTCCTCATGATTAAGCTGAAAGTCAAAGAGTGTTGTTCAATTGACAAGATCAAAACATTAAAACTTTGGAAAATATGTGTAGGGCTGCCTGAACTGAAGTTGCATTGTATATACCTAAATTTCAATTAGCCCCGACTTTTACAACCTCACCTCCTCTGTCCTCTCCCAGCCTGATCCCTCCCTCTTAACAGGTGTTATAGGAACAGTACAATAGAAGGACTCTTCTCTAAAAGATAAAGAAAAAACAGGAAGACAGAGGGCAGCAGTCAGCAAAAAATCAAGAGGAAGGCAGAAGGAAAGACAGAAGGGTAAGGCTGAGAGCAACTTGAAAGAAAAAGCAGAATATTGCTGATTTTATTAAATAAAACATATGTATGACACTTCCAAACAAGATGCTTCAAAGCTGATGACACAAAAAAAAAAAAAAAGAAGAAATACAGACTCCTTGCTAAGATAGAGTTGGAACAAGAAAAATTCTCAAAAAGTCAGATTTTAAAACAAAGGCTGTGAGATATCTGGAAATGTTCTGGTTCTTTAGGAAATGAAATACTTTTTGGGCTAAAGCCAAATGGGCTGGGCTTTTTAAATTGAAGTTATCCATTATATCTCTATTGTCCAACTCATTTAATATTAAGTGGTAACAAGGACAAACACAAACAACTGATATGAAGTTCATTTTTGTTGCTCAAATTCTCTGAACAAATTCCAGCGTATTGAACATACAAAAAAAATCAGATTCTGTATCAATGTTTCCAGCATAAATTAAAAAAGCTGTTACTCTTTAAACAAAAAATAATCTGTTATTTCAAACAAACTAGGCAGGCAGAACATATGCATTAGGAAACAGAAACTTTAAATACACGCAGATGAAACAGAAAGGAAATCTGTAGAATAACCTTAAAATAGGACCAGTGCAAGCAAACAGAAGATATTAATGAGCTGGGGCATTAACTGAACCATCTTGGTATGGAAGTTAAGCCCCTGGAACAGCCTTAAGAATCAACAGAAACGCCCGGGTTGAGCTGGGATTCCGTGCAGGGAGAACCGTGGGCACGGGTGGGGCAAATCCCTGGTGTAAAACGGGATGTTTGCTGCACCTGTGAAACGGGACATCACCCTTTACTTACCAATGGCCCTTGCAAGAGAGGGGCTAAGGCTTAACATCAGCAGCTCCCCCGTGCTCGGTGCATTTCCCCTGGGAAGCATAACAGGCGCGGCACAAGGCATGGCTCGGGGCGCTCCGCAGGCTCTGCAGCCTGCACCTCGCCAGCTCCCGCAGGGAATGGCACCAGGGGGACCTGGCATGGGGCATCCAGAGGCAGCAGTGGTGAGCTGGGGGGCAAGGACACTGGAGGAGACTGGGAGGGGATCCAGAGCAGCAGGGGACAGGGAAGCGAACAGCGTTGCAAGAGGAGAGTCCCGGGGCACTGAGATGGGCCAGCACACGCCATATAAGAAGGAAGACACACAAACACAACAAAAAAGGTGCTAGACAGGCTCTCCCCAAAGAAGGTCTTACAGAAATTATTTAAAGATGAAAAATGCTGCTGTACTCCCTACTAAGAACCTACACATGTGAGTGCACTGAACGGACTGGGTGGGGCTTTGAACAACCCAGTCTAGTGGAGCGTCCCTGTCCATGGCATGGAAGGTTGGAACACGATGATCTTTAAGGCCCCTTCCAATCCAAATCATTCCATGATTCTATACTGGACAAAAAGCTGAGCTCAAGATACAGGTTTCCTGCAGTGTTTTAAGCATATTCTAAACCACATTTTAGTTTAGGCCTAGGTCTACTGCTATTGCTTTCCTTAAAACTACTGCTATTGGGTCTTCTTTTTCTCTCTCTCTTTCCCCTCACCAAAGAAAAACCACAGTGTGCATCATTAACTTTTCCTAACTAGCTGCACTCCATGCTGAGTATCTGAAGCTTCATTATCTGAGAAAATTCTCCCCCAAAGGGGAAAAAAATACAGACACTCAATACACAAAGACTCCTTCTATCCTCTTTTTGAAAGAAGCCTAATAAAATACACATGGTTCTGTTTCCATAGAATGTATACAACAAGTATCAATCCCTTTTTTTCCCCTGTTCCTTCTACATTTCCTGGAAGATATCCTTTTAATACAGCTTTTTAAAGCATGTCTTAGAGGTCCTAGGACAGTTTATTTCCCTTGATGTCATAATACTCAACTGGTGCATAACCCACAGACAAGCAATTACAAAGAGGGGACAGATTCTAGGAAAAAGATAGGAAAAAAATCACGTCTTGAACTGTTTTATATAATAGATATGTATATCAGTCATTCTCTTTGTGCTCTTAACTTCTTCAGTGAAATCCTACCAAAATTACACCTTTGCTACGGAGATTTTTTTATCATTTGGTTGATCTACAAGTATAAAGGGAGTGATGTTGAGTGAAGGATCTGTGTTTGCATGATTTAAAAGTAAGGACTGCACAGGAAGAGAGTAGTTAAGACGTAGATTTTACATACTGGGTCTTCAGTGGACTGATTTGGGTTCATGGATACATAATTCTCTTCACTGTCGTGCGAGTCACTGCTGGAAGTTGTGCTATGAACTGAATCCGGTCTGGGAGACACGGGAAACCTGGAGGAGCTAATTACCAGGAATTATTTTACAAACAATACATCTCGAATATCTTAAACCTCCTGGTAAACAACAAAAAATAAGCATATTAGAGCTGAAATTTTCAAGTTTACTAGAGTGTCACATTTTTTGGTTATGCACAGTCCCTTATATTTACTATCACAAAACAAAACTTCACACGGACACACTTTATTTCAATGCACAGATACACACAGACTCACACTCTTCCAAAGGAAACTTCAAGCTACAAACAAGCTAAAAATATGATACAGATGTACACACATTTATTAACACTCTAGTCAGCAAAAATGATGAATGTGAATGAGGAAAAGCCAAGACACTTACTCTCGTGCAAAGCTTCTGGTGATAGGAGATCTAACTGGAGCTTGTAATTCTTCCCATTCAGGCAGAGGTTTTATTTCTAGTGGAGCTGGTTTTGCTATTTAAGAAACAGACAATTGTAAAGCACAGAACATTTCTAAACAAACTTAATAGCTTTTCACAGCCTAAATACAGAAAAAACCTCTATCTTTCCAATAGTAAATATTAGCAAGGAAAGGCAGACACTTCCATTTTCAGAAAGACCTGGTATATTAACGTATGTTTTTAATCTTTTCAGGTAATGAGAAGAAACATCGATTAAAAAATTAAAATGTAAACTCTAACTCACTGCAATTCCAGAATTTTGCAGCATATACTTGTAGGCAGTAATTCTGTTTTGAAAAGAGATTCTGAAAGTGGCAGCATCATGTTCTGTCCTCATTCTGCCGTGATGACTTGTTGAGCTGGCAAGCCCAGGGCAGTGCTATTGGGCTGTTTCAGCAGAGCTGACTCTGGGGACTTTTCTTGGCTCGAGGCCAGTTGTTAATACGCAAACTCTGCCCTCACTGTGTATATGTGCCCTTACTGGTGAGGTTTCACAGCTCCATGAGTGGGCAGAACCTGCAGCTCAGACTAAGTCTGCAAAAGTGAGAAATGAGCCAACAGCAGGAAGAGCCTGGCTCGCTTCAGTGCTCATCCACAGCTGAGCAGAGCAACGTGCCACTCATGACAGCTAACACTGTTCTCAAAAAAAGTGCCATTTTTAAATTCCATTTTCAGAACAGAACCATGAGTAGGCTATTAGCAAGAAACACATTATCCCTCCCTCTGGCTTATATGTCTCCCCTCTCCTGAACATTAGAAAAAAAAATAAAGTATAAAAAGGCTTGTGAAAAAAAAAATCACAGAGTCAAACTGCTGTCAACTTTATCTTCCACAAAACTGTTTTTAGAAAACAAAATGCAATGGCATCATAAAAACAGCCCTTTCTCTCCTTATGCCCCCTCCCACCATGAGTTTTCTGCCTCTTGGGAGGTTCACTAAGATGAAATGTCAGGCATGTAGTGACAGAACTGAACGTGACATAGGCAAAATGACACTAAAGCACGACTGACAAAAATTGATCAGCTTGGCTCAAGCCCTTTGTAAAGGTCTGAGACTACCTGGCAGGAATAAACAGTGGGCAAGGTACTGCTGCAGCAGAGACAGAGCCAGGACTCTGTCCAAAGCCCACCAAGAACAGCAGAAGTATTCCATCCAATTGCAATGGACTTTAAAACCCAAAGGTAATCAGTGATATTTCCCTGAGATTTTTAATGTTGTTCATTATTTTCTCTACTTCTTGTGACTATGTAAGGCACCAACTCAGCATCTTCAATAAAGCCCGTCAAATTACTTGCAATCCTCTTTAAGGTGCATAAACAGATAAACATACTAGTGTATGATCAGATCAATATTTTGCTTCCTTTCAGGAGACCTACGTGACCTGTGATTTCAGGTTATTGCCTAACAAAAGTTTCAAGTAATTTACAATTTACTATGTACGATTTACCAGTTATTATACACTTGTTTCTAAATCAACAGACAAAAGTCAATCCAAAATATGAACAGCTACAACTTAAGAGATCAGAATATTCATGTTAATACCAAAGAAAGGTTTCCATGCACTGTTCAAGCCAGAAAGTCTCTAATTCATTATACAGGAAACTGGTTGCTTGGCATGGAAAATGCATCCATGACCTTAGACTATAGCAGAAAAGAATATGCCAGAGTTAAAGTTATTCTAAAAGAACAGTTTTCTTAATTTTTGCTTCACTTATTTTTATAAAGCTCCATATACATACTGTGCTAAAGTACATACCCTTTCTTCTTGTAGTAAAGTCACCTATGGTTTGTGAATCAGTTCGCTCTAAACCATGTGGTTTAGGTCTTAAAATTTTAGGACTTTGACCTAATTGGCAAAAAGAAGACTCTCTTAATAATATTCTGTTTGTAAGTGGAAAACCGGAATTTTGTAAATAAACATCACAACCCCCTGCAGAAAGGTTAATGCCACAAGCACAAGCAAGCTGCTGAAGGAGATTTAACAGTCTAGCTGGGGCTCACACTAAGGGCTTAAGCACCAAACCAGAGACAAAGAAAACACTGCATGCAAGTAATAAATCTGTCGGAGGCAAGCGTAAAAGGTGTACAAAAAGGCTAAAAGTGCATCAACAAATATTGTAACTGATCATTACTACTAACTGGTTTGATTTAAAAAAATTAAAAATACATATCTGAGGCATATTTAGCATAGAAGGAGAACAGTCATGTTTTGGATACAGATTGAAGTACCCCCAGAGAAATTAAATCCTCCTTAGTCACAAAATTCCTTTGGAAATAATGACTCTTGGGAGTCTCCACTCCTTGGTGCTCTTGGGAGGTCTTCTACCTGCTGTGTGTCTCCCACTTGAGATGCCTCAAGGACCTTTTTTAACAGTGTAGTTTTTAAACTTCTTCCCCAGGTCTCCATCTGTCTGGACCAAACCCCACCACTCGGACCCTGCAGACACAGCGGGATTTTCTTCCCAAGTTTTCAGCCTGCCTACTGCTCCTCTACCAAGGCACAACCCAACCTCCCCCAGGAATGACCCTGGCATGGAAACACCAAACATCTCCCTACAGACAGCAACGCAAATCCCCTCCCAGCAAGGATGTTCTTTGGCCAACTTGACCAAACTCTGCGAGTGTTTCAGGTCACGCCATCTGTTTTAAATAAACATGCTCAATTGTGTGCAATAGCCCTAAGCGTTTACTGAAGTCGATCTGACAAAGTGTTAATATTAAAAAAGGAAAGTGCCTTCAACTGGTACACCAAGAGGCCGTATGAATACACCAAATGAAAAGTTAAATCTGATTATGGTAGAAAGCTGCCCTACAGCACAAAATGGAAAAGGACTGGTACAGACTCAGGTGTGGGCTGGTACTCCCAGCAATGGGTGAGAATGCTCTGTAAGAAATAAACTTGGCAACAAACACCAGAAGTTTGCAAATCTCTACCCCAAGGGTTTTGCATATGAAGTGCTCTATTACTGTTATCACTGAAGTATTGGGAATAATCAAGTAACAACAAGAAAGGTAAACACAGAGGTTTTGTACTGTATCTTAACTTCTACACAGTGCTTCTGAGAGACCATGCAGTAAGATAAAATTTATTTATTCATTAGTAGGGCTGCATAGCAACTTCCTTAAAAAGAAAAGGACATGAAATTATTTTAACAGACAGTTCCCTTCCGATTTCAAAATCAGGTGCTCCCTTAAAGGGCTCAATATGCTGATGAAACAGGTGAACAGTTGGGCAATGCTGACCAAAGACACAGATCTTGAAGTAGAACATGAAGTATTTCTGACTAGAGCCAAGTCAAAAGCACAAATCAGCATGTCTACTCAATTCTGAGCTGATCCAATATTCTTAAGTCCTTGCCTATAACTCTCTGATAAAAGCCTTCCTATTTAAAAAGACCAGGATCTTAAAATTGATTGTACAAATGTAGAAGTTCAAATCCAAACACTTTTTATTAAGGTCTATTCTACTCTACTCTACTCTACTCTACTCTACTCTACTCTACTCTACTCTACTCTACTCTACTCTACTCTACTCTACTCTACTCTACTCTACTCTACTCCACTCCATTCCATTCCATTCCTACCTGATCATAATTTTGTATTTCACAGTTTTATAATCTGATTTAAAAGAAATGTGGCCCAATACAACTCAAGCTAATATGTACTGATATAGAAGCACAAATTGTAAGCCCAGTGAGAAAACTAGCAGAGGTAACAGAGTTAATGAAATTATTTAAGCAGTGTGCACTTAATAACCTCTGCTCTTATAACCAAACAGACTAAAGTGCCTGAAACCCATAATAAAGAGATAAGCTCAAGGAACTCAGGGCTGTGACTCATTATTTCTCCTTCTGTTAATGATGCTACGTGGTCTAGCACAGCCAACCTTCCTGAACTGGGATTAGCCCCATTTGTAAAACGTGGATATTATGTAACTGCCTGCTTCACACTTAATTTAGCACTTACCAACCACTCTGAGATTTTCAGAAGAGCTATATAAATAAGTACAGGTCCCTTTAATACTTCTACATCAGACAAGAACATACAAAACTCACTGAGCTTTCATCTCTTGCTGCTGGAAGACTGTTCAACCTCAATACATTTGGTGGCAAAACAGTTTGCTGTGACCAACCAGCCAGGATAATGCAATTCCTCGAGTTGAATGTGTCACAGAGAATTAAAATACTTGTGCAGAGTGTTTTATTTTTCCTCCCTACAAAACAAAAAACCCAAAGGCCTAATCTCTGTTGAGGAGCTTATACTGTGCAACAGGAAAGACCTGACACCAGGCAAAGGAAAGGAGAAGGGAGGGATCAAAATCACAAATCTGAGGTTACATATTTGTGTAACTGCAGAATTCTTTCACCCTGTTTTTGCCCATTTAAGAGGATAAAGTGACATGAGCCAGGGCCCTGAAAGCCCTTAATAATATCCCTTACTGCCTTCAAAAGACAATTTTCCCCAGGAGCACATCCTTGTATCTCTGAAAAGCAACAAAGTGATTAAAATATGGAGGGGAAAGTGCTTCCCACCCGTACAGCAGGCTGGTCTCCCTCATCTATTCTATCCACCAATACTCACTAAAGTGTCTCAGGGCTGTTCTTCAAATCAGTGTAGTGACAGTAGGGCTCTGTGGAGAGCCTGGCTCCATACAGCATTCAACACCAGCAATACTGAGGAACACATTTCCTGTGGTTCCCACAGGCCCAGATTTACCTCACCTCAGGAAAGACAACACTTATCATTTACACACGTATTCTGGGAAAGAGAAATCTGGGCAAAGGAAAAAAAAGTTTCATTTATGCAATTTTATTTTTTTTTCTAACTGAAAAGGAAATAAATGTTGCAACACCACTGGATGCAAACCTACACAGGAAAAAAAAACCCAAATAAATTATGTCAAGTGAAACCAACCAAACAAGAAGTGAAAATTAGATGTTGTCACTGTTCAGTCAAGTCACCACCTGTGAAATGCAAAATGCTACAGCCAGGAGACAGAAGCTCAGCTTCTGCCTGTTCTATCAGACCGTACAAGGGCACTCTGAGCTGAAAAATCAGTGGTGAAGTCTATTTTTCTGACAAATGGTTTCTTGTACAAACTGCCAGGCAGGCAGGGGATTATGGCTGTGGCACTGGAGTGCACTCAGACGCACGAATTCTGCTCCTGGCATTTGGGGCACGTCAATGCTGCCTTTGTCTGCAAAGTCACCAGGAGAAGAGTCCATTTCACATGTTTGAGTTGGCTTCAAATAACCAAGTTTAAACTGAAAAACCTTTTTGGTTTTTGCATTGGCTCCTGTTGTTCTCCATAGAACACTATGAATATGATATTGGCGGGGGGGAAGTTGCCCCACTGCAGTAAATTCCTGCATCAGTGTAGGTGGGTCCTCATGTTTTTGGTTTTGAGGACATAATGCTGAAGAGATTCATTTGTTCTCAGACTATTGCCTTGAAACACCAGAACTAAACATGATTTCTGTTAAGGACACTTCTTTCCTGACTGGATGCTTGCTCCATGGCTTGCTGGCCAGGGCTTTCACGTCAGGAAATTGCAAACGTCCTCACAAAAGAGGCCAACTCTTCTATTTAAATACCAGCTATTTAGGGCTTAACATTTTAAGGTAAATATATTAACGTGACATAAAATTTGAGAAATGGATGATCTGATAATGGTGGTTCCTGGCCAACAGGACTAATCCTCACGGGACGAGGAGATCAGATGTAGGAATGCTGGAACAGTGCTGTGCTTGGGGTAGGAGGGGGAGAGCAAAAGGAAAAACCAGCCACATAAGTGCTGTCAGAGGGAAATAACTAACCACACTTTCTTGTTTCCATCAACAAAATACACATCTTGCCCCTTTTTTTTTGTAATTAGATGAAACTGAAATTTGCACTGAGGTCCAACAATTCCCGTACTCAGAATCACTGTAGATTTTTCCTTGAAAAACAAGGCTGAAACTCCCTGTCTTGCTCTCACAGGGTTTATTATTTGGTTTTCAATTCTGCAGAGTAAACTCCTGCTTTTCTTCTCTTCCTCTTCCTCACCCAAATGAACCCTGAATTTCTGAGTACACGGTCTTCAACACACAGCTCTACAAATATCCTGAATTTGCTTTTTCATCTCTGTTTTTGTAAGACTGTTTCCTGCCAAGGTACTTCTAATTAGAAACATGTATTTAGTTATACAACATTCCATACTAGTACCCACCAACAAATAGGAATATCAATTATTTGCTTTGTTCTGGTTGGTGATAAAATATGGATCTCTTTAGGAAAATAAAACCAAATAGAAATCAACTTATTCTTCAATGTTATGAAATAGAAATGCAGTCACATAAAGAATCACTCTGCAGTCTTCTCAGACATCTTTATCCCTTCAAAAGAACTTTTTACCACTTTTTTTTCTTTGGTACTTTGAATGCTACAGAAATTAAGAATGAATTGGAAAAAAAAATCTGATTATGAAGATGTCCAACTGGATCTGACAGCTAAGGTTCACTGGTATTTCTAAAATATTTGGCAAATGCCATAAAACTACTCAGAGAATACCAAAGCTATTAATCATCAAAATACTATTTGACTGCTCTAATTTGTGAGTAACTCTACATGTCTGTATTAAAAGCCCCCAAAGCATGATGAACTAAAAGCATTCAATAACAAAGACTGTTTTAAAACCAAAGTACAGTGTTCTAGAGTGTTTATTGATTAGGAGTTTAATGCTGCACTAAGACTCGCAAGGTCCAACAGACTTCAAAAACAAAACACAGAAAAAATAACAAAGTTTAAATTATTCACCAGGAAACTAAAGCTTAACATTAAGCCTATTAAAACCTAATGGAATAGCATGACAATATGTGCATCAAAAGCTAAGTTTTCTTGAAAAAAGTGATAAGGACACAGCAAAGAAGAGAAAAAATTTATGAAGAGAAATAAAAATAGGGCATTATTACCCATGTTCTCTTCTTCCTACTCTACCTCATATCTTTGGGTTTAAAATTACCTAAAAACAAAGAATCCCTAGCCCTAATCCCTAAACTTAATCATCCCTAGCACTAGTTCAGAGCAAGTATTGCAGTTTGTCTTTAGAAAACTGGCATGTTTAATTTTGTTACAACCATTGTGTCCAGCAAAGCGCAGCTTCCTCTGCAGCTGTGATGCAGCCATCCAAATGAATTCTTCATTGAAATTATTTGTTGTTGCAAAGTTTTAGAAGACAAATCACAGCTGCAAGTTAAGGACTGGTACATCACAGCAAGGAGTTATGTAAACTTCATTTAAAGCCATTAAGTAAAAACTAGACTTGTACAAGTAATTTAGTACAGGCATGAAGGAAGTCTAATTTTCGGCTAAATGGGAGCTTGTGGAAGATGAAAGAAGAAAAAAAAATCAATAAATCTGTACTTGACTTGCTTTATGAACTCTGAGGAAGCACCAAAACATCCCCCAAAAGCTTATTTTTTAAAAATTCCTAAATGGAATGGACAAGGGCTGTAGCTTCCAAGAGAGAACAGAAGATAAAATGCATGGATTTCTCAAAAGCAAAATGAACAATACTTCTGTTCAGAAAAGTCATCACAAAAATTACAGTTTCTTTTTCAACAGATCTTTAGTTCAGTTCTTGCTGCAGACTGAAATCACCATTCTCATATTTTGAATGGCTACTTGTCCTAAAACCTCAGGACACAACTGAACCTTTATTAAAGAATATGCAAGACAATGATGATAGTGTAGAATGTAGCGTTGCCTACTCCTAATTATTATTATTTTTAAAGAATTGTCAGTCCCCCATGCCACAAATGCTGTCAGTGCTTCTCTGAAGTTTCATTTCAGGATGGCGTGGTGCTCCTGCTGTATCAGGACACGCAATATATTCACAGTGTCCAATTTAAATATTTACATGTTTGAGTGTCTAACAAGGAAACTGTTCATCAGGCTATTTATAGCTACCTTCATGATTAATGAGGCTTCTGAATTTCCTTAACAACTCCCTGCTTTGCCTGGGATGTGTAGAGCACCATGCTACACTGCAACAATGGGAGATGATTCCAGTCGTCCAGAAGCATCACAGCAGGTCCTGTGGGGACCAGAATGTGGCAGGTGCTTCCTGCCACGGGAAAGCTCTGTACACAATTACCTTTTCAAAGGGGGCCTGGGCTCTTTTATAAAGAAAACTGGGATTCTCTGTGAAGTGAATCCATTTGGGAGATGCTCATGAGGGGTGGTGCCAAAGATACAGCCACATTTTTAGAAGCAATCCCCATATTTGTGGTTTAACCACGCAGATTATGTCTTCTAACATCTCAAATGAGAAAAAAAAAAAAACAACTATGAGAAAAGAAGCCAGATAAAATTTTTAACATTTTTAAAAACAATCACAATTTCCAGCTCCATGAGAGTTTTCTTCCTCTCCCTTGGTTTCTTTTGTCTGTTTTCTTGTTTTCAAGCTGCAACTGGGTATTTTCTCGGCATGAAAAGAAATGTGTGCATCACTCACTTTCTCTAAATCCAAGTTTACCACATGCTGGGCTGAAAATTACCAGGGCCAAGCAACAGTCTCTTTTAAAGGCAATTCTGTGGACTTAAGTTGTAGGAACCCTCTCAGATTAAATGCTGGTATATTTTTGTTGAAATATAAGCCATTAAAAAAAAAAAGAAAATAAGAAAAAAAAAAGTTCAAATGCACCACACTATTGGTTATTTTTGCTATCAGCAAAATAATCTGTGCTGCCCAATCCAAAACTAGGACTGAAAATATTGTTCAAAATAATCTTGAATGCAATTAAACCCTAACAATATTTGGACAAATAGAGTTGCTATTCAAGACAAATGAAGCAAAGTCCAGTCCCATGTTGTAAGCTGAGAAGCCTAAATTCTGTATTGGCTCTGTCAGCAATCTGCTGAGTGATCCTGAGGGCATTGTTCTATCTCAGCTCGCCATGAACTAGGACCTGGGCTAAATGGGACTCTCTCAGAAAGTGCTTTTAAGTATTATTGATCAAAAACTTCACAAAAATGACATCTATAGTCATTCATTCATACATTACATTCATACACTATATTCAAGTGACTGAGACTTTTGATTTTCATTTTATCATGGTCATGAATTGTTAGTTCAGCCATATGCCCACTGTTCATACGTTTCTTTTCAGAACCTTAAAAAGCCCACCTTGGTAGAAATGTGCTATAACACAGAAAAAAAGGAGTTACCAATTAAATGTAAGTTGGGCATCAAGCTGAGATTTTGAGGACGTAAACTCCACCATCACCAATTCCACTGCTGACTTTGCACTTTGATTCAGATATTCAAAAACTATATTTTAACAGTCCAGATGACAAGCACATATTTCTTAAAATATTTCAGCCTTACAGATGGGATGATGTTACCCAGCTATAAGGACTTGTTCTGGACAGCTCCCAAACAGTTATTAAAAAAAAAAAAGAAGTCTGTTTTTGTAGTTGTTTTGTCTTAAAGTTTTGTTTTAAGATGAGATACCCCTCTGCCCTAGCCATGGAAACAAATCCTGGGGCAGGAGGGGGTCACTGTTATGCCCAGAGGTTCACAGAGAGCCCCATCCTTCAAATACTGCACCACTCAATTGCCTCCTCCTGACCCATAAAAAACTATTCACACCTTTTAAATTTTCTTTTTGACCACAAACTTTTCCCTTGAAAAGAGAACCTTTTGTTGTTCTTTGCTTTCTAGTCTGTCCAGGGAGTCTTCCTTCACCTCACAGCATTTGGGCACCCTTAATTCTACTGCTCCTTCTTGGACAAAGAGTATTTTGAAGAAGGCATGTCACCATCACAACAAATGTCACTTTTGCTCTGTGGCAGAAGCAGCCACTGTCTTTGAACTCTCACTCTTTGATTTCAGAGACTAAGACCCATCTGCATGGGTGGATGCAATATTTTTTCTGCTTGAAGCCTTTTACCAGCAAACACACTTCCAATTTTGCATCAGGACTACATGCAATTGTTGCAAGCTGAAGCAGCCAAAAAGCAGAAATACAAAAATCAATATAGCCAATGGTCCTATGTAACTAAAGAAACAGCACCCTGGAAAAAACCAAACGAAGAAAGAGATTCTTTTTGTCATTCAATTACAGGTGAATGCAGAAAAGCACCTGCCAAACACTCTCCCTTTTGTCCCAAGCAATACATCACTTACCTTTTGGTATGCTTCTCTAAAGAAAAAGTAAAGTGTTTTGATTCAAGTTATTGGGGCAGAGAGCCAATACCATGTTTTGAAATTACTTTCAAGACTTCCAGAAAGTATTGGAAGCTCCCCATATTTACAGAAGCAGCTGTGAGCTAGAGAAATGAAACTACAAGAATCTGTATTGTCATCTCAAGGCTGTAGATACTTTTATTCATTATCATTTTTTAACCTACTTTCTGAAACAAAGTTCACCTAGAGACCAGTGGAAAAAGAAACAGGCTGGGGAGATCAAAGAGCCTAAGGCCATAAGCAGCAAGCCCCTAAACCAAAGGAAAAGAGAAGAGATGATACATTTGACAACAAAAAGCAGTGTATCCTTCCCTTATGTGCTGGTTTCACTGCATTCTCTCTTTATCAAATGCATTTTTAGCACTAGATAACAAACCTCCCTGGCCCACAGAAACACGACTGAGCTAAAGCTAATGCTCATGTGGAAGGTGGTGGTGGTATTTCTAAGAGCTCCCAAAAAGCTTGGAGGCTGTGCAAACACTGTTTTTGCAGCAATCTGTAACCAATGAAAGACAAGACAGAGCAGCTGCTTCTGACAGAACATGAAATGTGCCCCTATCACACCCTACCCCCAGCACACCTGATCTCTGCAGCATTTCAGAGACCAGAGAAGGGCCAGTGGTCCTCAACAGAAGTTCTTGAACCAATGGGATATTAAATCCCCTCAACATTTAAAGGAGCAATAGCCCTTTAAGGTAAATATTTTATGTTCCATTTCCTCCCCTTCTGTGTCTGCCAAAGATTTATTGAACACACAGGCCTCCTTGACACTTCCTTTGCACTAATTTGTAGCAGAGACCATTGCAGTACATTTGCATAAACAGAAACAACCTGATAAGAGAAGCTGCTACAAGAACCTGAAAGCTCAAAAAGCAACACAGAAGAATATAAAGCACACCATTGTTTTAGTTAGGCAAAGGTCCACTTAAACAAGGGCCTTACCTAATTTAATTGAAAGGAACGTGCAGTTTTATTTTCCCAAAGGTGTATCTGGAGGGAGTTATTTGTGTAGAGATCTCAACTACTGAAATGGGAATATGTCACCATTCTGATGTGTCATCAGATCAGTCCTTCACAACAACAAAAAACTCGCAGTGGTGCATTTGATAAAATTAGAGTGAGGCAGTTTGTGTGTGTGTATGCTACTAAAATAAAACCCTCAGTGGTAAATCAGAATCATTACCATGCTTGGCAGCTCAAGATATTAACAACACTTTTTTTTCAGCCCCTAATACCATATTTACTTTTAGGGACAGTTATACTTGAAAATCACTTCAGTTTGTAAATTACATTACACAATCCTATTATTTTACAATGATAACATCTTCCAAAAGTCTACAGGCAAAAATGTCATCCAGTAACTCTACACTCATTAAGAGGTATGTTAACACATCTCAAAGTCCTTCCCCTGGGGTTAGCTACATCTTCCTAGCTGTAAAGCATTTGAGAACAGAAGCAAAGCAGAAGCCTTACATGCCACTTTCTGAATGTGAAACACTAATTCAGTTGAAAAAGAGAGATGCAAGAGCAACGACGCTGCCCCAGCAAACATCTGCGCGGCAGCTTTGCCCTGCCAACAGCAAGAGTGAGATGCTTTTCAACACGTACATTTATTACTTTGAAGGTCAAACATTTTATCAGTAAAATACACAAACTGGCCAATCTGGGAAAATATTTTAAATCAGTTCAGTTCAGTTTATTCTGAGAATGTTTTCCAGTATCAACTTTCATCAATCTCTTCCTGTCCAGTATTTCTTAAGAACTAAGCAAAACTGCTGTCTGGCAACAGAAAAACAATTAGATACAAGCAGAGGGCCAAAAGTCTTTAAAAAGGCCACTTTTTGGAGATGGACAGGCAGAATGAGACGTGCTACTTCCCATTTCACACAGCTCCTCTATCATAGTGATGCTCTCTACTTAATTCCAGGCTGTGTTCACTTAGTGGTAAAAATACTAATTCAAGGGTTTAGTTAGTGAATATTTTGGATCATCTGAATATTTGCCATCACGCTTTCCCACAATGAAGTCAGTCATTCTCAATGTAAATATTAATTTTTTCAAGTACATAAGATTGAAAATAGATTACTCAAATGCAAAACAGGGCAGACATTTGACCTAACATTCTTTAGTTCCCTCTTCTACAAGAAAGTTAGTTACCTTGTCTCAAAAACTTAGTAGGGAAACAAGTTCTTTAAGTATTTGCTTGTATTTCTAGTAAGATGGTTGATAAGGCATTTTAGATAAACTGGAAAATCCAAGCTATTTATTAGGGATTCTCTATACAAGTATCTCTTATAGACACATTGCAACCCGATCATCTTGGTTCCTCAAGAACTCTGGTCACTCAAATAATCCTTATTTTAAGGAAAAACAAGCACATTACGTGCCAGATTTAAGAGATTAATTTTTTAGGATAGATTCAAAGGGGTCCTCTAAAATGAGTATGTGGTCTGATCCTGTACCAAGCATTGTTATGGCCATAAATTTGTGTTCTACCCTATGCCTTGTGGTCTCCCTCTGCATCACAAGTGTCTTCCATATACAAGGACACACTTCTGAATCTTAGGAATTCAGTGGCATTTTTTCATTAGTACCTACAATAAAATCTAAACCTACGCTTTTATTTGGCATGGTTATTGTGATGTTTTAATGATGTTGAAAATAATCCTAGCTCTCCTCTGTGATTTGGTTATCTCACAGGACAAAAGTTATTTCTCAACTAATTTCTAAAAACATGATAGTTTTCCAGCAAGCAGAAGTTGAGAGAGAGCTATGTTATTTCCTTAGATGGTAAAGATTCGGTTTTCCTGGAGGTTTTCCTCACCTTTCCTGTCCGGTTTGAGGTTCCGATCCACTGGCGGTGGCTCACATTCTGCAGCAGGTACCGACCGTCTGGGAGGGGTCTTTGGGCTGGACCTGAAACCCATGTGAGCAGGAGGAGGGACTTGCTTTCCAAATAATGGAAAATCAAACGTGCCTGGTATCATTGGTACATAGTTTGTTTCCTGGATGGGTTCAGTGAAGCTGCTGGAATGCTGTCGTGGAGGAGAGTTGGGATTCATTGGGACATAATTTTCATCTAGTTCTTCACTTGAAACACTTCCCACTGTCAACATGCTTCTGTTTTTCTAGAATTAACATATATTTCCTTTAACAAAATAAGTTATGCAATCAGCTGTGAATCATATGAGTCTTTTAACCTAATCTACTCATATTAATGTATTCTATTGAAACTGAAAAATCACAAACACTGCACAGCTTGCTTTCTTACACAGGAACAAAGAGCATTCAAGCACTGTCACTGTCGCCTCTCATCAGATCAAGTCATACTTACAAAGTGGTTATGGAAGCCCTCCAGTGAGTTAGATCTGTCATTCGGAAACGTTCGTGGAATATCATAACAGTCTTGAGAACTCATTTCTGAAGAAACAAGAAGAGAAAGTGGCTATTTATCACCCCTGTTCCTGTCACTTGGCACAGGCACCCAGAGTCTGTTGTTATTTACTGTCTGCTTCTGAGAGTACACAAACACCCCTCCTGAAGCTGTGGCCCCTAGATTTATCTATATTTGAGAGGACTGTGTTCACAAACAACCTTAGCACCCATCAGTCACAACTTGAAGCTCTCATAGTGGCATTTTTCCATGGCAAGAAAAGAGAAATGAATTTTTGCTTTTAAAGAAGCAGCAGGGTCTACCTTTCAATTGAGCAGGTGTAAGAACTTAGTGTAAGAGTGAGAATCTGGGCCCTCATGAAAAACCTATTCTAAAATAAACAAACAGCAGATGTAGTTTAACAAAGTCGGGACAAAGGTTTTCTGCCTGATGCCCTTTGCTTGGAAAGTTCAACAGGATTCAACAGGATCCCATCTGTTGCAGGAACAGGTGAATCCCTCCTCTCAGCTCCCCAGTGTGGTCTCCAGGGGCTTTCAGCTGGAGTGGACTGCGGCAGAACCAAAGACCTCTCCCTTTTCGGAGTCCTGGCTCTTGGCAGTCCCCACGGAGCAGGTCCTCAGCTCCGTGGCTGGTTCTTTGCTGGACAGGGGTCTTGGTGAGACTCCTGGCTCCCAGGTGCTGCCCATCCATGCAGGCAGCAGGCTGCCTTACCCTGTGGCAGGGTTGCCCCTCCTCATGATGCCAGCACAGAAACTGGGCATCTCTGGGGTTTATCCCCACACCTTGCCCTGAAAAAAACCTCTGAAGATTTTT
The DNA here is from genome assembly GCA_013400495.1 of Nicator chloris. Taxonomy (NCBI): domain Eukaryota; kingdom Metazoa; phylum Chordata; class Aves; order Passeriformes; family Pycnonotidae; genus Nicator; species Nicator chloris. The sequence continues at coordinate 55,231 of WAAE01021489.1, forward strand.
TAAGATATTCACCACAGAGAAAAGATAACTCTGCCCTTAAGTACCAAATTTCAACAGAGTTTTCAGAAAGACTACTTTTCCTGAGGCAGACAATCTCAGATTCAGTGTAGGAATACTCAGCCATAAACTTAGCAAAAAGAGAGAAAATAAGCAAAGCAGACAAGGGTCTTACATAGTGTTACCTTGTAATTTTTAAACACCATCAACCACCAATATTTTATGCTCAGTCTACAAAATGAATGACAAATAGAACAATAGTATCTGAGCATCTGTATGATCCCATCCATTCTGTATACTGCTTCCTCTAAAAGCCTTGCATTCATCCCTCATTTCAAACAATCCTCCTTTAGAATCACCTCTAACGTTAGTATCGACTTAAACCAATGTAAAATTCCACTTTAAAAACAACACTGTAATACCCACCTGCTTCAGAAATCTGAAAGAAAATGAAACCCTTAACCGAAGAGTGGTTATCAAGACAAGACACACGACAGCACGTCTGGAGCACCAACATTTAGGTGGCCACAAGGAACAACTTTAATTCTACTAAAAGACTGCAGTAAGCAAATCTATCACATGGACAGACAGAAAGGCTGGTGGCAATGATCATCAAATCAGGGCTGGTCTCAAAGCTCTGGGTATACACCACATCCCACTGGTCTTCATGAAACCATTTCAGCTTCTGCAGGTTGGACCACACTTCACTAAGCTCACTTTGATCATTCTGAAAGACTGATAATGGTACTGGTGAATTCAGTTACACGAGCTTATTACCAAACAAATACGTCTAGACCTTCAAATAGTTTTAGCCAAGGCTGAATGCCACAGCGCAATACACATCCCTTACGGATGTTCTGTGCTTTGCTGTTTTGATGGTTGCCTTCAAAAATCTCCTTTCCTCTTTCTGACATATTTGAAACACAGTGAACACAGACCACTGTGTGAGGGGCCAAACACTTGTTCCTACAGGCTAGAAACGCCCCTCCCATTCTTCAGCCCGTTCGTGTCACCCAGGTCACACCGTTCAAGGCCAGAACTGTGCAGGACAGCTCGGGGAGCACTGACCTTTGCGGAAGACGTTCAGGTCTCCCGTTGAGATGGTGTTACTGCGCGAGGGCGGCGCTCCCGCGGCGGGCACGCAGTAACTGCTGTCGGTGTCGGAGGCCGCGCGACTGAGGCTGCAGCTTTCCACGGGAGACCGATCCGCCGCCTGCTGAGGTTTGGGTGGCCGAGGTGGAGGGATGTCTGGAATAGTCTCCAGTTTTGAAGTCTGAGACAATGTTCCCTCTGGGAAAGTTCGTGGGATCTGATAAGTACCTCCGGGTGTGGGGGGAATGTCATAGCTAATGGAGATGTGCCTCATCTGCGCGTCTAATGACGTTGCTGACGGGGGATTGAAAACGTGTTGCTCTCCTTCGGCATCGGTCCCAGATGGAGACGCTGCCTTGGGCAAAACATCCTGGGAGTAACTCCTGGGCAGGTTGTAGAGGCTGGAGTCTGCCAGCGTCAGCGCGGAGCGGGAAGGCGGGGAATCGTAGACGCCCTGCTGCGGGAAGAAGCCGTTCACAGCGTGCTTGCTCCCTGATGGAGCAGGGTTTTTGTGGGAGGGCAGGTTATCGTTGCAGTCTGTTTCTGAAGAGCTGGATTTGGCAGAGTCAGCATGAGATCTACATGCGAGATTGCGAGATTAGAACGTTGATGATCGCACAGAGAAAACAAACATTGCAAACCCTAAACACAACGTTTATCGTGTAACCAACTGAAAAGTCTACCAGTGTCTTCCAATATTTTTTTTAATGAGATGCAGGAACTCAATTATTAAACAAACAGGAGTACCTAGGGATCCTAAGTAACTACATTCACACAAATCCATGCATGTGAAATACATAGCACAACTGTGGAGCTTTATCAACAGCTCCACAACAGGTTGATGTTTCATAAAGCGAGAGATTTTCAGGATGCCAGTTTGAAGCCAACTTCGTTTGGGGGCTGGGGTTTTTCTAATTATTATTTATTTAACCCACGCTGCAAACTAGCAGCACTTTATTGGCACTGTTAAAGGTAAAAATAAGATGCTTAATTCTTGGATTTACAGTACTTGCTAATTCTAATCATTATGAAAAAATGTTAACAAAATATGACTGCCTGTAATCCCCCTAAATGCATGCCTTAAGTTATACTGACCGTATAAAATTAATTTGAAATATGTAAGGAAAAGAGAAGTAAGAGATAGGATCATAAATAGAAGAAAAATAGTATGTTCTTTGAGTGAAAAAAATTCCATAGGTTCCATGTGCAACAGAGAGCTTTTGTCTTGAATGCAAATGAAGGAGGTGTTGTTAGATAAAGCTGCAGAGCAGTTTACTTTTGATTTCTTAGGAAATTCTTGTATGAGAACAGCACTCATTACTGGTACTGGTACTAACCACTACCAGTAAACTTACATGGAATGTAACCACATTACAATCATTTGATTTCCTTTCTAAACCTCCCCATTTACTGTGCTCCAGGCAGAGAAATTCTGTTATCAGTCTGGCTCCTTCCTTAAATGAAAGTCAAAACACTGGCACAATACTAACACTGGAGATGTTAGTGGTGTAGTTAAGGAAGTCCATACACTTTATGATCAAACATACCATGATATTTCCTATTTCATTACCTCAATACCATACCATTGTGTTAATTTATACATGCATTTGTAAATATTTCAGCATGCATGTGTATCAATGAATACCTGCAATACAATTCTTAATAAGTTCTATTAAGCAACTGGACCACACAGGTCCAAAACTTCTGAGGAATAAAATACATAAATAAAGTACACCCACCACCACAAGAAGCATTTTCCCCCTTATTTAGCAGGTTCTGCACCTCCAAGTGATCACAACCAATATTTATTATTCACATTTCATTTGTCAATAAGTTTGTACAAAACTTTCTTAAGGGACAGCTGGATTTATCTCCCAGGGTTCTGGCTACCCGAGGAAGAAGGAATCCAGTTAAGCTATTCATTTAGGTTCCCTCTCCAGTCATCAGAGGAATGGAGACCGTGTGAAACACAATCTGTTGTTTCTTAGATATCCATCTAAACCCAATGAATCACCCCCGAAGTGCCTCTCTGCCAGCTGTCAGGGGAACCAACATGATCAGCTTGGAACGGACATCTGCACTCAAGAGAAGTGTCATTCACCTCACCAACTGGTTTTTGTTCTGTTTAACAGCAAAGATACAATCTTTCAGCAGGACAAGAGGCTTACGACAGTTCTCACTTCAATTTTATCACCTTTTCCTGTCAGCTTATTCTTATTGTTTCAGCGTTTTTTTCCATTAGAAAAAGTATTGTAATTTTGCTCTGGTTACCATCTTAAACATAAATTGCAGTTCTGTCACTGGTCAGAAATGGTTTCTAGGTAACTCTGAACTTCAATCTGCATTTAGTTTATTCAACCCCCCCTGTGAAAAGAAGATAATTTTCTCATTATTTGCTCTTAGCACAACCAAGGAAGTAAAACTTTCTACATTCCTCATGATGCTGACCATGAATATATATTTCTTTTGTTTGTTAACAGTTGCCTCAGAGCTTCAAAAATTCATGTATGAACCACTGGAAGTTTAAAGCACTTGCAAAATATAGAGCACATAGGTCTGAAGGAAGCACATGAGGTTACAGAGTGCATAATGGACTGTGCACACTCTGAGCTCAGCCCCTGCTGCAGTCCTTCCTCTTTATTCAGAGGACTGATTCAGGAGTTCCTCACTTTCTACATATACTCTCCTAGTCCTATGATACCCACTTAGACCAAAATCCCAGAAAAAGTCAAGTGTTTTTCACATGAGCAAACATGGCAAGGATTGGGATCCCTAATTTTTATACTATAAAAGTAAAGTGGGAGGTCTAGAGAAGTTGGACACTGACAAACAATTGCAGAACCAAAACTATTAATTCCAGTCCACTAGGACATACTTTAAAAGGAAAAAAATCGAAAAGTACAGGAATAAAACATAAACACTCCATTTATCTTACAAAAACATGCAGGAATATAGAGCCAAGGCTCAAAATGAAACAATAGCATATTTACAATGCCAGGGCCTAAGGATTACCCATGAAATTCAAGCAACAAATGCTATCCTTTTTAAATATATGAGCTTTTCTGGGTCTAAGTGAATGATGCTGCTTCTTTCTTGACCACAAGCACTTGTGCAGGCAGAAGGCTTTCCAAAACCATGACACATGAGGCAGCCAGGTTACAAGAGGGCATTCCTGATTTAATTCACAATTTTGAAAGTAATCTTTTGCAATCAACATCTCAGTCTACTGAAATAGATTTCAAAATATGAATGGCTGGTAAGCAATCTAATTTTGCACAACTGAAAGTTTGAAGACGCTCTGAAACACAAAAGGCAGTTTATGCCAAAATGAAGCCAGGGAATTCAGCCTCAGAATTTTAGCTATTTTTAAAAGTCAGCATTAACTACTGAACACGATAAGAACACCATATACAATTCTGAAAATGTACAGTGCATAGCTGACAGGAAGAGACTGTACTCCTGGTTTGGGGTTCTTTTTTAATGACTTCTGTGCTTCAGGAATTTTAATTTTTCCCTTCAGTACAGCTCAATTAAAAAAAATTGGCTTAAATATTCCATTAACAATTGGTTATTATGATAAGTATGAAAGGGTTTTTACACCTCAGTTTAAAATAATGGCAAAGCTGGATGTAACACAATAAATCCTCACTTTATAAGCAGAGGATGACTATGACATGAATTCAGTGTTATCACCTGTGTGCATCCCATATGTGCAAATTATGGTAAGTGGCCAAACTATCCCTTACTCAGTGCTAGGACTGGCCATCTCTGTCCACATACCAATAAAAGAAAACTGTCCAGCCTGCTGATCTACAAGGACTGGGCATTAAGATGCAGGAACAGGAGGTGGGGCAGTGAGGCAAGGGGAGCCCAGTGAAAAGCCAGCCTCCACAGAAGGAAAACCACTTGCTGATAGATATCCAGGAAAAAGGTTTATCAAGTGTTTTAGTCTGAGGGGTAATCATCTCATTTTTGCAAATAATGTATTCGGACTGGCTTGACCACTCATCCTTTTCAGCTGATCCTTTTCCCATCCACAGGAATCAACAGGACTGATTAAACAGAATATTATGAACAAAATGGCAGCAAAACTGCTCTTGTGTGCCAGCAATCTGGGACAGCAATAGCAAGCGTAGAAAAAACAGGATAGACATAAAAATAAATAACAACCAGACCTCTTTTCAGAAAATGGAAGCCAAAGTTACATAATTTTTCTGTTAAAACTCACAGAACACCATGCAAGATGAGTCTCAAACAAACAACATTTTCAGGCAAGTTAATGGCTCTGTGATTAATTTCTCACACGTGTTCCAAGAATGCCTACTGTTCACTCACTGCAGTGGAATCTTTTTACTTTCAAAGTCTTCTAATAGCAGGTATTCCTGCCCTTCTTCTGAGAGAAAAGGTGACCCTTGGCTGGTTCATACACACAGGAAAGATGAGGAAGACAGCATTTAGTATTTCAATACACCTCCCGAATGAGCCAGAACAATAAGGGATTTGGAAGGAATGTTTGGCTGCATTTTCTTATCTAGGATCCAAATGCAAACCTTAAAATCTCCCCAAATGCTACAGTGAAACAATGCTCTTTCTTCAGTCAACAGGGATCAGAGCATGAAACTATTTTAGACAAAACGCTGCATGATAGTTACAGCTACAATTGCTGCATGCAAGACATTCTCACAGCAGTATGTGGTGCATTCTATGACATTGTAATGGAGCATTTAATAATTATTTGCTAGGTCTGAAGCACTACAATTCTCAAAAATCCCAAAGAGGCAACTCAGATACATCTATGTTTCACCGTTACCCATCTCATCCAGAAAAGAACCTCAAAGCCTTGAGGTTCAAAACCTCAAAACCACTGAAATAAAATTCAGTGGTTCCCAGATTACCTGTAAAGTAACATGCAGCGTCAGAATAGAAAATGTTCCCTCTGCATAGTGATAATTTTTAAGTCTGAAGGGAAAACATGTAAGTAACAGTACCCGCCTGTTTAATGACAGCTATTAAGCCTTGTACTTTGCACTAAGTCTGTATGAAATACACAGATAAATTGTTCCAAGCCTGGAAAATAGGAAAATGATGCAGCCATTTAATTTTTTTTCTTTGCCTGTAAGGGTGTGGATTGGGGTAGAGTGCACTCTTACTAATCATCTTAGTAATGTGCTACACAGGTACACAAAGCTCTCATTCCATAGGAAAATGTCTGTATGCTCTATACTCTGTCCCAAATCCAGCAGCTTACCTACTTTACCAGACATAAAACATAGGCAGCCCTTTTAGGTGGAACTGAAAGTCCAGCACATGTGTTATTCTGAATTTTCATTGTCACGGCCTTTTTAATGAAAGGACACAGCTATTTAGTTACAGAAAATAAACTAAGCCCATCTAATGTCCAAGTGATCATAATGTCAGTGTCTTCAAATATTTCTATAAAGCCATCATTTATTTAAACAATCTCTACACTCCCAAAGATTTTGTTCTGTTCTTTCAGATCACTAGGCATTTTATCTCCACTGGCCCTTTTGCCTTCCCCAGTACCTTCTCCCCTGTGTCACCAGGGACTTCCCTGAGAAATTTGGCAGGCTAATCACGGCCTCTATACTTTGCCACATTTTGTGGCCCCTTCTGTGGTCTCCTCAGCCTCTACTTAACCCACACGTCACATAACCATGGAAGTCAGGTCAGAAAGTCAATTACACATCCCAACCTTCATAATTCCTAAAACCACCGTCATGTGGTGGTGGTGGTGGTAAAACTCTGCTCTGAGCCTGTCCCTCGCAGAAGCAAACGGGCACTCAGACTGTTCTGATGGGCCAGGGCACTGAAATCCAAGTCAATTCCTCTGCCAAGCCGTTCTGGAAGTGATACCAAACTTAAAAGCTTTTGGCAGGAACACTGACATTCCTCTTCGGCACTAAACATCCACTTCAGCTTCTAAACATCACTTAACACCGAAACCTTCAACACTGGGTTTCCCCTTCTCCTGCAGGAGGTTCTGGGGCATTCCATGCTGCCTGTAACCTGCACATTCCATGCTCTGGGGGAACTGTAGGCTCATTCCCTTGTTCTATAAGGAAGACTGTAAAGGGTGGATACTCTTCTACCACATAACCATCAGTAAATGGAGCAGGAAACTCCTCAGGCACAACAGAGCAAGATAAAAGTGCCAAGGGAGCGCAGAGCACATGGCACAGGTAAAACTGGCAGAGCATCAAGGTGTTGATGCAGAAGGCACTGCCACTAAAAGACATGGCCCTAAGGAAGCATGTGAAATAGTCATGAAAACACTCCCAAAGGAAGCTTTCCTCAGCCTTCCACGTACTTGTCTGTCATCACAAAAAGAGTATGATGCTTTGTGAATTTTTCTGGAAATATCCCAGCAGATTTTATTTGAAATTACTGCAGAAAAGAAACTTGCCAGAGGGATTTATAAGGTTCTCTTACAGAATGCTCAAGGTCGGAAGGGACCTCTGGACATTATCTGCTCAGCTTTTCCAATACCTGTAAGTAAACCCTTCAAAGTCAGGTGAGGCTCCTCAGGAGCTTGTCCAGTCAAGTTCATTTGTGGTTCTTTTAAATAGTTTTGTTTTTTTTTTTAAGAGGACAGAGACTCCAGTGTGTTCCTGGGCAGCCTGCTCTAGGAATGGCCACCATGATCCATTCTGGCAAACCACAGTGATATTTCCCAGGTAGCTACTATGAATAGCATATCCTCCCATGCAGGAGGTGCTGTGCATTTATTTAAGTTAGAAGTAGCCATTGGAGAAATAAAGAGAGATTTAATTCGGTACAAGTTCTAAATTTTTCCTTCAAATTTCCTATTGCACACTTCTCTAGAGAACTGACTGTGTAGATACCCTTTATTCAGTAAAAAATAAAGCTTAATTGAGTTTAATTTTAAATATTTGTTCTTTGAAAAAAGCTGAAATTCAGGATACGGAAACTGAGTGGTTTCAGCCTCTGCATTCTTATCATAAAATAATTGGGGTTTTTTCTTGTTTGAGAGTCTGAAGCATGCTAGTAATAGTAAACAAATACCACTTGAAGATCACTGTACTCAGTGATGTGGTAATGTGGCACATGATAATAAAATCAGCATGTTTTCTAAACCCCTTCCATGAAAGCTTAAACTGGCAAAACTGGGGCACCAAATGCCAGGAGGGAGGAAGGCTAAATTCCTCCAGCTTTTTCTAGTACTAAACCGGACTAAGCACACCAGCTTGTGGCTAAAGAAAGGGTACTTTGTGCCATGCACCACTCCAAGCTCCAATGAAACACTTGGATTGCTGCATTACTGTGATACCTCATGTATCCACACTTGCTGTCACTTGCTTGTTGGACACACTTGCTGTCCACACTTTTGGAGAATGCAATATGGGTCTAGCACTGATCACACGACTTACTATCACAGCAAAAGGTTTAATGCATGGAAAGAAAAGAAGGAAAAGTTACAGGCAGCTTCTCTGTGTAGATATGTGCATCCAAATGCTCAAAGTCTCGGCAATTAAAAAACGCCTTCAAGCATCACAAGCATTCTTGGCCTGTAATACAAACAAGTGTTATTAAGAAACAAAAGTCACTTACCTCACAGGTTCAGGTTTTTTACTTTGACAGTTTATTAGCAGTAAGTAGTCTTGAGGATCTTCTTGACCAGAGGAAGGCTCCAGAGGGGGGACGTTAATAAGCCGATAAGGAGAAGGAAGGGAAGGTTCTGCTTGCATGGAAGGAGGTGAAGTGTTGATGGGCAAAGGTAACTCAGCAGATGGTTGTAAAGGATTAACTGGTGGCTTCACAGCATCTGCAAACACAGAAGCAAAGAATTCTTTATACAGTGAAGAAATCGTTTTTCAAAAATAAGAAAAGAGAATTATTAACAGAGGATGCAAAAAAATCTCGGGGTTTAGTTCAAATTTGTGAAATTGGGCATGAGAACACCTGCATGTTAACATTTGTTTCAGGGCACTTACATTTATATATCAATCTTTATGTTTTCAAACTGCAATCAATTTCTTAAGTAAGCCTCAGAAACAGAGGTTCTGCCTTATTTAATGACTTATTTAACCTGCTTTCTGGCCACAGAAAGAACAAAGATGCTGACAGCTGTGGTAGTACAGCTAAAAAAACAAATCTGTTGTTTTAATCAAGAAGAGACAAAAGCCCCTAAGTTATTACTTGAACATGGTAACCTGAGTCAGCACTTGCAAGTGTTCATTCCTTCTTGACCAAGGTCACCTCGATGTTTGAGATTAGTCACCAGGCAAGGCCTGGCCACTCTCAATATCTGAAAATCAACAAGAAAACTGCTGCTTTTTGCAATAGAAGATCCCTTAGAACTGCAAAAATAATGCAAAAGTACAACAGGTAGCATGTTCCACTAAGCCCTCTGATTACATACCCTGATGTTTAATTGTTGTCCAATAAATGAAGCAGTTGTGGTTGGGCTTGGTTTTAGTTTCCTTTTCTTGTTTTGTTTTGGTTTAGTTTGGTCTTCTTTTGGGGTGGGGGGAGAGGAGGTGTTGCACTGTGTTTGTTTTTTTTTTAAATAGTCTTATCCTTATAATTCTTACCCACTTCCTATCCATGTATATTCTAAAGCAACTTCTTTTTCCTTCCAAATACATGTACCCAGACTATTAAATTATCTGGGAGACTAGAAAGTACTGACACCATCAAACATTAAACAATCGTTCGGCTTTTTCATTGTTTTAATGACAACTAAGAACAACATAATTAAGCAAACTATTTCCCAAGTATCAAGGCTCCCTTGCAACTCACTGTACATTCCAATTTGCACATCCCAAGAATGGATGCTGATTATTAGCATTGTTTCAATGAACACATTATTATCCAATGCTCCTGCTCCTGTCAGGCTTACAGGCCAGCTGTGCACTACAAAGTAGCTTCATTCAGCCTCTGCTTCCCAGCACTGCCCTGGGAAAAACCAGACGAGCAGCCCAGGACACAGCCCTCCTGCTTCCAGTTCTGTGTACACCAGGTACGAGGGATTTAGACATGGAAATAGAAATAGCAGCACTTGCTTTGAACTCCCATGGCACCTAAACAGGCTCAGAAATTAAGTCCCACCACACCCATGTGGGTGGAAGAAGTCTAGGTGTATGAAAATTCCTCAACTCAACCTACCTGAAAAGGTAGGATAGCCTAAAAAAAGTTATTATGGAGGGTTGTGGCTGACCTTTTCATCAAACTAATTAGCAGAAGAAAGGAAAAACCAGACTGTGTCAAGGCATCACACACATAAAAATAAATTGATGCACCCAGATCAGATAAATAATAGTACAGAGATGTTTACAATTCATAAAACCTTTATACATTACATTTCTTGAAACACATATTCCTGAAAATTCCTGACCGTGTCCTATGGTTTGAAAAATGGGGGGAAAAAAAGATAAAATTCATTACATTAACTATTCCCTAAAGACTGTTACTTAAAATAGCCAATGTTTACTTAAATGCCCTTGTCTTTATAATTCCTATGCACTTCCTATTTATTTGTATTCTAGACTCACTTCTTTTTTCCTTTCAAATACAACAGTTCTTGGATGCAAAAGCTACAAAAAAGTAGACTATTTTCTACATGCTGAAATATAAAACATGAACAATTTTCTATCATTTAGGAAATTTGAGAGCTTGAAGGAGCCTCTTTGAGGCACCTACTAATGTTTCTTGATTCCCCTAATGCAGGGGTTCAACAGCAGGAACAGAAAAGTGCCTGAATGGACCTACCAGGAACGCTCTTTTTGTTCCTAGAAAAGTGGCACTGGGAGAAAGGACAAGCAGCTCTCTGCCTTGTCCCCTGCAGAACTGAGGAATACAAGTACATTTATGCACCAGCAAGAACGAGGAAGAAAAGTTTCCTGCCAAATGCATCATTCTTTGACCACACTTGGAGATGAGATGAGATCCTCAAGAGCTTCCCTGTGCCACAGTCCCCAGCCCATTGCTGGGCCCTGGCTGTGCCCAACCTTGGTGTCATTGGAAGTGCTCGGTGCCAAGGTCACACGAGGGCAGAGAAAGTGATCAAACAGGATATCCTTGGGGCTTTCAGGGAAGATGGGTGTGCCAGCCAGGAGAGCCCCACAGGTACACAGTGAGGTGCCTACGTGACCTGACACAATTCAAAAGACCGTGCACTAGCATTCTCAGCAAGAGTAGCAAGACTCAAGGGTAACTTTCCGGGGAAAAAGAAAATAAGAATTGTGAGAGAGGACTGATGTATCTGCAAAGTCTGATGCACTGCTCCGGCTTCTGGGGGGCCCCAAGACAGAGGCTGCTTCCAGAGCTTCTGCTGACCAGCCTCTGACACACTCTTCTCTGAATTTCTCCTGGTTCTTTGAGTGCCTTCATATTTTTGACCTTTACTACCATCCCGTGGCAGTGAGGTCCACACCTTATTACACATGACATGAAAACCCACTTCCTTTGAGACCTGCTGCCTGATAGCTTCCCTTGATATATTTCAGCTCCCATCTTCAAAGAGACTGGGAACAATTGCCTTCTACTCATAATTCCCATTCCCAACCTTACACAACTTTGTTGTAGTTTTTACTGAGCTGGTGCTGCTTAATTTTTCCCAGTGAAGCAGCCATTTCATTGCACATTTGGTTTGCCTTTGCCCTCACCTTTCCTAGCTCTGCCACTTTTTCTTTCCTGAGAAGGAAAACTAACTATTGCACACAAAGCACAAAAATAAAAGTCTGGGACACACTTACTGATTTACAGAGACATAACAATGATTCATTCTGCTCCTTTCCTAACCTTTCCCTTTCAATTGTTACTGAATATTCAAGGTGAGGCTGTCCAGCTGTCTGGAAGCTTTATGATCTGTTCCCTGAGCAAGGATTTGGAGCCCATTAATGTTAATGCATCGTTAGGGACACTTTCCTTCGGATGAGTTGCCTCATTTATTTTGACACAGATAACACTTGATAAAATCCCTGATCCTCCTACAGATCTGTGTGGGGTTTGTTTGAGATTGGTGTTTGTGTGGTTTGGCTAAGGGGGGTTTTTTCAGCATATAGAGCATGAACTATTAAAAAAGCAACTTTCTGATCTGAAATCCATCCTCATGCAGGCATTTTGTACGTGTGCAATAGCGTGGGCCAATGCCAGATTTAAAGATCTACTGAACTTGGTCTAAAGCACTTCAGATTTGCTTCATGCATTGATGCCATTTCAAATTTGACTACGAGGGAAGCAGCAATGTTAAAGCTTTCATCACTGAGCAAATGAAGGCTGTTTGCCTATCTGCACCCTCTCAAATATTCTCTTCAGCCACGTACTCCTGAAGCTGATATGAAGGCAAGTTTCTCTCCCAGCAGCCCATTATGATTTCAAAGAGTACAATCATCAACTTGCTGCACTTTGGACTAGCAGATTTTTAGGGAAGGGGTCATCTGCACACCAAAGAGCATTGTAAAGTCATTTGGTTTGTTCCCAGAGCCCAGACACTCGGACTGCTTTGAAATAATTGGGAGCTGGAAAAACAGCCAGAATATTTAACATGCAAATGAGTCTAACAAGAATCCTATTTTGTTTTTATAATTCCTGCATTCAGTACAGCTAGAACAAGCAGCTTTCTCAAAAGAGGGCAAGAGTTTTATCTTTTCTCAGTTGGCTTGTTATGAGCAGTTATAGGCTTTGTTTTCACTGGAATTTATACTTTTCTCCTCATAAGTGTTTTTATATCTTCTAAAATTAATGAGGAAAAAAGTGCATTTTCTAAACAAGAATAACAAAAGGCTCCACTTTCTCCCTTTGTTATATAAAGCTTCTTTATTCCACAGGTTCCTATATATCTGTGCTTTGCATACAACCTAGAAAATCTGAGTGTGCGAGTTTCCATTTAGGATTGGATTTGTATTTTGGTTTGTGTTGTTTTGGTTTTTTTTTCTTTAAATAAAAGCAAAATTTAAATTGTTTTCTACACTATGATGTACAGTCTCTTAATATTCTAATTATGCAAAAACTTGAAATATTCTCATAGTGAACGAAACACAGAGGCCTCATTACACGCATTTCACGCATTTCTTTAAATGTCAAAATCGCAATCAAACTAAGAAAATGCATTCTTTGCACATTGTAGATAGAAATATGAAAACAAAAATGGCATTTTTCCATTGCAACTGTGAATCAGCAACAGATGTGCAATGGTGTGATTCTTCTGTTCTTCTGAGATGTTTTGTTCCATCCACTTACTATAATGCAGGTGTCATTAAAATAACCAGAGGCCAACAAAATATCAGAGCAATAACTTTGTGCAAAAATTCACAGATACAATAGTAAGAGCCGTAATTAAAAACAAGGAAACAAAACAAAAAACCCTTCTTAACTTCAGCTGAAGCCTTAAAGGAACCTCTTTGTTTGTTTGAGAGATCCTGGAATCAAAGGGCCACATGTGCACACACAGAGCACGAGCACGTGTATGCTGGTGGGCACTTGCCCTGTTCACACATTAACTCCATGGATGAGAGCCAGATCCAGCCCAGAAGGGGCACAGACACATGAGCATGGATTTGGGTTTTGGCAGTAAGTGATCAGCTTGGCATCAGTATGAAATCTATGCAGGAAAGCTCCATACTGAACCTTTCTGCTACACCCAAAGAAAGTCCTTTCAAATGTTTTAATAAAAACTTCCTATGCACTTCATAGGTTTATTTTCTTAGTTTAATATAATCTCACAGTATCTCTCTCTCTCTGAAGATAAACATGATACCCTATTTAGGGAATGAAGAATTCAGCTTTGCACTTTGTGTCCAGGACAACCCTGCCTCCTGCATACGAAGCAGAAACACGACTGACTGTTCCAGGTCCCATCACACGCTGAAGTTTCCAGCTTTCAGAGCTAACATCTAAAATTTAGTCCTTACTATCTGCACTTCATGTGTAATTTTAAGCTGCACTTTTGGTTACCCTTTTAAAATTTGAAAATACCAAAAGCATTTGCACTCGGAATTCACTCCCCCTCTCCACCTGCAACTTTCTTTTGAAGACTATTCGTTTAAAGGGAGAAATAAGAGAAACATCTGTAGCCTGTTCTCCCCATCCTCAGATGGCACACAGGCTGGGTGAGGCAGGAAAAACAATCAAGGAGTTCTGTTATAGACTGACTTCTATAGGTGCTTGTGAAGGGAAACAGTGCAGCCCACCACACTAAAGAGCTTGGGAATTCTTTTTCTTCACCAAAAAGGCCCAGAGCTTTGCTTGGCAGAGCGTGCTACTCTGACCACACGGTGACTCCGTGCCTGGACCGTAGCTATCTCTGTGTTCCAGAGAGGCTTCCATCATTCCATGTGCTGCCTCCCAGCACTTTACACCTCATGGAATAGCAACCTGCAAAACACTTTTCCAACCCTTCTCCCAGCCACTCAACAGTAAAGTTAATAGCACAAGAGGTGTCCAGCAGGAACAAGAGAAAATTAAGTTAATTGCCTAGGCATAATAGATTCTGTTTATTTTTCCTCAAGGAAGAGCAGAATCACCTTCCATGTGAATTTCTGTTACATGCAGCTGTCAGCCTAAGATAATGACCTCAAACACTGAAGATTAAGATTCTGATCATATCCCTGATAGTAAATTATTTTTAAATATATGTATTTTTGCCTCACATCTTGTAAGGGAAGACCTACTGCTGCAGATTTTGTGCTCTATTCGTCATCATCATCATCTCACTTCCACCTGTTCTTTTACTACATCATCTGAAGCAGAAGACATCCTAGTCCTGTCTGCTGTCTTCTCTTTCTCCTTTGGATAACAGACAATGATCATTTCAGCTTGAGCCACCAGCTACCAGCTCTATCAAACCCTTGATTATTCCTATGCAATTTTGCTAGAAAGCTCTAACATCATTCTTCAGAGTCTACCATCATCTTCCTCTCAGTCACTCCACCCTTAAAAAAATCATATTTTTATGTCTCAGTGGCCATTATCCCCCAAAGTTTACTTACTCAAAGTAAGCAACCAAAAAAGCCTCCACAAAAGAGATGCCTTTGTGCCACTATTCCTTCTAAGCCTGATTTCTGTGACACAGACTCCCAACCCTTCTTTCCTACTGGAGAGGGTTTCTCTCCTCATGCTTAACTCAGTTCTTTTGTTATTTTTTACTGCACCCCAGATCATCAGTCACCCATCCTTCTGGCACATCACCTTTGAGCCAACAATTCTTTCTAGCTAATCACATCTGAGAGATACAAAACCACCTCAACTCTTCAACAGAACATCATCTCCATAGTGCAGACTTGTTGCCATTTTTTTAAGCTTATTACTCTGTCCTTGCACTTCTCTTTATGCTCTTCCAGAACCTCCCTTCCCTCATCTAGAAGCTCAGCTATTTCTCCTCACTTTTGAGCCCTTTAATGACCAAGGTCTCAAATATTCAACATATGCTATTGGGATGGAGATTTGGCTTTGCTAGGTGTGCCAGGTCCTGTCATCAACTTGTTAAAGTTGTCAAAGAAGAACACTCTTTATTTCTTACAGGCAGACCCTTCATGCAAGAAGGGCACCCTAAACACCTCTAACACCCACTATTTATTAATCAAAGACAAGGAGTCAGGATGGGAAGGTGAAGTTATGTTCATCCTCTCAGTCTCTGATATTGCACACAAGCCGTGATCAACCTGCAGTGCGTGGATTATCAGAACATCATTTTAAAAAAGCATGGTTATTTTTGGTTACCCAAAAATAATTTTATTGCTCCAAAGGCAAAAAGACATGAGGGCATACAGCAGATAACAGCAGTCTGAACAGAAACTTTGAAAGCATCATGTGTGAAGCAAGCTGCAGCTCCTTCAATATACGGCCCTTAAGATGACAGCAACTTTGTTCACCACATTTTATTATTTGTGTAAATGTAATTGTAGATTTCAACATCTTGTTCTTCCTTTTTTCCCTCTTCTTCTCTACCTTGTTATTTCATCTGGTTTATTTTGCTACTGGTATCTTTATTAAAATGAATACATGCAAGTAACATGTTTGCATATAGCAGAGATCATTTCCCCCTTCCCCTGCTCTGCCAAGCACGCAATTCACTAAATTACAGAAACATGGGGCTGGATCACATATAAAACATTCATCCCAGATGTCTACTAAATTCTAGGGAAGGACTTTCACAGCCTGTGCTTAGATATCCTTCGAAGGGTTTTCTTGATCTTTACATCACTCACTGAGAGAAAAACAAGTTTTCTCTTCAGATAACACAGGATCCATGTCCTGCTTATCACAGCTTTTTTTTTTTTTGAAAGTCAGTTCTTCCCTCAATATTTTCTTCTCAGGGAACAAAAAAATCTTTCAACCTTTCCTCTCATCAATAATTTTTAAAAATCCTCTGTCTCTACCCTTCTTTAAACATTTATCTTCATCCTTCTGAAAGGTAGGCCACGGGATTTCAGAGGATGTCTCCACAGCAGCAGGCACAAAATAGTCATTACCCATCAGGTCCATTCTGTCTCGCCATCCCAGATTGTCTCTCACTAGAGTTCAAAGTGAACTGGTGACATATTTTTGCCTTATAGTTCCATTTAAACCTCTAGATGATCTATTATATCATGATCTTACAGACAAAATATGAATGCTAAAACTGCAGTATGAAACTCTGTGGTAAACCCAAACCCAATGCTCATTTTTAGCACCCCCAACTTTGCACATGTGTTTTAAACAGAAAGATGCTACAGAAAGATTTTACAGCTTCAATTTGAAAACAAGACGCATTAGAAGAAAACATAAAAAGTACCCAGAAATTTATTTTTAAAAGTAAAATAATTATTTACCTTATTTAAATATAAAAAAAATAAAATAAAAATCCCTTCCTGTTTCTGTCTTGTTTAAGTTTAAAATACCTAAATCACTGTGAAACCTTTCTTAAAAGAAACTCCCTATAAAAAGCCAAATATTGCATATATTGTAATTGCAATGCAAGCATTACAGATTGCACTACATTATGATGCAACCAGAAATGTGAACACCCAGTGCTTGTAAATATGGTTGAAGAACATAAATTTATCTACTCTGTCCAAACACAAATGTAGTATTGCTGATCTCCACAATCAAGAGATTTCACATGCACAGTTCAATTTCTAGTTGGAAGGTCAAAACAAAGCATTAGGTAAAAATGAGTACTCAGAATAATTTCTAATGAAATAATACACAAACCAAACTTTACATCACAGGAATTGCTGTGTCTTTGCTATGTATGAAAGGAGCAGCTCAGAGCTACTCTGAGCTTTATTCTTCTCTGCAGTTAAGAGCAACTCTTTCTCCCTCATTCGTCCCGACACCAAAACAACAACTCCACATTTGTTTTCTAATAGCACTAGCCACTGCCATCTTGCAAATTGTTCTTTATAAATCCAAGGAGGCCAGGAACAAATCTCCAAATGTTCCTGGATTTCCAAACGAACCCCAGCAGGAGTGATAGGGCAGCCAAGTTCCTCGTTCCTGATTGAGCAAAGGATGCCAATAACAGGACACTCACAATACAACCCTTAATCAGTCTGGCAAGAGACATTTTGTCCAGCTTCAAAGAAAACTATCTTCTGCTTCCACAGGCTGATAGAAAGATTGGTTATACTCCTTTTGTTTAGCTCCAGACTAAAATAATAGTGCGTTTTTACTGTCTGAACTTCATCTGTTCTTTAACTTCCCAAAATAAACTGCAGGTGACCACAGATTTTATAAAGTACATTTACGACCTGCTCTTCCATTGGCAGGAAGATTCATCTTGGAAAAATAAGAACTTGGCAATAAGCACTCAGCAACTGATTTTCCCATTTTCCTTTTTTTTAAATTCTTCCTCAATGCACCGCAAGGCATCACCACACCCATAAAACAGACAGTACTGTCAACTCCCAGTCGTGTGAAGTAAAGGTGTTGGAATAATTCAGCCAAAGCTACAATGCCAAAGATGAAACATGCAATGAGAGTACAATGGAGAGGAGTCCATACAATTGACTGAAGCAAAATCTCAGTTTGTGAGGGCGTAGTTACATCTCTGCACATCCATAGCAGGTTTAATCTTCGGTTCAGTGACAGAAAACTAAGGGCTAACAATACACCAGATCTCAGAAGAAAGGTCTGACGGTTTTGAGGGGACCTCACTTCTCTGTTCCATGCAATGGCCACGTGCTCCTTTGTGCTGTGCCAAAGAGCTGCCAGGTGAACAGGTTTCCTCCTCAGACCCCAGATTCCCAGTTTGTCCCCAGAACCAAGGGCTTCTGCCCACAGCTGCACTGGTGCACTGCCCCCCTGCCCACCCCTCTCTGGAACACAGGGGTGCCTGGCAGGCTGAGCACTGAATCCCATGGCAGTCGCTCTCTGAGATGTGCTGCAGGTCCTGGCTGTGCTCAGGATGCCACAAAAACATGCTGGAACTGTCAAAAGAAACACCCTTCCCTGAATTTGCAGTGCCAGTTCACAGATGAGGTTTTCATGACAAAGTTGTAGTTCAAAACTGCAGTAAGGAGAAAGAAAAGGGCCCCTTCTTCAGAACACAACAGTATTTTCCAGTCACTTTTGAAGATTTGGCTGAAGCAGAGTGATGCAAGCCCCTTTTTCTCCGTCACCTCCCCAATCCACAATCCTCCAGAAAGCAAGAATTTAATTCTAGCCCCTTAAGTCAGGCATGCCTTATGTGTAACCCTCTTACCACTCCTATTTAATCTTTTCTTGGAACTGTGCACAGAGCTACAGCGAGTCATGTAACTCACTAATCTCCAAAAGGAATGCAGGAATAATAAGTAAATAAACAAGAATGGATTCAGGACAAGCAGTGGCCACAAGGTATTTGCAAGGAAGTAAACACACCATCATGTTTCTTACAAGCTGCCTTCATACAATATCTATTTTGGTAGGATTAGAGTTGGATAGTGCAGAACTACAGGTTATTTTTTTGTTTGTTTCAGCTGACGGAGGGTGGATTTCTTTTTCCCCAAGTTTCAAAGCAGACGGAGAAATGGTAATATTAGAAACCTGACATTTTGCACTCATTCCTGCTTGCATAACCATATGTTTTTATACCAAATGGGACTCCTTTGATGATTATGAAGATCTACTGCTGTGCATGATTTTACTTAGAGATTTTTCCTGCACTCCCAAGACCTAACATCACGCAGAACAGAAGAGCGTCATCCAAGTTCTAGGGCACGCTTAATTTGTAACAAATTCCGAATATCTCCCTCTGTTCTGCTTGCGTTTTTTCAGGGCAACAAGGAAGTTTCAATGCCAATACACACAAGTTTTAAAACATATGCCAGCTAAAGATAGTCATCTGATCTTTGAAACATTCTTCACACGTAGGCACCGCACTTTCTCAGAAAAAGCAACAGCACTTACCCTCATCTGTAGGGTTGAACCCACAGATATCACAGATACATCGAACCCACTTATTCATCTCCTCCTCGCTGTCTGCTACCAAATAGAAAACTCGGTCTATAGTGTTGATATCAAAAATATAGCTGTTCTCAAACTCCTTCTTGTTGAACGTCAATCCAGCATCCACTTGTTGACACAAATTTAAGTCAATAATACGGATAGGCTTCTTGGCATGGTCATTTTTGTAGTATTCCAATACATCTGGATCCCCCGTTAAGCGGCCGCTCCGAAGCACAAACCATCTTCTCTTCCATGCCTGGAAATTGGGGAGAGAGAAAAGGGAGAAAAATTAGAAGGAAGAAAGCACACTTTAAGACCTTTTATGTGTGGTGTCAACCTGGGTTGAACCAAGTACTAATAATTAGTTCAATTATTACACGAAGAGATTACACACCAAATATCCACATTTAACACTATTTAGGTATTGTTGCAGCAGTGTTCTTGAGGATCAGTGAATTTGTGTTTTAAATTTTATATCTTGGCTTTGTTTGTAACAAGTGGATATATAAACTAAATCACAGTTTAGAAAATGAGAAATCATGAATACACTAAAGAAAAAAGTGGGGTGGGGATCAGAAGAGGGGGGAAAAAAAAGCACACAAAAAGGGCTTCTGAAGGAAGCTCTCACAGGCATGGGAAAGACAAAATAAAATATATCTTTAAGTGCTCCATGGGGTTTTGTTTCCAGTATCTGTTGTTTCAGGCTGATGCATTTTAACTGAATTTTTCAGTGATACTCCACAAGTGACCTGCATTTAAAGAACAGACAATGCTCACATTGTACATGCACCTCGATGCCAGGGCAACTCTGCACTCAGAACCTCATCATATTTCTACAGTAGTACTTCTTACAGAAAAAGAGCAACATTATTATTTTTTGAAACTGTTAGAGAGATGGGGATGAAGAGAATGACCAAATGTTATAGTTTTACCACATAAACCCAGTCTTTGGGGAAGATACAGAAAAAATGAATTTGATAGTCTGACACCGTGCCTATTATACCAGCCCTCCCGATGCTGCAGAAAGAAGCTGGTCTAAGAGAAGAGCAAAAGCAAAATGTCTCATTCTCTAACTAATCCTCAGCTGCCTTTCATCCCGTGGGCCCCCATCACCTGCCGTAATTCTCATCAAAGACCCTAACTCAGTCCACACAGCCAAGCTCGGCATACAGCTGTCCTGCTGCTTCCAACAGCATCTTTATTGCCCCACTTGGCTGCCCTTTTGTTCCTGTGCTCTACCAGCAATACTGTGCTAGCAGCTTCTTTTTATACCCCAGTGCCAGGATAACGGGCACAGCAGAAGAGACCAGACATACTGCCATTGCTCACTAGGAGGGCTGCACTGCTTTCACACTGAGAAATCTGAAAGCAGAGCCCAGACACAGTGGGGAGCCACCCCCGTGTCATCCATGTGTTCTTACACTTTTCAGCAAAGCTGGAGACCAAGGTAAATCAGTGCAGTAGCCAAGCCACTGCGCATTACACCACAGACTCACACCATGCCCCAAGGCACCCCACTGTAAACTTCTTTAGGATATTCAAACAAGGTTGTCAGCAAGTTCTTTGGAAGACAAAAAACCAAAACAAAACAAAAAACAACAACAACAAAACAAAAAACAAAAAAACCCCCCCACAAACCAAAAAAAACCCGAACCAGCAGAAGAAATGCATAAAAAAGACAGGTAAGAGCATTTTCCTTTTGGCCAGCCCTGGCTGTGTGTGAACCGAGGAAAGGAACGGAACCAGCAAGAATGGTCCCAGAAGGGGTCAAGGTGTGTGACGTCCTTTAAACACTGGGACAGCAGCTTTGAAAACAAGAGTTTCTTACTGTGTATTAGGGAAGGATTCAGAGCCATTTTTGTGAGGCACAAGAGTGCATTCATTTCATATTTTGTAGGTGCTACCTTCAAACAAACTAGCGGAAGGAGGACATAAGGGACAAGGATCAAGAACTGCACTGCCATCTACCCGCTCTGAACGAGAGCTTTGCCCCAGAGACTCACAAAACCCTCACTGTGAAGTGGGCAAGGCTTTGAGGGGTATCAAGCCTAGAAAGCTAAAATGAAAAGATAGTACAGAAAACAGGAGAAAGGGAAAAAGGAAAGGGAAAAAGGACAGACAGCTTAATTAAGGCTTGTGATCCATTCTCCAACTACCAAAGCTCTAAAAGTTTTTTGATTTTAAGATAATGTCTATACTTTACAAAACAATTGTATTTATTGTAGTTCTGAATAACGGCATCTGTTTTTAAATGCTGAACTGTGTGAACCAAGTCAAAGTCTCAAGGAACTATTTCCATGGTAGCAGTAAGTTCAACTGGGTGAACAGTTAAAATGTAGATGATGTAATAGATTAAACCCCTTCAATTTAGATTTCAAATGTGAGTATATCCTAACAGCACAGCTGGATAAGCACCATTGAACAGCGACCCAAAAACATCAGCAGAGTTTGTTTTGTTTCCTGCTTCCAAATCAAGCGACAACTTAGATGCTGGGATAACAGGAAACTTCAGCAGAGGACCCTCTCTCCAGGCAAGGCTGATCACAGATAACTGCTACAAACTGCTTCAGAAACAAGCTTTATCTTTAACCTCAGCCTTCAGTCACTCAGATGAAATTTTCAAAGCAGAAATCAGGAGGAAAGAGATTAGAGATAGGAGAGGAACCAGAGCAATCGAAACGCATGATGCGCTTTGTCTCACAGTTTGTGCAACAACAAAACCCCATGCAAAAAACCTCCGACTCTGTATCGACCAGGCATGCCATTCCTAAAAGTTTATTTCTAGTACTGTGTTAGGGAATGAATTAGCAATCCTGACAATTTCTGTTGAGTATTAATGAGTAAATAGGACTCTAAAACTGAGAAAAACCACTGAGCTAAAAAGAATTTCCTTTCAGCCCTTCAGGCTACAAAACAGCAACTCCTAAGTATTTAAAACATTGAATTTAGCCTGCTAGCACCTGCTACTATTTTTGAAGCATTTTCACATAGTGCATATGCGAACATTTATTTCAGTCCTATAGTGAGTCACACTCTGAAACTGGCACAGATTATATTCAAAAAAACAAAAGCAATTCCATAAACTACACACTAATAAGGCAGATACAAAGGTTCTCTGGACTACAGTACAAAGCACAATTTAGCAGCAGAATAAAGCTTAAAGCTAGACAAGCGAACTGACATCAGCACCCTTGCTAATCAGAGTACAAAAGCGCCTCTATACTTTGTCAAAGTGCAAAATGAGCTCACATAAATCACCCTTTGTTATTTGAAAATATCTGGGATTCTTAAAGCTTGATCTATTTTTAACATTTCAGTATTTGTCGCTGCAACGAAAGCCGTGCACTGCCCCACTGCAGTGCAGAATATTTGTGTGCTATTTGTGTTCTATGTGCAAGGAAGAGCTGCTTCAGCTACAGCTTTCCAAAGAGCAATCCCCAAAAGAGAGACTGCACGTGTGCAAATACATACCTATGCAAGTTTTATCTTGTTCTTTTTTAGCCCATTTGGCCATTTTGTTTGAAAATTTTGTGTTTTCTCTTACAGAAGAGCATGCCACAAACTATTTCTCATCATCCCTCAAAAAGATGCAGCCAATTTCTCTGTCACATAACTGATGTTATCGGCCATACATTATCAAACACTAGTTTTCTGTGCTAGAAATCAACTGCTTTAAGTTTGAGAAGTCAAAAAATTAGCCAGAATACGATTTAAACATGTAGTTATTTAATTCTGGGAAGAAATTTGAGGAAATATTTTTGTAATGAAAGATTCACTCAAATATATGAAGTATGTTATTAATATAAATAGGGTTAAAATACATATTTTATAACTATACTAGCACTTAGTCACGAAACACTGCTTNAGCCAGAATACAATTTACACATGTTGTAGTTATTTAATTCTGGGAAGAAATTTGAGGAAATTTTTTTTTAATTAAAGATTCACTCAAATATATGAAGTATGTTATTAATATAAATAGGGTTAAAATATATATTTTATAACTATACTAGCACTTAGTCACGAAACACTGCTTGCAGAGCAAATACCTGATTCAGAAGAAATACGGCTCCTTTTATAAGGGTTGTAAGGCAAACATCATGGCAATCAAGTTCACCAAAAGCCTGTGCAGGCTTTGTAAATTATTACAAAACACAGTTTAACAAGGTTTGCTGCTTTCCCCTCAGTCTAAGAAAGGCCTTGTGTGCCTCTCAGCTTGTTTGCTCCTCTGGGCTGCACAGCACATCAGCTGGCCTAACACAGGACACCACCACGCCTGCCAAACATTGTCCTGCTTCTGTCATGAGACCATCGCATCATGAGACCATCATAACTATAGAAACCAGCTTGTTTGCTTGCTTTTGAGGGAGGCTGAAAAGTGACAAGCTGCTCACCCACAGAGCATCAAATGATCAAAGGAACAGCGGAATTCTGTATTTTTCACGCAGCATTTTGAGTAGGTTACGAAGCAAAACTAAGGCATTCCTACGATTAGGGGTTTTTTTACTAAGGTGTATGCAAACTGCTGATTTCAATGTGAATGAATGAGCTAAGAAAATGACAAAGTATCATGCAGCAGTGTTAGGGTTTTGGAGGTTTTTGGCTTTTTTTTTTAAACTACTGCATACTACTGTGTGCAGAACACAGAATTTACAATATATTCTACTTACAAGAGGTATACCTGTTGAAGAAGTTGTAGCTATACTTCCCTTAATCTTTACATTTATGGATTATTTTCCTCTCCCCTCTCCTCATATACACTTGAGATGTACCTTATTCAGCTGCTGCCTGTAGTTCAAAGATGTAGGAAATAGGGGATGTATATGTAAATGGAAAGGGAAAAGAAGGAGGAGGGGGCAGGAAAGAGCAGATAATTTATATTTTTAAAAGGATTTAACCTTCCATTTAGATACCTTTAAGCTGTTGCTCAAGAGGCCAAAATGATTACATGACATGTTTAAATAAAAGCTTAGAGATGTTAAATCAAAGACAGCTTTTTCTGGTCCATTCTTTACAGATTCAGCTCTCCCATGGCCAAGGGACTGCTTACTGATAAGCTGCTCAATTATCCTTCTGTAGTTTCCTACTGTTATTAGCCGCCACTCTAAGGTTGCTTAAAGCTGATTTTCCTCTTCTAGCACATTTACCACCATTTTTCTTCTGGGTAGCATCCAGTCAAAAAAACCTTTCAAAACTCCTGAGCACCGGCTAAGACAAAGAGGGTACCTCTTACACCCCACCCTAGTAACACTGCTAATAAATCTTTCCTTGTGCATGACCAGTAAACCCAAGAATAAAATGACAAATCTGAGGCCTTCCTCCTCATCTCTCAAGTGTGCAGATGTTTGTGCTTCGATTTTCATCTCTGTACTCACAGAGTACTTTAAAAGGGCACCATTTGGCATCCTTGGCATCCTCCTTTCTCAGAGACATCAATGAAGACCTGGCAGAAAGAAATTACTTATCCAGGGGCACTAGGAAGGCTCCAAAAAAATACCTGGCGTTTCATAAATGCACAACAGGACATTTCCTTACTCCAAAAGAAATGATGAAGTAAACAGAAGGCAGAACATGAACCCGAGAGAAGTAGGAACAGCAAAAGATACAGCCTGAAGTGACTTCATAATGCACTTGTGGACCTTTCAGTCCTGTGGCTCCTATTGAGCATTTTTCAGTTGTCTGCTGGGATCAAGATTTAATTTTCTTTACGCCTTTTGCTCTCATCTATTTAATCTATTCCTCTCTCTCTTTACTTATTTTTCAGCACAAAGGTTAAACAACAGTGAAATTGGTACATGTCTTTGACAAACAACCAGAAAAAGGATCCCAAACAGCAGCTGAGTGTTTCTGCTCCTTTTTGCCTCCACATTTCCAGTGTCCAGGCATCCCAGCCATCACAGAAGACAAACACACTTCTGGCACAGCTTCACTGACTCGGGTGCGTTAGACCCGTGCTCTGCATCCCAGTAGAAGCTCAAATGAAACAAAAATAAAAGTGTTTCTTCACACTGTGCTTCTTTTTAAATCCTGTTTGTGGTCAGCCTAGGCCAGTGACAACTATCACTGAGGAGCTGCATCCCACAAGGCACGTACTTGGGAGGACTGCCGGGAAGTAGCAGAAAGAGGTCACATTAGGTAAGGATACTTCAAGTACAGGACTTGACTTTTTCCACTTGCTGCTCTTCCAACTTGCAGGACCAACTCCAACATGGTGAAATTGCAAAATTTCAAATGTTTTCCCTGAGAAATTAACACATGCAGACTTCCATATGGATTTCTATGTAGATTTCTTATTTTGGGGTGTTTTTAGGAACGCATTTTCTGTAAATCTTTTAAAACCATTTTAGTTGGTTGGTTTGGTGGGGTTTTTTTTAATCTGGTTTCTTTTTAAAAGGCCATATCATGAGCACCAGGAACTGAAGAATATGTAATTACTAGTTATTTCTGAAACCCTTGTCATAACACCAACTGGCAATAGACATCCTCTTATGCTCTTCCCTAAAAATTACGCCCTTTAGTTTTTGAAACCTAAGACAGAACAACTAAACCAAGAACAAAAGAAAACCCAAAGCGTGTTTAGTGTCTTCACTCTATACCGCAGAATCTGCAATTCCATGATTTGATATCAAATTCCATGATTTGACAATAGTCCAAACACTTTACTCTTAGCAGTGTTAGATGCTAAGAAGTGCAAACAGATTGCTGGAAAACAAACAAATGCAATATGAGGAAAATACTGAATATGTTATGACTTTCTTTAAATACTTAAGACTTGTTTTCCAGGAAGCACCATCTTTTCTCACTGAGCAAAATAAGGAAAAAACAGTCTCAGTGGAAGTTTCCACTCTCCTGGCCATCATCCTGATCATCTGTTCCGAATACACACAAGGCCAAAATTTCCTGTTTTCAAACTATTGTCACCATTTTCTAGTCCTGTGCTGTCGATTCTAACTTTAGCTTGTTAAATAAACAAAACACTGAAAATACAGCAGAACAATACTTCCACACACATTTACTGTGAGCTCTGTTTCATAGCTGATGTTTCAGCATGTGAATTACTCTCTCAGCATTAATTAAAGAGCCAAAAAAGGTCCAAAATAAAATGCAGACAATGTAGCACAAACTACTGCTTTATTTTGTGACTCTGAAACTGACTGAATATCTTCATTTTTGTCTCCATTTTTCATGAGAATTCTTAATTTTTTCTTGCCTTTTTATCTTTTTTTTCTGCATCCTTATCCCTATTCCCAATGTGCAGTTTTGCAGCCAGGTCTGTATCATCTAATTCACATTAACCTGATATTATTACAACTGGTTTCAGTAAATACTTTCCTGCAATCTGCCAGAAATTTTCTAATGGCAAGCACAAACTCACTGCTGCACACCAGGGGATTATCACCATGTCTTCACCAAAGGAGAACCTATTCAGAGCTATACAGAGCAACAAAGCAGGAGCCCTGCAGCAGCACCAGGACCTGAGCCCCCATTTCACTGCCCCCAAGGCAGGACCAGTGACCACATCACCCCTCTCTATTCCTTCATCCTCTAATCCAATTGAAATGCCTATAAAAGTTCCTTTGGTTCTGATCTCCTGCAAACCTGCCTTTTCACTTCTGGTTGCTCTCCTCTACCACCCATCCTGTGTGGCCAAGACATAACTCCTAGGAACTTGCTGGGAACACGTTCCCCATCACTGATATGAGCTTTGCCATCTCCTCTCACCACTCCATCTCACTCCTTTGTCAGCAATGAAGACACAACACTCACAGCATGAGGTCTGCCTTGGCAGAAGGGGAAATACAGCTATTGCAAGTCCCTTGCTCACATATCTACATGGTCTTTAGTTTGCTGCCCTGATTCCCAGAATATTTCTAAACTTTGGTCATTTCCTCTCTGATCATGAGCACGCTCTGATCACCCCCCTCTCTAGTCTTTCCCATATCCATCCTATTTGAAATAATGCTGTCAGGAGAATCTCCCTACTCTCATTCTGATTACATCATCTTCTATTTTAAAGTTCTCCATTTATTGACTGGCTTTATTGTAGTTTTGGGCCTCTTTTCCTATTCTGAGGCTTTTTCTACTTAGAAAGACCTGTGTTCTTACTTGACTCTGTCCCTCTTGCAAGTCTCCCCCTATTGCTTTTTGCTCTACCACTGATACTGGATTTTGATCATTTTTCCTTCTCTCCTGCATCTCTCATCTTTCTTTTGAAGGCTTCCTGAGCAAATAAGCAAGGGCAAGACATCTCCTTCCTTCAGATTCCTCCTAAAGATCAGCCTCTTTGACAGTGCTTGTGATCACTCAACCAAATTACAAACTGGCTTTGCATCACATGGATTTATTTCAGAAATAATGTTTTTGTGTATTCACCCAACAAAGGTTTGTTTGTTGAAGTTTTTTTAAAACTTGCTTCAGTCTTTTCATCAGCTTTTAATAAGAATTCACTTCTCCCCACAACTCTTAATCTAAGAAAGCAAATCATTCGGGGTAGGCTCTGCCCTGTTTTTAGAAGTCTCTGTACATTGCTTATCACAATGTGGACAGGACCTCCTTCCCAGGACAAGGCAGAGAAGACACCAGCCATGCCATTTGACTCGGATTCCACTGAGCTCACGGGTCTAAGTTGCATGAAGCAACACCCAGAAAAATCAAAAACTTAGTATTTATAAAGACGTGAAAAATTCAAAGCTGAGAAGTCCAGCCTATACTCCACTGATATCAACAGCTGCTTGCCTTCTAATGGCTGGGGATTAACTCTTTCACTGTATATTTTTATCCATTCATTCCTCATTTCCTAGGAGGACAGTGATTTTGAAGCAGTGTTTGTAACAAGTTGGGGAAAAATTCCCATTCCCTGTAACATTTTGTTGAAGCTGAGTTTATTTTTTTTTTTCTTCTTACTCTCCCATGCAGATATCTATCTTCATCATCTGTGAAAGACTTATACACAAGGAAAAGCAAGACAAGACACTAGAATTTTTTAAAAACATGCCATTCCTAACAGGGGTTTGGATCCTCTAAAGGATACTGCAGTTGCAATGACCATACAACACATGCTTGCATCACTGCTTCATGTTTGGATCACTCAAGCATGCTTGCTTTGCAAACAATACAAGAGTTTTCTATAGATGACAGGAAGCCAAGCATTCTGTACATCACCTCTTCAACAAAATATTCATAGGCTTAAATCCTGTGCTTTGCACAGCCCACAAAAGAAAGGTGATTTGAGCTACAGAAGCATCAGCTTCTCCAGCTTCAATAGGGAATGATGAATTAAGAGGGATTTAGCAATGAATTAAGGATGATGGTACAAAGATACCTCATAATTTCTACAATTTGCCTCCTAAGTAACTAACCTGGTTTAACCTACCAGCTGGATTAAAGAAGCTCCTACCCATCCATTAACACACAGTCTCCAATGAAAATTCAGATTGTGTTTTAAATAATCCCTACAAATTCAATTTAGGACATGTTGACGCTCCATCCTTATCCATTCCTCCGGAGAGCAAGGATGTACAGTCACTGACATCTTTGCAAATCAAGGATGTGCAGCCCAAAGCAGGAGCCTCTCTTGCAAATGAGTGAGCTGCTGCTCCAGCAATGAAAGGACTGACACTTACTCAAGCCCTTTTCCTCAGGCACAGTGAAGGGAAAGCTAAAGGAAACCTATTGTTCTGCCAAAGCTTTACAGGGAGAATCAGCATAGTAGTTTTTATATACCGTGAGGCATTGCAAGGAATTCCTTATTCCTATATAAGGAACATGTAACTCTTCCCCTGTGTACAAGAAAGGGGAAGAATCAGGAATGGCAATCTACATTTTAATACTAAAACTATAAACTTTCCCATTGCAAATCACCAGATCTGAAATGCACGTGTGCAGAGATGGCAGGGAGAATTGCTAAGAAAAGTAAAAGCTAAGAGAAAATTAAAATCAGCCTTCTGTCTGATAAATACATTCTCATTTTACACGGCTGAAAATATTTACCAATTAGGCTCCAGCATTTTTTCCTGAGCAGAACTGACCTGAAGAACTCCAGAGAAAAATTAATTTCCAAATAAACAAGCACAAATTCCAAATACTTTGCAAGACTTTATGATATATCAATTCCTTTCCCTATGCTCCGTAACCCCGAGTTCCTATTGTAGCAAAAATATTGTTTTTCCAACAATGCAAACAATACTTTTAGATTCAAATAACTCACCGGCAGTAACAAAATGGTTAAGAAATTCAGAAACCAGCAACACCACAGACCAATAGCAAATTCAACTACACAGCGGGATACTTGAAAATGAAGATGCTTCGATATGATTACTTGGTTTAGCTCACAAAACACTCCTCCAGCTCTCATCAGCTCCCAGAGGAGAGATTTCTGCTCCTTGCTGGACTGTACCAGCACCCTCACGCTGTTACATTATCAGGATGGAGGGCTTTGCAGAACGTAACCAGCACAACCAATTCACAGCCGAGTGAGCAGACAGCAATCGCAGACAGCTCTTCAGTGACAGCACAAACACCAAGATAAACTGTGTTTCTAGAGGGCTGTATTAACACACCTAACACACACCCACCATGTACTGAAGCAATACATCACAGAGCTTCTGTTTGCACTTCATGGCACAAAAGCTTTCTCTTGTTTTTCTTTTTTAGAGCTAGCGATACGAGTCAACAAACAGGTAGAGAGGCTTAGGCTCTTGCTTCAGAAACAGAATTCACTGAGTGAACTTGTAAATGAAAACAAAAGCTCTTTTTGAACAACAAAAAATTCAAGCACAAAGGTAACATTCTTTAAGGAAGCCCCTGATTACTCACTCCAATTCATTCTTCCCATACTTAAGTTACAAAGCAGAAAAGTAAACAACATCAAGAACACAGTTTTTGTCTAGTTTACCTCTTCAAGTCTTCAGAAAATTTAAGCAATGTCGTGGCCATTTCTGTAGTTTTGTCTACCCCATAATAAGCAAAGCTTTCTTTTTCCTGCCGGTTTCCCACCTCACTCTACACCACCCTATCCTCATAACCTTTGACCAACAGGAAGCAGACACAATGGACTGAAAATAACAGCAATTGTAAGATTTCAAATGATTTAATACACGGGGGGTGGGCTTAAGATTCGAAAAACTTCCCTTGCTTCGGTTTTTCAACAGCTGCTTAAAACATGCTATCTACACAGACTTAAGATGTTAGTTCAAAATCCTGGGCTGAATGGGGCTAAAAACTGCAAAACTTTTGCTAGGCACTATTAAGAGCACAGAGGTACAAATGCTTGCATACATTGAGTCATTAGGCTGTTATATACAATGAACTTCGTTTTCCAGCAGTATAAGCAAGAGCAGCAGAAGTTGCTTAGAGCATTTTGTATTTCTTTAAAAAACTAATTTATCTGAACTTTTAGATCAGAAATAGTGATAAGTCCCATGAAATTAGAAGGTGTTCTTGTAAGCAGGGCAAGCGTCCATTTAAACACTGCAGTTAATCCATGGTGAGAGAAAGTCACAGCTCAGTTTGCTAATACAAAAAGGACTTTTTGCTAACTCTAAGTAGCAGAGATGCACTTTGCGGTGTAGAAGGCAAGATCTTTTCTCCTCACATAAAAGCCCAAGCAATGATCCCATATATCTCTTCATTAACAGTAAAAAATTCATGTACTTTAAATGGTACCAACAGCTCGCCGCAAACACTGGCAGGTTACAGATTGCAAAGTCCAAATAGGCAATTACAGCATTTCTTTCTATTAGTTTTAATGTTTTTTGCCTTGCACCCCAAGTACCTGCTGATTATCATTTTGCAAAGCCACAGTCAGGTCCCAGGTTCCTCCTCTGCGGTCACACCACAACACACAGAGGTCACAGTCAGAAGAACAGAAGCACCAACCCAGAGAGGGACTCGCCTCCTGGACCAGAGCTACACCGTGTTTTCTGTACAAAGGAAGGGGCAGGGGCTGGGATAAAGAGTCAGTGTCATTTTCACACAGACTCCTGGTCCCGAGCACAGGATGACCAAACCCAAGGTTCTCCCACAATCAGAGAGGCTGGTAACGTCCCCTGCCTTGCAAACACCGAGCAGAATGTCAAGCTATGAGTATTACACGGAATAGCTACAAGCATGCTGAAATGCAAGGTCGTAATAATTTCCCAACATTATTAGTGTTCCAACATAATTCTGAGAACGTTTGCTACCCCATGCACACTCTTTATCAAGCATTCACTGCACCTCTGTTACAGATTAGGCACTGCTCCATTTCAAAGGCATTTTAATAATGGAATTACAACAGAAACATTCTTATCTTGGCAGGGGAAGCTCGGGCACTGCATTTCTGAAGGATAAGACTGGATCTACCTTGTCAATGCAGTATTTCATTCAGGTCTGCTAGAGCTCAAAATAACTACAGAGAAGCCCCTCACAGCCCTCGGTATCCAACAACAACTTCCAAATACAAAACATTCAGCCAGCACCCCAGCAAGCTTCTGGGCACAGCAGCACAAGCCACCACTGACATGTCAGAGGAGCAGCTTGAAGCACAAATAGTTCAACAAGGAAAGTAAATACGAGGTCCTCAGCCAGCCTGCAGTTTAAGAGTCCCTTGATACCACTCTGTCTGCTAATAGGATCCTCCTCTTCCCTTCCCCCGTTTTAAGACACAACCTGATGCCATCACACCAAGGAATAACAGAGAAAGGATATCCTGCCTAGATTTTCCATTATACAGATCAAATCATCAATCCAGAGAGGTCTTTGCTTACACATGGGATAAAAAGAAGATGCTTCCAACTGATAAACCCTGAGAGGAAGCAAGGTTGGCTCTATGACTATTTTTAAGTAGTTAGCATTCACACAATGGCCTAAAATTAATGGCCAACCCCCAGGGTCCATGAAACCTTCATTAAAAATAAAAAGAAAATTTAAAAATTGGGAGTTAGCGTGTTTGAGAGGGGAAAAGCAAAAACAAAAAAACTAGAAGGTGACAGATATAATCGTGCTTCTTCCCAGACTCACCTTGAATTCAGTTTGGGTGCTAAGTTTAAGTGAAAAGATAGGAAGCTTAATGTAATTTTCTCCACAAATGAAGCATTTCCTTCAACAGTTGCTGGGAGAAATCTTTCTGCAACAGCTCTTGTCATTTTGACTAATGCTCTTTTGCTCTAAATATCATATGACAAAAAGTAAGTAAACAGAGAAAAATAAAAATATCTTTATGTAGCCATATTATGAAAGGAGGAACTTGTTTCTTAGCCCTCATTTCCAAGGCCAGATACCACAGCTGTGCTGCAGCTCCAGCTGAACAGCTCCCTGCATCTCACCACCTACCAGACAAAGGGCATTTAGTTTACCAAATGTCCAGTGTTTCACATTTAGCTCAGTTAAAAGCATCCCACATCTAAAGCTTCATCAAAGCATAAGAAAAGTCATGCCTTGTGCATCTGGACAGATGATGAATACAAACATCTTCAGTATAAGCTAAGGATAAATAATCTAAGTGGCATAGTTTCAAGGTTAAATTCACTAAAAATTTATTCTCCTGCCAGGCATTTCTCTGGATAAAGAACAAGAGGAGGCAAAAGGCCCTGTAAGATCATCTTTGTAATCTAGGAAATGCCCACAAACTCAAGACATTTTAAATATCACCATTCATCTCCACCTTTTACCACTAAGAAGGATTTCTTCTTTTAAGCATTTATCCTTGTGGAGGTTGTTGTTCTTGTTCTTTTTAATAACAGCATCCTTCTGATGAGTAACTAAGAGATTCATGGAAAACAAAAATTTCTGATCTCACCACAAACTATTCCCCTCCTCCTCTGTGCACTCAATAAAAAGTGAACAATTAGCCTGCTGTTTGCTCAGTACAGTGAGATTGTTCATTTATTCATTTGTATCAGATCACATCACGGAATAGAGAAAAACATTAAAAATACTTTAAAGAAAAAAATCTACCATTAAACTACCAACCCTGTTCTGAGAATTTAAACCCCATCAGATTTTTATTATTTCTTTTGTCGTTTTGAGCAGATTCAAGTGTTACCCTTTACCTTATCTGGTCTGCCAAGTACTTCACATTTTTACGTTTTGGTCTTCGACACGAAAAGCAAGCACTGCATTACCCAACTGTTTTTTCCACCTTTTTTTTGGTGAGAGTTTCATAACTGGTTTCATTCCCTATAAAAATGTTTAATTTTTAACTTACAGGCAGGAAAGAAACTCTAAAACTGGACTCCCTGTCACTTTATTTGTTGTCTTTCTCATACACCTAAACGGCATCTACTTTGTTTACTGACTGGAAGCTCTTACCACTGCCAGCACTTCAGGAACAATGTGACTGTGGAAAGAGAAAAACATGTTTTTCTACATTTTGTTTGTCATCTCACAGAATTATAAGGTACACATGCAGAAGTTTCAAAATATTTTTAATAGCGGATAACCTCAAATGGACAAAACAACTGAATTCAGCAGGTACTTTATCTCAACTCCTAACTTAACCCTTTTCATTCTGGAGCCACTTATGACTAATAATAACTCATAATAATGTAACAAGTAATAATGATTTGCCATAGCACTGGTTGTTTTTCAATATCTCTATCATGATGTGGTAAAAGCATATTCTATTTTTAACCATGACCATTTTTTAGTCCTTCAAATGGAAGGAGCTTTGAGACAAAAGGCATGAAATCAGAAACAAGATTTAATTTTGTACAGTATCTTCCACAAAATTTTCCACCTCTTAAGCCTATATATAACATTATTATTACGAATCCAGTTAGACACACAATTGATTTGATGATTTAAATTTGAACATGTTGTTTTGCCTCTGCTGCAAGCCTCTTTCTCCCAAAAAGCCACAGAGCTGAAGCTGCTTATTCACAACTTGAATCACGAGAGACAAACTAAGACCAGCATTAAGAATGTCAAACCAGAATTCTGGAAGTCAGTGATGCAGAGTGACTGCATCTTCACTGTCACTGACTGTGCAGGCAAGACACTACTAATGCCACTTTATTTGCACTGCTGCTGGCAGCTCCAGCCCCCAGGCAGGCAGGTGCCACTTCACTGCAGCTACTACATGATTTGAGAGCACTGGATACGCTCGAGAGGCAGAGAGGCCAAAGGCTGAGCAACGTGGAAACAAAGGCATTCTCACTTTTGGTAACAAGCTGATGTGCCAGAGTGGCCAGAACGTCCAGTCTTACACTCCCATTTAAAAACTTTCCACAGAAAAGAAGACATATTCCAGCAGACTGGGCAAGTCCACTCAGATTTTACTAAAGCAAAATTACTGCACCACCCAGTGAAGATCAGAAGATTCTGAGGATGGGACGACGGGATGGTATAGCCGAGTTTTTAGGTTCAAAAACAAACTTTAAAACATGAGGCCCCATGGCACGTGAAAAGTATAAATACTGCTAGAACTGCTCACATGAGCTACTGATGGACACAACCCAAACTGTTCCAATCCAGAGGAAAATCGTTTTGGTGATGAAAGTTGCCGAATCAAAGTAACAATAAAAAGCACTTATTTTAACGTCTTGGCACCTTAACCAAAATATGCTGATCAATTCGTTAGTCACTTCATGACTAATAAATAAGCATAACCAGTATTTATTGTAGGCTTTCTACCTCTGCTCAAACACTATAAGAAAAGCATAGTTTAATGGTTCACAGTTTAATGGTTTGCTACACTATGAATTCCTCCCCACGGTGGCAGGGATGGATGATTTTCTGCAATACCTTGTGCCTGAACTAGACATACAAATTAATCACCTTCTGCCTGGCAGCATTGGATGCAGCTTGGGGGAGAAGCTACAGCTGACCTTCTCTTAGCATTTAAAGAAGGTATCACATCATAGCAACAGAACTGACAAAATTCCCACAGAACGTAAGAAAAGTTTCAGGGACTTTATCACACTCAACAGAAATGAGCTGGCAGGGTAGAGAGCCATATCCAAATGACTGCTTTCTCTTTGATTCACAATATTTAGATTGTTATTTCCAGCCCAGGTAAAACAAATTGGTGTTATGATACTATTGTTAGGCTGCATGTATAAACACACTTATGCACTTTTGGAGGCAGGCCAGCCAGCTCAGCAAACACATTTACAAAAGAAACAGCAAAGAGGTAGAGCATGAGCTGCTGCTCGGGTTCACCCACCAGGCTCTTATGGGAGGTGGGAAGGAAGAAAACAGCACAAAATAGTGGAGCAAAATATGTTGTGAACATGCTATTTTAAGAAATGTGGAAAGTTTCTTGGAAAAAAGAAAAAAAAGATGGCTCAAGA
Source organism: Nicator chloris (assembly GCA_013400495.1). Lineage (NCBI taxonomy): Eukaryota > Metazoa > Chordata > Aves > Passeriformes > Pycnonotidae > Nicator > Nicator chloris. The sequence continues at coordinate 90,981 of WAAE01021489.1, forward strand.
GTTGGTTCATGCTTAGCAAAATAACTCCTGCACATTTCATACAGACAATCAAGTAGTTTAAATCACCTGGCTTAACCCAAGGCATAAGAAACAAAGAAACAGCGGATATAGATTTCTTACAGTGAAAGGAAATTGGTGGGCAAAGCACAAATTACCATCATCAACATTTTAGCCAGTGGAAAAAAACTACTTGTTTTCTTTAAGAACAAAGAATAAGGACAAAAAACACGTTCTGGGTAACCTAGATCTTCCACTGCATTTTCTCAGGAGGAGGGCTCAGTCTTACCCCCTATCTTCTGCGACAGCTCAGGCACTTGCCTCCAATTCTCCACTCTACCCAACATTTATCTAAAAAACTACATTAAAAACCCTTTTTTTTCCCCCTTTTTTTTCTCCTGACTTTAGTCAGGAGAAGCATTTGGAGCAGGTCATTTACAGTTGTTTTCCAGGGGACTCAGTTTACAGATAAAGAGTTGAAAAAATTATATCTGAACCAAGAGAGATTATGGATTTTTCAGCCATTTTACAACCAGCCTATATAAGCAGAAAATGAGTTATAAGTTTTAAATAAGAAAGGCAGACTTACAAATACAATCATGGATTCATCTCCCTAGCTTACATTCTGTCTTGGTGACCCTGAGGTCACTTATCTGTTCCAACAGCCAACAGGGCTGAGATATCACCCCTGGAGTTCGTTTTCTAAGCACATCCAACAGGCAGAAAGCAGAAAGCTGCATGAAGAAGTAAAGCCAATAACTTATTCCCTTTGGAAAGGGTCTTGTGAGGTGTCTCATTTGTGATTTTCTCTCCTTCGTTCACAGGAGATGCTCTGCAAAGAGTAACCTGGGTTGCACTCATACCAACAGAGAAGGTTTTCTATTCTCATCATCAAAACACTTGCCTTGTTTCATGGAAACACTCCATAATTTTATATTTTGTTCAGAGGAACAGGACCTTCACTGGCAAAATACAGCTGCATAACTGTATTTGGGGCCTGGCTTTGTCCCTAAAGTAAAAATAATTTGCAAAGTAGTGCCATTAACAGAGTAGCCCCAAACATTTCAGGAATCATCAGGACTTGACCAAGGTCTCCAAAAAGGAGATCTTGAGGTAATTCATACTTGAGAGCAAGCTAAAGTTGAAATGGAAAATATTTGCAAAGGTATTCATACCAGATATTGTAAGACTCAATTCCCTTCAGTCTACAATACAGAAGATAACTACAGTAAAATAACACTCTGTGAACAGTTCAAAAGTTTTTTTCAAAATGCAAAAAAACAGAACACTTGTCAATTAATTTATTTTCTTAAGTATTTGGTATTTGAGGAAACTTCACTTGATTTTGCATACAAACTATTGGCCTGCCTCTAATTTGCCTATCACTGATAGCCAGTATAACCCTGGATTTTAAAATCAATGACGAGATGATGTCTCCTATCATCAAGCTATGCCATTTTTAGTCAGCTGGTGAAAATTAAACCTGAAAACTTGATGTGCATTTGCTCTGCAGATAAGAATCCACACAATACTGGTGTCTGTAACCAGTTACTAACTTGTACAAGTTTGTGATTTTATTTTTTGTCAAATACGCATGAAAGAACATTCTCTTTGCAGCGTGTATATTGCCCCACTTCTTCACACACAGGAATAGTCTGTTGTGGTGGATTTTTGGTTTTGTGGTGGCTTTTTTTTTTTTTTAATTTTTTTTCCTGACACCAGTTTCAAAACAGCTCCTAGACAAAGGTCACTTCCTTGCAGAACTGATGAATAAATAAACAAACCGCATTTGACAACAGAATTCAGAAGATAACACATTGCTGGGGTTCCCTTACCAACAAATAGAATATGTGTGCTTTTGTCTCACTGGATGGGCTTATTAGTGTCATACAGTACCTTCTGTAAGCAAAACAAATGGACAAACTGCTCAGGACACACAATGGAAGTTACACATATTTCTTCTCTTTGTACCCAAGCTCCCAACAGATTAACTGGACTATTTTTTAATACAGAAAAATCTGATTATACAGCAACAGTGGTCACTACCAGTCTCACAATAGCAGTCCTGACTTTCCAAAACCCTTCCATTACAAATAATGTACCACTTGAGATCCAGAATTAGAAACTTTGTAGCTTGCTAGCAAAAGCAAAGCTCAAGTACAGGACTAATCAAGCATAACACTTTTAATCTGCAATTCAGTGTTTTCATTTGTCTCCTTAAAACAAGCAGCATGTGAGGAAGTCAGGTGGGGTTTCTGTACACCACCAGCTCTGGTGTGAGCATGTGCTGCCTGCCACACTGCTTGTAAACAGGACAGGCAAGAGGACAGGAGTGACACTTACTCTGCACCTTATCACAAAGGCAAAGCCAACCTGCAGGAAAAGCACAGCCACTCTACAAAAACAGAACGGTGATATTCCACTGCCATACTCCATAGGAAGTTACACAAAGCAGATCCTCCCAACATCAATAGGACAGAATTTCACAGAGAACAGCAAAGCATGATCAAAGCAGCACAAGGCTGACAATGATTTTAAGAGAAAACTACGTCATCATACAGAACCTTACTTTTAAACACAGAAAGATGGAACGTTCTTCATCAGCCTCCAGCTGCTGCAGCTATCATCCAGGAGAAAAACCCAGCAAGATCTCCATTTCAGCATCACTCCAAGGAGAGCACTACACTTACTTAGCATCAGTTCCCAACAGCAATACAACTGAGAGCTCTGCAATCTGGTAGACTCAATGAAGGTTTTAATCATCTAATGAGATTACCTCATCCGTGTGTGGTTTCACAATGCAGTCTCAATGGTAGCCCATTATGCCAGTCCCCTGACAGGCAGTATCAATCATGCTAATCGCCTTACTCTGCTATCACTCCTACAGACACGCTGCCACGCACAGCAACCAAAACCCGGCACAGTTTCTACCCCACAGGTGAAAAGGGACTGTGGAGACAAAACACTGCCAGCTCCAAGCCTAAAATTGGTGTTGCTTCTATGCAGCAGCACTTCTCTCTATGAGCCACGTTCCACTATTAAATTTTCCAGGCATATGCTGTGCATTCTATACAACAGCTCTCATGGAGAACATCAAGTTTACATATAACAATTTACATGTTTATAAATATCACAAAGGAAAAATCCTAAAGCTTCACAGAACATCAGTAGCTGCCTTTTCTGAAGCTCAAGGTGCTTCCCCAGGTACCATCAAGGGGAGCTCACAAAGCACAGCCCCCTGCCCATTTTACTGTTACCAATATAAAAATGCTACAGTGATTAATGCCCTTTATTCACTAAAGCCAGGAGCATCCAACCTCAGAGGAACAGATGTACAGATAAAACTTGTTCTATTTGAAAGATGAGGGTAATGAGAAAATCTAAACATTAAACACACAGCTACCACAACTAATACGAAGCAGCTTTACACATTTACAACCCTGATTATCAGCCCATTTTGCTGGCCCAAGCATCCAAAACTCTTCTGAATGCATCTCACTCCACTGCCAGAATCACTTTCAGTGGAAATGCAAAATGGGACAACCAGCAGGGCAATGTCAGGGCAATAAGGCTTTGGACCTTGCTATCCCAAATTAACTGCCTAGTAAGCCACTGACTCAGCTGGCCCAACAGAAGCCAGGATCTGACTGGAGACTCTTGCTTTGTTGGGCAATCTGCTTTTTTAGACATTAAGATACCAAAAAGTAACTTTGTGGAATTTGACATTCGAGACAAAATACATATCTTTGAAAACATCTACATTTTCTGCCCTACTTTTCCACAAGCATACTCAATTCAAGCAGTTCTATTTTTAGGATATCATCTTTGCACATCCCAAAGTGAAGGCAGACAGCTCTAGTTCAAATAATTAAGTAAAGACTTATAAATAATTTACCCTTACTACCCAAATACACACTAGCCCTTCAGAATAGAATATAAAATTGTAATATAATTTTAAAAAATGCACAAAATCAAAACTCTAGATACAAATCAACAGTGCTTTGTCCACTATTTCAACAAAATAACTGAGCTGATAAAAAGGAGACAAGACAGAGGAGAGGAGGGAAAATGCATGTGACTTGGCTACAAAGAGAAGGAGAAAACTCTCTAATAATGTTTTACTTCATCTAAAGTATGAAATATTGGTATTAAAAGTGGCACTATTATTCTGCCACTAGCATAGCACTGAAATCTACCTAGAATGGGCAACTGTTAGCTGGTCCCTGTAAGCATGGAACACTCACAGTGCACAAGTGTCTGTCTTTACACTGCTGAGCTCTTAATAGGCTTAAATATTTAATTCTGTCCCATCCAGGAACTTTCTATTGTTTTCAAATTTGAACAATATTCCAAAAGTCTCTTGCTTCTGAAACCAAGATTTTTCCTTCCCACTGCCCCAAAAAAGCTCTTGTTGAAAACCACTGAAATGCCTTCCAGGGTCTCTCAGCCTTGCTACTGAAACAATTTAACAAGAGTAGAGGACAAAGAAGGACATCTTGCTTAAACAAAGCAGTAATTATCTCATTTTTACTCCTTTTCTCACACACAGCTTACAACAGATATCCAGGACCAAAAGTCATTAGCACAACCAGTTAAAACATGATTTAGCTAAGACAATACTATAATGGGAGACGTTAGGCAACCTAAAACTTTGAAATTCATTGGACGGTCTATCTGTAATAAGATTCCTGATGTTATTATGTTAGTTTTCATAGGATCCAAAATGTTAATTAAATGAAAAGTCAAAAAAATGTGTGAGTTGCACTGGCAAAAACAAGAGATCAACTTTATATGAAGTTTGTTTTACCAGGCATCCCAAGTTTGCTTAATGCCTCTGTGTGATGCTCTATAAAATTGTCATTTAGATTAAAGTAACTCTAAGCTCAGGTAGGAGAGTCACATAAAGCCCAGGGGAGCTGCATTAGGATGAGAGAACTCATTTCTAATAGCAGAGCACAGAATTTATTGGCTTTCTGTCACTCATTTATTAGTGGGACCATTTTTCTCCCACAATCATTTTTGTTATTCACAACAGAACTGCACAACATGGCCAGAAATGAGCACACTGTGCTGCTGACTGGACCCAGTCTGAGCATCACAGAGATATCCAGGTACTTGCTCATTATGGTGAAAGACCAGTGAATCACCAAGAGTGCTAAGAGGATAAAAAAGGAGGAAAAGAAGTTGCCCTGAAAAACAAAAATTAAAAAATATCAAACATATCAAGTCACTGTTCACCTTTCTGCTCATTTTTCTGGAGGATCTGGAACAAGGAGGAGGAATAGGAGAGAGCAGAAGGTAAGAATTCATGCATGCAGGTGATCTATCATTGAGAACAGACTAAGACTAAATTAAGAAATTGCCTTCCTTTTGATAGAAACCAAGTGATAGATTCATGCAATTCCTGGATTTGCTTATTCTTGTTGATCTCCAAGGTCCTAAAATACTTCCCCTAGTGCAAGATAGGCATCTTAAAATTGCACAAACATGCAAGTAAACAGTGAATGGAAAAGACTGAAAGACAGGAAGAAACTGATTTTCAGTGTAGGACAAGTATGAAATAGGGATTTGTTTTGGAATAGGAACTGCAATTATAAAAATAATTTTTAAAAAATTTCCAATTACTGCCACATATCAGGAAATTATTATCTCAAGCTTGGTATGCAAGACCATAATAATGCTAGATGCCTTTCATTTTGGGTCATAAAAACATGCTATTTCTGGCACATTTCTCGTTGGTCAGAATGTACAGATTGCTCCACACTTCTAACCAGGGCATTGTAATAGGTGCAAATGTTGAAAGAAGGCTTTAAGAAATATCTTCCCACCTGACAGTAATTTCTTTCTGACTTCATTATGATGAAGCAGACTGTGAAGCTGCACTGGAACTTACACCCACAGAAAACTTTAAAGATGAGAAAATGCTTCTGGAGGTGGACATTTGACCACATTACGTATAGGACCGGGGTTGTTTGGGTGTTTTTGTAATTTTGCATATTTAAAAGAGTCTGTCCTGGGAAAGCGCAGGTGCTCCTCAGGCCAGCATGCTTTCAAAGCTCACCTACAGGATTTGCAATGGATGCAGTTCAGAACCACAAACCTCAACATACTGGCTGCACGGCACCGCCAAGACCACGTCTGCAGCGAGGCGTATCTCAGCCTGCCCTCGCAGCTCCTGCCCAGCACAGGCAGCTCCTGCACAGTGCCAGGCCAGGGACACACACACATTGACACACAGCCTGGCTAACTCTGCATCCCAGCCGCTCAGGGCAAGGAGCTCGCGCCACTTCCAGGGATCTTATCCCCCGGCCGGCTCGCTCCGACAGGCGAGCAGGGAACAACCGCGACCAGGGGACAGACCAGCTGAAGAGTAAGGAGCTCCAGGGCGTTGTCTTACTAATAGTCAAAATAAAAAGCTGGCCTAGACAAGTCTTCAGAGGCAGCAGAGCTCTAGCAGAGTGAGCTCTAGACCCAAGGTGTTGCTAATAACCAACCTGCGATATCTTCTAATCTCTGTAGCGCAGATTCAGGGCTGAAAATAAAGGATAACATCTTTTTTTGGAATCTGCCTCCTGCCCCTAATTTCTGTTGTACATTATTACATACAGAGATATGGTATGCGTACACCAGAAAGAACATGATTTTACAATTATAAATTACCAACATTTGGTAAGACAGTGATTTCAGCCATTGTTCCAAGAGTACCAAGTAGCCATTCGTTAACATAAGGATTGAAACTACATGAGATTTTATGGTATAAATTTATAATCAAAAAGAAAAACAGAAGTCTCATTAATTTTACTTACTAAAAGCACACTTGAAATGTTTCACAAAGTACAACGAGTTTTATGGAAGAGGGGGAAGCACTGAAGTACAAGCATGAAACCAGAGACAAGACATATGCATAGGGTAAGCTGTTCCAGGTGCAAAATATCATGGAAGAAGCAGACCTGCAAGAAGAGGTTAATCAGCCCCAAGACCTGAGGAGTTAAAGTAACATTAGCTAGCACAAATACACCGTGTGCCCACACAGGGCCAGCTCTGTGCCCTGTCCTGCTCCGGAGGCATGTGTGGGGTGGCACACACATCACCACCCACTGAGCCTCCCCCTAGGGCCACAGTTTCCCGAGGCCATCTGCAGGAAGGATGTCTGTACCGACTGCATGTGGCTGCATCTGTGATACTTTGGCTTCGTGGTTCCAACTTAAAAGGGAAAGCTGGCTGTATTTATTTATACTTGATCAGAGGTGCCTCTTAAGGCATAATAAAGAAAACAACTGTTGCTCATCCTCCGAGAATCTCCCGGCAGCTGTGCATGGGTGCACACACACTTGCAGACATGTGTCTTGGGAGGACAGGGAGAACAACAATTGATTTCCTGCAAGTGTAACGTCCTGTTGTTTTTCCAAGGTAATCTAGAGAATTATCACAATCCCAGATGTTTACAGGGGGAAAGAGAAGCTGCAGTAACTCTGTGCAGGACGAGACAGTTGACCGCCTAAGCGCATTATTCTAAATGCAAATTCAAAGTTTCACTACTTTTCCTATATAGAGGCTCTCTGTTCCAAACCCTGGAACTGCAAGCTGTGGGATAGTAACAAGCACACATTTGAGCTTCCAGTCACTTCAAGTGTGTCTGAGGCAATGAACTTATACAAAGTATTTTTAGACTTCCTGCAATCAACTGTCCTGCTGGCATTGCTCAATATGACACACAGTTGTCTGAGGGATGCAGTTGTGCTCACATACAGTTTAAAGCTTCATTTCTGTGTTTTCCATAAAATAAGCACTGGCAAATTTGCTCATCCAACAAGTTGAATCACGAGTGATGCAGGGTCATCTAAGCCATGCCATATTGTGTAAATGCTTATTAAATGATACTTATAAAAAGTAACTCGTTTTATCTACATAAGATAGTTGTGTAAACTAAACAAAACACTAGTAATGACTGGGCGTGTGTAGCAAAAAGAGATGGCTAAATTCTGCACGGTCAAGTTTTGCCATTCAGCATCTCACAAGCCTGAGATTAGCCTTGCCTGGAGATAACCTGCATCGTCTGTGAAGGAAAACAAAGAAGAAAATGTTGCCTCTACTTTACACATCCTGCAAGATAGGACAACTGATCTCTAAGAATTGTCCTATTTCCTGGTGTGGGGCAGAAAATAATGAACAGTTGAATCACCTTGAGGAGGAGTTAGGAAAGAGGGTGACAGTTTGTATCATCTGAGATTCTTATGTGTCCAAGGAAGGATCAAGATATATCAGTGCAACCACGGCAAGCCAGTCAGGATATTCCAATACAAGGTGTTCTTGCAAGAAAATAACCATAGGCAGGGTGATTACTGGAACAAACTAATTATTCAGCAGCGTTGAGTAACAAATCACTATTTGATGCAGCTCCAGACTATACACTATTATAATAAATACTGTCATTAGCCATGATTAAGCACTATCTCTAATGAAGACGCTTCAAATGAAGGAGCTTGCTAATTAGCTGTGTCCTACATCTCAGAGCCAACAAAGGAATCTTAGAAGTCTTCTGCTACCAATTCCTAAAAATGGGTGACTAGGACTGGCCTAATAACACATTGATGACACTTCTTCCATTAAGAAAACAAAAGATGCCATCAAGACGTGGCACTAGGATTTTAAACTGTTACTGACGTGTTTCTTTTGGACCGTGATGGCTCTTGGTGCACTTTAGCCCTGTGACTGTCGTTTAGAGAAGAAACTGACTGCTACTTTTGGCAACGGCCTCAATTCATCATCTCCTCACTGCTGCCATTACTATTAGAATACTAACTCACAGAAATATTGATCACACTGCCAAGTATTCAGAAAAAAATTATAATAAGTTTCACAGACTAAAGCTGATGTAGAGGCTTAACTGAATTGCCTTTGATTAAAGGCCCAGCTGAAATTACAATGCAAATAAAGTAGTTCTTTTTAGAGAGTCAGTTTTCACAGTAGGTCCTGTTGCAAAGAAATTTAAATTCTTTCTGAACAATGACATCAAAATGACCTCAGTTTCATGTTAATAAGGATGACTGTTTTCCTCAGACTAAATGATAACAGACAAAGAACTGAAATGAAGGAAATAGTCTTGGGGCAGGGGGAATCCTCTAAAAATGCTGAAGAACTGAGTGAAACAATCAGATTTACACTGGATGATTCAACGCTGCTGAGGCTTACTACAGTATGTACAAGTGACAGTAGAACATTGTATTCCTTTTTTCCAGTTATAATCCTGGTCTTGATAAAACCAAGAATAGTTCAAGAAGTTAAAAATTATGCCACATACAAAGCTAAGGATCCTTTTTAGTAAGCATAGGAAACATTTCTTATTATGATAAAAATGAGTTGGATTAACTGTGTCAGCAAAAAAAAAAAAAAGGCTCTTTTGCCATTTAAGTTTTTAGAACTCCTCTCCCCTTCTGTGCAGCACAACCAGCAGCTCCACAAATGGATTATCAAAAAAAAAAAAAAAAAAAAAAAAGCTTTATTGATTTGAACAAATTTCATGCATTTGGTAAACTGTAGAGGGTCCTTCACTGGCCAACACATATGCAAAAGCATTCAAGCATCTGTTTCACACAACTGTTCATTCTCTTTCACGTCACATGCAAGGAATTTTTCTGAAATACCATCTGAATGCAAGACTATTCTTGCAATCACCTGCAGGTCCAAGAGTAGCACAGCAATCTCAGAGACCTTGCCCACACCTGCAAATTCCAAAATGTTGGTTATAGGCTTCTGTTTTCACCACAACTTCAGTCCATGTTTAGACATTTAGCGGCCCAGCACAAACAGCAGTAGCTCCAAGAGCAAACCAAGTCTCAGCTTTTCACAAATCAAAAAGGAGAAAAAAAAACCCCAAAAAACCACCAAGCAAAACTCCAGTTACCATACTGACTTCAGGTTTACATGTGCAAAATATCAAGAGTGACAACAAAAGGCAACGCACAGAGTCCAAACTAACAACTCCTGCATTTGACATCTCTCGGCTGTCACGGTATTTAGCCATTTGACTCATGGCAATCACGAGGAAACTCACATCTATCTTATTTACTAGGGATGTGTTAGGAAAGACATAACCCATGTTGCCACTGTAACCCTGCTCACGTGGAGTAAAACCAAGTTTGTAAACAACCGAAAGGAAAGAGAAAGCACCAACTCCTGTCAGGCAACATATTTCTTTTGTCTTAGATTATGGAAGGCTAAGAAATACTTCAATAGGAATTATGTAAATGTTTTAACACTTAATCTGAGAGCTAAAAATAATTACTTCAATAGCTATGGATTAGAGCAGAGCATAAACAAAAAGTTTTTGTTCATACTGAGGTGAAACAAAGAGGTTGGTACTTGTGCCATGAGTACACAAACTATGTGTAAGAAAGCACAAGTGATACTCTTGATACTCCTAAGAAGAATTACAAAAAATACATACAGCAGGAGAAGCATGCACACAGGAAAAAAAACCCTAAAACCACAAGAGAGCTTAAATTCAGTTTTATGCCATCTAGTTTGACAGACTGGAAAGGTGGAAAACCTTGTCATCTCCCCAGTCCTCTCTGGGACATTTAACATTCTGTATATTTTTTTATTAAGCACACAGAAAGTCATACTGAAATAAGTGACTGGAAACTATTTCACTTCTCTCTACAGATATTCTCATTTTGCATTACCATCAGATCCTGACACCTAAAGAAGAAATCCTGGTTGCATTTCATATGGGCTTTTGTAGAGGTTTGCCATTTAGAACATACTTTGCAAATTATTCTCCAATGCTGTTAACTGGATAGTTAAATGTGGCCAGAGGAGAGTGCTTGAGCAAGCCTTATAAAACCAAAGGCAGTTACAGTTAAAACTGCATGTATCAGACACAAGAATTTACACAAATGAAGAAATAGCTCAGATCTCAGTCTTATAAGCACCTATCCCAAAGTCTACAGTTAAAAAACAAAACAAACAGAAAACCAAAACAAAAACACAGAACAAAGACCTTCTTGTGAGTGTTTACTACTGTTGGGTGAACTTGAAGGCATAGTCAGAGCTAAGTTCCTCCTTTAAAGCAAAGTCAGTACAACTCCTAAAAGCAGAAATAGTGAAAGAGTTAAGTTTATTTTCAGTATGAGAACATCAGTACCTGGAACATGACAGCAGCCAAGGTTAGTTCTACATTTTCTCACTGAGGAGTGAACACCAGTTATCTCTGGACAATTATCTCACAGAAGTTTCTTTAACACAGGTGATGCATAGAGGGGAAAGTCTGTTCTTCACATGGAGAGACACAAAGTGTGCGGGGCATCTCCATAACACAGTTTCTCTTTTCTCTTTACCTTTCACAATTTTTCCTAAAAGCATGGACTGAGGCACTTGCCAGATCTACTGCACTAAAAAGAAACAAGATGTTTTGCAACAGCCTTGGTAAACTAGAAGTCACAGTTTTAAACATAAACATCAATCATTTCAGTAGCACAAAAATTTGGAAAAGCTACTGCAGTAGCAAAGACTGAATTTCAATTGTTTATTAGGCTTTTTCAGGCAGTTATGAGAATCTAGATAGTTTGCAAACCCCCATTAGAATTTCTTTTTATCCTTCAAGCTATATGTTCTAAGGAAGTAAAACCCATTGGAGCTTTTTTGCTAGCTTTCTGTGGTATGTTTTCAAACATCCTCCCTTTTATTTATTATTGCAATTCTTGAGGAGAACTCATAAAAAGATTATGAGGAACTGGTTTCTCTAAAGTTGACAAACATTGTTTCAAGAAAAAGCATATTACCTACTATAGTAAATCCATTTTGTGTTTCACCACACAGTCTCTTCACATCCAAGTAAGAAGGCACTGAGATTACAAGCAAAGAAAATACCAGTCCTATGCCTGTGAAATTGCTTTATCAATTTAGGATATGAAATCCCTGTCAAGATGACTTCAGATTTCATGTATTTTTTTTTACCCAAATTTAGTAAACTTTACATTACTTTAGGCAAAATGCTTGACTTTTTCAAAAAAAAAAAAGAAACAGCTGATACAGAAACTTTCAAGATAATAATGATGATGATAATCTGAGTTGCTACTTCTATTTATTGTACTAGTAGTTACCATGTGGAAAGAACCCCTGCCACAATTTTTAGAAGTTTGGCTTGTATGATATGCTTAGAGGTGCACACCTGCCCCTTCGTTACACAAAGATCTACTGACCTTAAAAGCCAAGCCTGTTGAACATGACTTTCACCAGTGAAGCTGGTTGCTTAATGACTTAATGGAGGCAGACCATTAGCTTACAAAAGAGCACGCTCTGCCTAGCCAGAGAGAAAGTAGAATTATCCCAGTGGGACAGAGAGCACAGTAAGGAGAATGCAGGAAATGCCAAGCGCAGGATTTGGACATGCTGAAGATGGCAGGGCAGAAAGACCAGACATACCTGTGCCCTTGGTGCTGCCCCGCTGCATGGCTCACATCCCCGCCCGTGTGTTAGAGTGGGCTCCACGTCCAGCTGCACACCCAGCACAGGCTGGCCCACGGCCAACCCAGTGACTTCAGCTGCTCCATATGAATATGGCCACAGAAGCAGCAGGCAGGGCACAGCCAGAGGAAATGCAGGGGGTTGCACCCTCTGCTCAGCAATCCCCCCTCGGCAGCCAGCAGGCAGAGAGATGGACAAGGGAGCGGATCCTTCACGCGGGACCAGTGCTGGAGTGCCATCCATGCTGGCACCTGCTGTGCCACCTATCACATGACACAGTTTGGTGCTAGACAAAAAAAGACAGACAGACATCCCCCTCCCTGCTGGGTAGCTGTTCACTGTTCACACACCAAGGCACTTAGAAGGCAACCACCTCCTCAGCCTCACCATCGAGCACCTCGCGACAAGCAGGCACTTGACAAGCAGAACCTCCCCGTGGTAAAGGGTAAGATTAGAGAGATGGAATTTTAAAAGGCCTTGGAACTTTCAAAGAGTGATAAAATGCACCAAATTCCTGCAATAAATTATCTTGCACATTCTAAGCTATTTCCTGATACACGAGCTGTTCAGTCAAAAACTTAAAGGTCAAATTTGCATCAATAGCCTCGCCAAAAAGTTTTCTACAGAGAAAGGAAAAAAGGAGGAAAGGCTAAAGAAGCAGACATGAAAATAAGAAACAAGTATCTGTATTTTGTGCATGATAAAGTCACTTGCAGTGAATCAGCCTGAAGGGATGAGTTATTAGCCTTGTTTTAACCAATATGCTCTTATCTCTAAGACTTTCTAATTAGTGATATTCTTCCCTCCAGTGTTACTTGGAAATCCTTCTTTCTTTAAAAAGAGGGGAGGGGGATTAACGACTGTCTCAGTTTTAATCCTTCCTCACACTCCCACACAGAGACCTTTTTCTTTCTTAAGGGCACTTCACAAGTACTTCATTGTGTTAATTTTTTTTTTTTGTGCCCAGTATATATAAGACAGCTACTTGCCATTTTTAACTCATTCAAGCTGCAGCCAAGCATCTTGCCACAGAAAATTAGGCACACTGCTGTTAAAAAAAAGTCTCTGAATACTTAGAGCTATAATGGTATGCTTAAGCAAGCAAACACATGAAAATGCTAAATGTAATTTCTTACCTATGTCACTTGCAGATTTCTAATGAGCCCACATGGGTTTGATTTGTTTGGTTTTGTTTCTTTTGTATTTCCTTTAAATGCAGGAGAAATGGAAGCACCTGTATTTTCTACGACCAGCACACCCCAACAACAAACCTGAAAATCTTAATTACTCAAACCTGTCTAGTTCACAGTTAATCAAGAACGCACAACACGAAAATGTTCCACATTCAACCAGCTGGTATTTTAGTGAGATTGCATTCATATTAAAGATTATAGACTACAACACACAGACGGGGAAGAAAGAAAAAAAGCACAGCCACATGTATGCCTTATTTTCACACCTCATACTGTCAATAAACCCGTTAAAAGCAAAACTCTCAAAAAGAAAATCCCTGTCTCTTAATGGAACCTGGCACTGTGATTTGCAAAGTAAACAGAACACATTCAAAGCTGTTACAACTTAGTAATAGTTTTGCAGTGCTTAAACCATAATAAGCCATGCATGACCAATATCCAAGAAGGAAGGCTTCTCAGTAGCACAGTTTCCAGGCTGCCATTTCATTCTCCTCAGCTTCTCCTCCAGAGAAACCTGCAAGGTATGTACCCAGCATCGCTTATGCCTGCCATACACCAGTGCAGCTGTGCCACCTGGTACTTGTGCAGAAAGGCTGAACTCTCTTCAACCCTTCCCTCCCCACTGCAGCAGCAGAGGAATACCAAGAACCCAGCACATTTTTCACACCTTGCTTCAGCTCTCCCTTGTAAGGTCACCGTTTTCCTGAGGACACAGATTTGCACCTAAGGAAAAAACCCTGTTACCACCAGGTGCTGTGATCCACCGGAAAGTAATACTGTAATTCCCCAAGAGAACAGATTCAGCCCAGCTGACAGCAACTGTAGGTCTGAATGACATATTAAAAAGCAATCAAGCTGATTACATTATGCATCAAAACATGGTTAAGTGGTACAGTTTTGCTGCAATGTTAAAAGAACATCTGATCTTCCTCTGAAGAAATAGTTTCACTGTCAAGATACTGGCAGGGAAAAAAAGATGAAAAAAACTGCAGTGGAAGAAACAGGGTTTTGTCAACCGTTTGTGGATTAGAAGTCTAAGGCTTCCCACACCCAGTGAAAGCTTTATGGAAGCAAAGGGTGAATTTAATGACCTTGCTTTAAGAAGATAGAAGGGACTGTAACATTACAAAGTTCTCCTACTCCTCTTGGCTTTTCTTGTTTGTATTCTTAGGTGCAAGTTATTCCCACCACTCCCTTCTCAGCAGGGTTAGGCTCACTTCTGAAGCTCCCAGGAAACCACCTCTCCTCAGAAGCACAGCCTGGCTGCTGCAGGCCAGCTACTCTCCAGGTTTCTGTACTCAAGAGCCCAAGATAAGAACAAAAGTTTCTCTAAGAAGCAGGAGCATTTGTCACGTCAAGAGAGGAGGAATCCAGCAGAGATAAGCAACAGCAGAAGAAAGAAGTCCACCTGCACATCATCTTCTACCCCATTTTTTTTTTTCCTGAAAGTGTCAATGTGCTGCTTTTGTCTGGGCTAGAGTTCCGTCTTTTCATAGTAGCTGGTATGGGGTTATATACATTGGATTTGTGCTGGAAGCAGTGTTGATAATTGGGATTTTTTTTGTTACTGCTGAGCAAGGCTTACACTGAGCCAAGGCTTTTTCTGCCTCTCCCCCCAGCCCAGCAGTGAGTGGGGTAGGGACGCACAAGGAGCTGGGAGGGGACACAGCTGGGACAGCTGACCCTGACTGACCAAAGGGATGCATGTTCCCGGCCATGCTCAGCATATAAAGGGGAGGGAAGAAGAAGGAAGGAGGGATCTTCTGCCTTCCCAAGTAGCTGTTACACAGTTGCCAGCTGGGGTTAAACCAGGACAGTCACTCAAGGAGGCTGCAGAGCTCCACTGTGGATGTGCTGCAGACAGAAACAAGATACACACACATCCCCCCCCAGCAACTACAAACTCTGGGTGCTGCCCCACATGTAGAAGGATCACTTTGACCCAGAAAAGAGAGAAGTAGCTTAGGAGGAAAGGACACTGTCAGAACATCACCTGCTTTTCTAAATGCAAAGGCTGCCCTTCACCCAAAAGACAAATTTTTGATCCCTAGTAAGTTCACCCAAACAGGGAAGCATCTGCTGGACACATAAGCCAGACACCAACAAGATGACCCAAGTTCCTCAGCCAACAGTATCACAACATGACCCCAGATAGCTCTTGGTTATCCAAATTGACAATATCGTGTCATGATTTGAAATGGGAGCTCTCCTTCTATTTTTAATTGAAAATTTTCCACTTCAAGTTTCCTCCAAATTCTGGAAGCTTGACTAAGAGAGGCAGTTTAAGTCAAAACAGCTGCAGAGAGAGACACATTACAAGTTTGTACACACTTCTGCATACCTTTGCATTAGTACTTTTAACGTGGTATGGCTTTTTCTGTGAAGGCCTAGAGAAACTTTAAGAGTAATATTGTGAATATTAAACTGATGCTTGGATTCAATGCAGGGTAAAGATTAATTAGCAGTATAAAAGTATGCTTTGTTGGACCACCACCAAGTCTATCTGTGAACCTCACAAAGCTCCAGAACCATACTTCTGAGGCTCTGCTGTTGTAGCCCAGGGGGCACGTGCCTTTATTTGCCCTCAGGTGGTTTGCATCCACAGGTGACAAAATACATCTGTCACTCACAGGGCATTTGGACCAGCAGGAGCTCATCACCCCACAGTCTGCTTTTAGAACTGCCTTTTTTCCTTTTTTCTTTCCTGTTTTTAGCCCAAAAGGGTTTTGCTGATTCCTCTTGTGAAGAGCTATGCCACAAAATAGCTCCCAAGTCTAAGGCACACCCTCATTGCAACTCCAAAATGCAGACTTTTGTGGGCAGCTGAGAAGATACAAGAACGTAACTATGAAGGCAAGACTTTTCTCCCAATACTGTTATCAGCCTGTCAGTCCTGTACACAGTCTTGCACCACATCTGTGGAATAAAACGCAAAAAAGGAATTTTGCAAGGAAAAAAAAGATTATGTCCCACAAAGCTCTCTGCAGGCAGCAGGGGAGTGGTTGTCTCCTTTTCCAACATAGCAAGTTAGAGACTACCAAAAGAGCATTTAAGTCAGCCAGTGTGCCAAGACACAAAGTTTCACTTTTCAGCACTGAAAAAAAAAAAAAAAACAACAAGAAAAATCCCAGCAAAAACAAACACACACAACAACAACAAAAAAAGGAAATTCTGCTTCCACACATCAGGCCTGAGCAGGAATATTCACCAATGATGGCTTCTGACTCCAGTAATAACTTCAACAGAAAAGCTGTTCCAAGTTATTTTTTCAGCTATTCAGTCAAAAGTCTTTGCATTTTATATCACCATCCAGCAAATGAATTTCCCCCCAAAACCCCACCCTTCTCCCTAGGCCAAAAGTTCACAAATCTGAAATTCTAGCCCCATCTTGGATTAACAATGCATTGCTCTGTCACCAAGTCATATTTCGCAAGCCGCCTTCAGTGTATTTGTGGCAAGAATCATCTATAAAATCCTGAACCTCCAAAACCTGCTCTGATATTCCCACTCCACTTGCTCCCACTCTCATTCAAGACTCCAGTGCAGCCTGAAAGCAGAGACAAGGAAAGGGCATCTCTGCCAGGAGACCAGTATTTTTCTGCTATGGCTACTGAGTTCTCTATCAATTCAAATTGAAAGAGTCAGTAAGTTTGAAATGGAATCAATAAAGCTATTTGTCTCATTTCATTCTTGCCTCATGAACGAAGGAAAAAGAACAACTACTAATTAGAGATAGTCCACCAGGTGCTGCAGATGGTGTAACTTCTGGTGTATATACTGATAAGAATAAAGGAGGAAATCCTCCAGAGCATAGCAGCCATTGTTATAAAAAATACATAGTTTCTCTACTGAACAAATGTGCTAGTGTCTGCAGGTTCTCAAACACTTCAAATTTTATTCCTGTAGATGGTTCTTTCTGAGAAGGCTTGTCAACAGAAACACTGATTTCTGAACATACGGAGTGAAAGCTGTAGACAATCTGAAATTTAAAGACTGAAAAAGAGCATTTGATTTCAGGCTTCCTAATTATTTTTTACACGATAGCATGAAATTGAAAGATGGAAGATTTTAAATAGCAAAGCTATCTGGCAGCAAAGCTTTTAAGGAACAACATGATAAAGGAAGTGTATTTATAGGTTTGAAAACGGGGGTGGGGGGAAAACACTGAAGCAGCTGCACGGTTTTTCCACAGTGGACAAGAAAAAACAATTAAATAGGAGGAAAAGGCAAATAGAGAAGAAAGTAAAGCAGTTAAAACCAAGGCTGCAGTACTTAACTTATTCCTGTCACAGGTATCATGAAAGTGTTGCTGCTTTTGTTTTTACCTTAAAACTAGTGCTTTTTTTATTCTCCCCTACCTGATCCAGTTTTCATAATTAAACCCATTAAATAAATAATTATTCGGCTCTGACGCATGTTGCTATGGCAAGGACCGCGATAGCAAAGATTCAAGTTTTACGACTTCACTACAAGGTCACGGAGAAGCCGGTGAGCAAGAAGAATGCGTGGGGAAAAAGGCCATTTCCATTGACATCAACTGCGAGGACAGACACCGAGATGAAGCAGGTGGCTGCACCCTGAAGAGTGGTCTAAGGGCAAGTGTTTCATCTTTCACTCCGGCCTCTGCCCCAAGTCACAGGAGGAAGAGAAATGAGACTGCCCACTGCCTCATCCTTCTGGTTCTGTCTGATGGCTTCGGGAGCGCAGCGCTCCAGCAGCGTGCGAGGCCCCGGGGCCACATCCATTCATCTGCCCGCTAACCCAGCCCAGTGCTCTTTTGCCTTTCAAAGTATCCATAGAAATACTGTGAGACTGTGATCTTAAAAGAGCCTGCGCTCCTTGCCAGATAACTTTAAAGCGGCGCTCGAGGAAGATAAACACAGCAGCCTGGAACACAGGCATCTCCATTCCCACCAGCGAACAGCCCAGGTGGGAGAGACCCCGCAAGGTGCACAGGCAAAGCAGCAGTGCCAGCCCAAGGTAGAGGGGCAGGAACTTCTGGGGGTTCCCTGGGGACAGTCAGACACACTTGGTGGTCTCACTGGAAAGCTGTGCGTGGAGTAAGACAGAGCCCCACAGCAGGGGAGGGCGGTGCAGCGAGCAGCCTCCAGCGCTACACCCAACCGAGTCGAGGGGGGAGAAGAAAAGCTGCCCTCACACTTCTGACCAAACTTCCTGCCCAAACAGTTAGAAACCACTGTTGCTGAAGGCCCTGACTTAGGAGGAAGAAGCGGCCACTCACAGCATGGCGTCCTCCAGGTGACAAAGGCCACGGCACAGGCAGGCACAAACACGCCTCTAACGAGACACGTAACCATGCTCAAGCAAGGTGCCTCTAACTTGTTGCTATTTTTACCAGTAAATCGTGTCCTAAAAATATTTGCGTGGGGGAGGAGGAAAAAGAAAAGAAAAAGGATTTAGTGGGGTGTCAACTAAAAACTTCTCATCAAATGCATGCATGTATTTGAAAGCAAATAAAGCGCTTTGATGCTGCTCCGTGGCGATGTCTCCAACTCAGCAGAGAGGACAGGCAGGCAGACTCTCACATTAACAAAAGAGGTGGGAGATTCAAAACTAGAGATGAAGAAAGCACACACTTGTACTGAACTTTCAAAACAAGTTATTCCAGTTTAACATTTTTCTTCCTGAACTGACATAGCATAAATAAGAACCAATGAACTAATGAAATGCAAAGCTTATCCCGAAGCATGAAAGTATTATAATTGTGCTGCGCTTTGCTAATTTTAGAAGACCAAGAAGAATGACTATACTATAATAAGTCAAATGTAAATATACAAGGCCATCCAATCACCCACAGTGCGTGCAGGCCACATTACTCAATTCTTCTCTGCATCCTCTCAGTTTAAGGCAGCAAGAGCAGCAAGGAATTCCTCTACTATCTCCAGTTTGCTAGATGAACCTATTCTACTCCAGAGTAAGTTTAAAATTTACCAGTTGCAATTTCCTCTACTTCAAGGCTGAGCTCGTGCCTGCAGGTTTCTCAACACACAGGCATGTCGGACAGTGCAATGCAGAATTGTAAAGTCTAATGTCTTCACAGTGCTCCATGCCCCTCGCTGGCTCCACCAGCACTTCTGAATCCCAGGAAAAGTCAGATTTTCATCCCTACAGTACCTACACACTGGGCTAACATCACTATAGTCTGAAGACAGCAGTTTCTTACATGGCACACAAAATAATTGGACTGAAAATTCAAATAATGAAAAAAAAAACACCAAAACCACCAAAAAATCAAACTACTGAGAAGTTCCAAATGAGGGAACATCTTCCCTTCTAGCCATTTCCAGATAAAAATCACTATGGGTCATGGCCTCTCCTGTTGTAAAACCAGCATTTTGCACAAACCTTCTTCCTGTAACACAGATTATGGATGTCAGATAACTGCTCAGAAATATTGAGACATAGGCCACATGGTAAGCTACACATAAATATATGCTCACTATCTCCACTTTAAGTTACCCTAAGGAACTCTGAACAATCCATCCCAAGTAAACTATGATAAGCATATTAGGAAGGCTGTCAAAATATGAAATTCAGGAAAATCAAAGCTTATGAAGCTACATTTCCTTCCAACCTTTTGGGGGAGTGGGGAGAGCAGAAGAAAAAGAAAATCTGGAAATGCATTGCTTCAGTGGAGCTGCATTTTTAGTTTTCTGATTAAATTTTATTATTGCTTTCATGTTAAAATTAACATATTTCATTTTTTACTGTTACAGAAATAATAATTAAATATTTCTATTTTATCAAAACATTTTTCTACAAAGGTCATCAAATCAATGGATTATAATGAAATACTTGAATTTATCTAGATAATTCTGAATAACTCTCTTAAGGGAAACGTCAACTCTTATGGGAAACTTCAGATTCTTAGAGACAAACAAATATTACATACTAATGTTCAAAAAGGACAACAAAAAGCAATTCTAGGCATCAAAGCCCCAAATTTTTACAACAGACCTGATTCTATAGCTGAAGCAGTTCTCATGAACAAAACTGGCAAAAAAATACAGTAACTGCAGAACTTGGTTCACAACCAGACTACTTTCATGTTTTTCTGTTCAGCACAATACCGATCAACTTACAGTAACTCTGATTAATTAGCTCACTTGAAAAATTCTTTCCTAGATTTTGCTTCGTATTAACTCATGAAGCTTGTCCAAGAGGAAAAGAAAATTTTCCTTAGCATTGGAAATGTTATGCACAATGACTACCACATTCTCATTACACTAGATCTTTTCAGTGAAAGAAGCTGTTCTTAGCAGCTATATTATACGAAATATCAAAAATATTCTTGTGATGAACTCCAAAAAGTAGCCAGAAGACCAATAAGGCAGTGAGCTTGAGAAAAGGGTTTTAAAAAAAGTCACCTCACTTGATACAAACTGTCCATCAACACATTTTCACTACATTTCAGAACAATCCAGAAGACCATCAATAAGAAAATCTGCAATTCCCATTTGCCTCTGCCAGGAACTAGGGTCCCCTGATTTATTTTTTTAATACAAAAAGCTGGTATTGCGGTATTTTTTGAGTGTGCCTGATTTCCCACAATCTGCAAAAAATTGATATCATCATTCTGAGGTGTGTCTGAAGAGCACAGAGATTTCATGTGCCATATGTGTGTCACAGCACAGGGGCATATTTTGTTAATGCCATGTAAGATATTACAGTACATTCACGTAGCTCTGCAGACTTTACCACACTCACCCAACAAGACAGGCGAGTTTGGCTTATACAATACGTAAACAAGCCTCAGAGCAAACATGCAGTAGAACAAGTTGAAACATTGGTTACATTAGTTAAACCTCATTACACCTGAGTAGCCTCTTCATTTCCAGTTATTCCCATTAAGAACACTGCAGGTTAGCAAGATCAGAAAATAACAAGTCATCACCTTCTCCACCCCCCTCCCAGACTCCCCTTCCAGGAATGCTTTGCACAGATTGATGCAGAACAACTGGAGAGTGCACAAACAGGTCTGGACCACTTCCAATTTGCTTTCCCATCGATATGCAGACAGCTCTATCTTTTTCCCCTGATCAGGGTCATTGCAAAACTCAAAACATGCAGCCTGGTCAGTTTTAGCTCAACCAGCAGCAGCCCTCGGTGCCTTGATCAGTGCCACTACATGCAGGATCCTGGTGAGGGGGTTCATGCAACTATTTCCTCTTGGACAGCACCAGTCTTGGGTTACATCATCAACCCACAGAATATTCTGAGTTGGAAGAGGTGGCACATAGGATACAGGGCTTATCTCCTGTGCACGGTAACTAATTCTGCCTTGTCACATATCATTCTTAGAGAATTTCTCAAAGACTTGTGAAAATAGAAAGCAGTAGTCCCAGTAGCCATGTCACCACTGTAATTATATCTTCCAGCTCCAAATCACTTCAGACTTGCCTGACACATTTTGGGAGAAAAGTACCTGATAGAAGCACAGTCCAGGGAAGACACAACTGATGCTGTCAAAGCACCTGAAGACTCCAAAGCTTTCTGCCCCGTTCAGATGAGGGAATGCATGTTGTGAATTCCATTGCCTTCAGGTTTTGTTATATTAAAAATAAAATTTTAAAAAACCCTAATTATTTTATTATTAGAGTAGTGAGATCATCAAATGAAAGAAAATTTGGCTTTACAGTTAAAATTGCATTCCTTTAGGGGTCAGCTTTCATATTTGTGTTTGCTTTTATATCTCAGTGGAATTCGAACCATCCACTCTATTTGGGGCTTTACTGAAGGATGACCACAAAGAAATTTTGCAGCTGATACAGGGGACAGCAGCTTATCTTGGCAGCACTCCCAAAAGAGCAGAGATAATTCCCGTGCTCACCAGTCTCTATTCTGTCAATTGTTCCCATGCACAAATTCAAGCCATTTTGGCCTTCATGGATCTCCATATGGGCAAAGTCCACACAAAAACTACAAAGGAATCTCTTTATCTGCCCAGATTAGACTAAAAAAGAGCAATTACACGTAAAGCCTGCTACATGCTTTGCAAGCAGAGAAAGAGATGTTTTCCACCATGATGTCTACTGAAAAATTTGTATGAAGTGCCCTCCCTTGGTATAGACATAAGAGTATTTCACAAAAATACGCAAGTGAATAGAATAACCTCACAAATCCTTTGTACACATAACAGAAGGAATCAGTCTTGATTGAGAACAGAATGAAAAAAGCACCTTCTAGTTCTAATAGTTTTATCACTTAACCCCAAACTTAGTGCAGAGTTTAAAACCAGAGATAAATCTGCTAGAGTAGACAGGAAAATAATTATATATGTCTCTGTAGAGATACGGTGCCGTTATGAATGGCTTTAAATACAATCTTCAAGGAGACTACATTTTATGAATCTATGAAGAAAAAATAGTTGTGGCATTTAGAGATATACAGGCCAGTCCTGATTAATACCTTTATCAATGATCTGGACAAGGGGTTCAAGTGCACCCTCAGTAAGCTCCTGGATGACACCAAGTTGGGTGGGAATATTGATCTGCTGGAGGGCAGGAAGGCTCTGCAGAGGGATCTGGACAGGCTGGATCAATGGGATGAGACCAATTGTGTGAGGTTCCACAAGGCCAAGTGCCAGGTCCTGCTCTTGGGCTGTGGCAACCCCAGGCAGCAACACAGGCTGGGGCAGGGGCTGGAAAACTGCCCAGAGGAAAAGGACCTGGGAGTGCTGGTCAACAGCAGCTGAACATGAGCCAGCTGTGCCCAGGTGGCCAAGAAGGCCAGGGGCACCCTGGCCTGGATCAGCACTAGTGTGGCCAACAGGAGCAGGGCAGGGATTGTCCCCCTGTACTCAGCACTGGTGAGGCCACACCTCCAGTGCTGTGGTTTGGGCCCCTCAATAAAAGAAAGACATTGAGATTCTGGAGGGTGTCCAGAGAAGGGCAGTGGTGCTGGGGAAGGGTCTGGAGCACAAGTCCTGTGAGAAGCAGCTGAAGGAGCTGGAGCTCTGTAGCCTGGAGAAAAGGAGGCTCAGGGAGGACTTTATCACCCTCTACAACTCCCTGAACTGAGGTTGTAGTGAGGTGAGGTTGGTCTCTTCTACAAATTAAAAAGAAATTGCAGAAGAGGAAATGGAGAGGTTTAGAGCGGATATTAGAAAAAATTTCTTTATGGAAAGGGTGGTCAAGCACTGGAAAAGACTGCCCAAGGAAGTGACAGAATCGCCATTCCGGGAAGAGTTCAAAACTCATACAGACGTGATCCTTAGGGACATAGTTTAGTGGTGGACATGGCAGTACTGGTGTCATGGCTGCACTCAATGATCTCAGAGGTCTTTTTCAACCCTAATAATTCCAAGAATATGACAAGCAAGCCTGACACACATACACACACACCAAAAAAAAAAAAAAAAAAAAAGTATTAAAAAAAAATTGACACCATTTATAGTTGTCTCTGTCTGGAAAATGCCTACTTGCCCAGCCAATGGTGAATGTGGGCAAGGCCATCTACAAGTTCCTGGAATGGCAAACTCTAGTGGTGAAGAGACTTAAATGTCAGGAAAATGTTGGCCATATGTTAAAGGAACAGAGATGTCAGCTGCAAAGACAACTTGCAAGAAAACAGAAAATACACTTAATTTGGTAGCAAAACATTAGTGGTAGTAGTATACAAGAAGTAAAGTCTGAGAAAAGGCAGCATTTAGGAGCAGAAAGATTGAGTGTGTGCCATTGATGCAAAGTTTACATCAAATGAGCATGAGGAGCCATCCACAGCCAGATCAATGGCAAGGCAGAGCAAAGATGAACAGGTACAAGCTGACACAGAAGCTGCAGATCTTCAAGGGAAAGTGAGACCAAAACGAAAAAAGAAAATAAAAGACTACTTACTACCTTTTAGGAAAGACATTAATTAAGTTACAAGAGTAGCAGGGCATTATGTCACAAGGCTAAATACAAGAGCTCAAGCAAGGAGTTTTTGATTGCTTCCAAAGTGAATAAAGGTGAAAAGGGGAAAAACCAGAATGAATGAGTATCAGCTTGGAAAGGGTCACCTGTAGGCCTCTGCAGGCATCTGCAAAGGTCATGAGGAAAGACTGAGCCAGGTTAAAGCCAAGGCTTCACCTTCTGGGAAGGCTCTTGGCTCTGAATTCTGCTCCAGCCGAACCCTCACAGATAACCTTCTGGGCACACTGCAAGACTTACTTATTTACCCATGTTTTTACCTGAAGGACACAGGAATGCAGATTTTGTGAAGATTTTCCTATTTCTTACTAGGAAGGCACAGAGATATATTTTGTTGGCACATCACTAATTTCTAAGGTGTTTGAACTGCTTTAATTACAATATATATCTATATACACGAAGAGGTTCTGGTATCACTGAAAAACGTAAACTGTGCTTTACTACATTTAGAATATATCCTTATTCAGACGTTGAGGTAAGCTTTACCACACTCAGTTGAATTTCAACTTGTTCTTTCAAATAATTTCATTAAAAATACTTACTTTTTAACCAAGATCTCACAACAAACTGGGAGAACTCTCCCTTTTTTTTTTTTAAGTTACAATAACACGTGACTAACAGACCTACAGTTCAAGCAGTATGTCCTTGTTATCACATACAATAATTACCCCAAACAAACTTTCTGAATTACGCCATTGAAATCTTAAAGATTTGCTGGGTTCTGTCTAATCTTCACGATACACTCTTGGGCAATTTCACCCTTGTGAAATTGTCCTCGTAAATCAAAAGCTCAGTCCTGCAATCCCATCTGCATCTGGGGACCTTTTTCTACAGGTGAATAACAATGTCTGAATGCTAGCAGAGAAAAAACTGTGGTTCAGAAGAGTTACATTTAATGGGCTCAATGAACTCTCTTCTAATCAGTCTCTTTTTAGCTGTGTAGCCTGAAGTTTAGGGATCTATTAAAAAAAATAATTTTTCAGTGTTGGATGCTGCACTTCTTCATGAAAAGCCAAGATTAACACATTGAGTCAACAAGTTCTATTTTGAAATAGTTTAATTCACTAAGGAGATGACTGCTTTCCCCAAATGATGCAGACTTGTCTGCTGTTGTCTCGGCCAATTCAGAGGCTTGTTATTCACTACTTTGCTGATTTCAAAATCAGACTACCCCTTCAGAAAGTTGCAGAGACTAAGACATTACATTTATGATAATTTATTGCACAATTACAGTGGCTACATCCCTGGGTTTTATTTCATGGGAAAGCATGTTTCTGCTGTAGTCTCAACCATTTTCTTGGCTTACACCTGTCCACAGTCACAAGTTTTGGTCTAAAGCTTAGTATGATTTTTTTCATCATACTATAGAGGTGTTTAATAGCAACTTAAGGCTGCATAGTTCAATTGCCTAGAGAAATATTTGCGCTTTACAATGAGACTTACTGAAATTGCACAAGCAACTCAAAAGCGCTGTTTAACAAGTTGCTAAAAATCACACAGCACCCCATCAGATTTCACTTTAACACCACTTATGTCTTCTGAAAGAAATAAAAAGCCCAACATCCTTTGAGAAGGCAAGATTGTCATCGCCTCAGATGAAGGACAATAACGCAACCACTGAAATTCAATGCAGGAGTATAATGTAATAACCTCAAATTCCAATGGAAAGATTTGCACACCACTGTGATGTTTACTGACTAGAACTGATAAAATAGTACTGTGGAACACGACAAGACAAAGTAATGCAAATGACTGCAAAATTGGGTTTCATTGTACTTTGGTCAGTGTTATCTTCATTCTAACCAAAACACTTTATATTACAAGCTTAAAAGACAATAGTTGACAGGCCCTATAATACCATAATTACAGGACCCAGCCCTTACATTTTTGTTTCTGATTCAGCAAAACTTTCACCACATGGTGCAGAAAGGACACATAAGTATTTTCTACATTATTTAACATGGCATTCATTTGAATATGTACTATTAAGTTTCAAGAATTCCAAAACGCATGTAGCAAACAGATAAAAATATTTTCATGTAATTGTTTCCACATGGTACAGTATTACTATGAAAGAGGTTGCCATGACTTTAGACTGGAATATATTATTAAGAGGATGCTGTCTTCCATCACAGTACTTTCTTTTCAACTGCCTACTATGTGCAGTGGTACATAACCTGAATTGCACCCCCAAGAAAATTACTTTCATACTCCACATACAGAAAACTCATTTCAACTCCAACCATAGGAAAAAGTAACTCCTCCCACTATGGTGAAATAAAATGTAAATTCTTTCATTATGCAGAGGCAAACAGTGCAAGTAGACAATGATGGCAAAAAGGGTATCCAACACAACCACAACTAAAACAAGCTCTCAGGTCCAAAGTCTTTCAAACTTACCTTTTTGAGGAACTTCATCCATTCACTTACTGACTGGATGAGAAAACATGGCACAAGGGAAAGCCCCATGTCCCTATGCATATGCAGCCTCAGCCAGAACAAACTGGAACATGAGGCATTCCTATGGCATGTAACAGCAGGGTTCTTTTGCTTCAATTGTCTTTTCTGAAACTGGTACTAAACTAGGCTAGAGCAACATTCTGTTGCTTTGTCTTATTGGCACCTCTGTCTTATTGGCACCTGCAAAATGGTTTTGGTAGGTTTTTTAGATCATCTGCATAGAGATTATGCTTCCCATGCTATACACAACACTGTCAGAAAAGTCAGGGTAAGTTGTAACTTGAGGAAAAAAAAGGTGATCTCTTTATCTTTTACAAGAAAGCACAATTAAGTCAGTGTAATGTTCAGGGTGTTCTTACCTCATCTAATTATCCTAAACATATTTAACTTGTTCTCACCTTCTTGCACCTTAGTAGTAAGAACCAGAGAGGGAAGTGAGGAGGCACAGATGGGTAGGAAGGTACAAGGGTAAAGCTGCCAAAACAAAGACTGGATTTTTCCTCTGCTGTCTCCATTTACCAGGTGAAGTCCATTTGACAGTTCCACATGCAGTACAGGAGCTGTAGCGTTCAACACATTGTGAGGCTGGTCTATGATGATTCAAGATGAATTTTCTTCATAGAGGACAGTAACCAGTAAAGAAAGGGCAAATGCAACAGGAGAGGTGGGGAGCCTCCAGGGGTGTTAGCTGTGTCTTCTCTGCATCATTCGGGACTCGCAGTCAATTCAAAAATAAAAGAAAGGATTTTCAAAGCTAAGAAAGAGAAGTAATAACACAAAAAGTGAGGATGACACACTCCTGTTTTGCAGCTTTTACAGATGTGGTCTAAGATATGCAGCAGGTTGATGGAGGCTGACACATGCTCCAAAGTATCCTGTGTTATCTTCTTGCCTTCCAGTGAAAGAATCCAAAAAATGAGCAAAGCCTGAGCATTAGACCAGGCAGCATTTCTCCCAAGTGACTGCCTGGATTACCCACACCATGTACCTCAGCACTGTGCCTACATGCAAGGTGTGAGAGAGCCAAGGGGCACCACCAACAGCAGCAAGACTTGAGGCAATCTACTTGCTACTGTTATTAACTGCAGAAGCTCACAGCCCACTGTTTATGCTCTGCTTTTATCATCCATCCACCTGCTTGGCCTGAGCAGCCCAGCAGCTCCACCAGTTCGAAAGATTGGAAAGACAAGGGAATCAGGTGGCCACAGAAGCACGCAGTAAGCAGCTTGCCCAACCTGTACACAAGGGAATTAGCTTCCCAAGCACACTGCCAGAGGGACCCCCTCCACCTTCATAAACACAATCTCAATGTTTGGAAAGGTGCCAGGTGTAAAATGTTTGTTTACTGCAGGCAGGAAGAGCTACCTATGATTCAGATATTAGGAAGTGACAGGAAGGGCTAAATTATGCAATTTAAAAGTAGGAAAATAAACACAAAGTATTTGCAATGAGAGGAAGGAGGAGGAGGAGGAGAGGATGAAGAGACACGAGTTTTGTATCTTCGCTCCCACTTGTGGAGGGCTGAAGCCACCATTGCAGCACGAGGCCCCCACAGGATTCCTTCACCTTTTAACCCTCATTCTAGAGCCCCTAGCCAGGGACTTTCCTCCTCAGCACTGAGTAAGAAACATCTGTCCAGCTCAGTCTCCCAGCTGGAAAGGACAGATCACAGTCTTCCTTATTCCTTACCTTATTTAAGCAGACTGAGATTTCAGAAGAGCATTCCATTTGCCCTCCCTTTACAACAAACAACTACCTGAAGCAAAGGATCCAAGAGCTCATTCTCCAGGCAGCTGAGGGAGGTGGGAACACTCTCCAGCTCTGTCCAATGCTGGTTGCAGAGACTGACAGGAAAACCTCTTCCCGTAAGCAGAAGGCAGGAGAAGCACCCCGATGGGAATAGCACTGCCTTCCCAGCAGTTGTTGGAAGCAGTCTCAGCAGTGCTGCTCACAACTTTGCACCTCCCATCCACAGTTTGTTAGGTCCCAGCAGAAGTTTAAAGTTTCTTAAACTGCAGTAATAATCTGCATTATTAACATGCTCATTCCAAAGCTAAAAGAGCAAACAAGCAGATTGGTATCACAGTGAGTTATGGCTGTACTGTAAGAAAACCCCACCAAAGACCACTCTCAAATTTATGTCATGATAGTGGTGCCTCCATTACATTATCAGTAAAGATCTTCCTGTCATTCTCTTTATAAATCAGACAATAAATTCCTACTCTTTTTTTTTTTTCTTTTTTTTTTTTTCCTGGAGCTGCAGAGATTCACAGACCAACAGAGCCATCACATCAAGGAAAAATTCAAAGGACTGTGAATTAACTCAGCACTGAAGTACACCCCATATCGGAAAATCTCCGCAGTTACTCGTCCTAGGACAAAATTACCCTGGGATGAAACCAGGGTTAAGTTTCCCAATTTACACTAATGAGTCACTTCCATGCTACTCTTCAGTTTAGATCTTCCCCCTGCCCCATTTCTCCCTTCCCCACTCCAAAACTCCAGAAAAGAAAAAACAGGTTTTATTTTAGTAATGACTGACTCCTGAGTGAATACAAGTGTGCACTCTCTGCTGACAGACCTTTGGAAGTGAAGAGTCATTTTAGTTGTTTCCCAGAGCGCTGAGAAGTTTATGCAATTTAACTTCATTTGTGCACACAGACAACTGCATTAGATAGGTCATAACTAAGAGCGTGACATGACCTCAGCTTTGAGCTTTGAGGGCATTATTTCACACTGAGTAACAAGCCATTAGACTGCAAAACTCACTCACACAGCATGATGCAAACGATTTCAGCAATAATTGCATACAAACAGTGAATGGAAATGCACCAGGACATGCAAGATTCAGGAAGGTACACTTATTGACATCCCTGCTGTTGCACTTATTGAAGTTATCTCCCTTAGCAACAGGGAAGGATTTTGTAAACAACAAGTTTATCTAATACCACCATGAGAACATCACCCAGCGTAACATATAATTGAAAGAAAAAACATTTCTTTAATGAAGAGCGCCAAAAGAAAACACAGAATTATGTAAGGAGTAACAGATTTAAAAGGGCTAAGTTTGTGGCTTAAATCTCAAGTTCATACAGGTCACTACTTCCGAGGAAAGCAGAACTGGCAGATGGCATCACACTCGCAGCCCACCTCTGACACTGCCTGCACATCAGCAGAACCAGGAAAAGACTGGATCGCACAAGTGAACCAAAGGAACCAGTTACAACATGACAGTTTAGAAGTTTCCTCTTATCACAGCCCAGACCTCCAAGTGTTCATGTTTACAGATGGGGCATTCTCTCCAGGCCTCCCAAGAATCTCCTGCATTCCCAGTATGGATACCACATGGCAGAGCATTCCACTGCCGCATTTGTCCTGGAAAACACCAGCCTCTCAAGCTGCACTCCAAACACTCCCCTCTCTCTCCCTGCTCCTTTTTTTTTTTTTTTTTTTTTTTTTTTAATTAAACAAGGCAGGGACAAATTGTCAATTCACATCAAGTTCATACACTACTCTGACATCCTCTTTCTTGGTTGTTTACTGATGAAACAAACACATACCAATTCTTAGAATAACCATTAGAAACATCATATAAATTATTCCCACCATCTCTTTCCTGATTAATTCCTTACTTTTCAGTGTTTGCTGCAAAGGGACACACTTGCTGTCAGTATGTTACTCTGTTTTTAGGGATCATGGATATGTATATGCATTTTTAAAAATCATAATTAATTGTTAAATTCTGAATAAGAACTTAGGACTGGTTTCAAAAAGCATTCTTTATAAAGCAGCAATTCTCCCTGCACCATCCCAAAACCAGGTGCAGCTTCTCCACTGCATCTGATCCTGCTTAGGAATCAACATGGAAACACAAACGTCAGAAAACTGTAAGAGAAACATGCATTAAGTGTGAATGTGAACATTTGTCTAACACATTTCGTGACTCAGTGCAGTTATTCTTCATACAAAGCAAAAATGACAAACTGACACAATTTTCAGAACTGCCTTTTTTTTTTTTTTTTTTTAGAAATGGGTATCATTCCAAATTGAAACTCAAAATCCATTTTTCATCTGATATCATTTGTATATTTACCCTTTTAATAACCCTCCCAAAAGCACTGTAATTCTTATGTGTGGATTGCATCAGAGGTCTGTTTGAAGACAGGGCCACTAACTGTGTTTGAAGAGCTTCCTGTATTCTTATTCCATACCCCAAATCTAATCCAGTGAACTCCTACCCTCAGCAATAAACACCTACAGAGGGTTTATTTTGCTTTTCAATCCCAAACCCCAGACAACATAGAAAAATAAACCAAAGTCTAATTTTGTGTTGTTTTTCTTTTCCCCCCTTTTCCTCGGAGGCAGAAATGCTGAAGAGCCTGGTGGTGGCTGTAGCCCCAGAGAGAGGAGCCTGCTGGCCTGCTCCACTGAAACCCATGGCACTGCTCCCGGGGTGGGGACACGCTTCCCCGGGAGGAAGGAGGGAGCACATCTGCCATCACCCTGCCCCAAGGCTGGCTGTGCTGGGAAGTGGGTGGGGAAGCAGATTTACTTTGTGACAGCCACTATCTCCACTGCCACGAAGGGTTTATCTGGCCTTGATTTCACTTCTAAAGCAGCAGAACAAGCCACATGTCACCAGCGAGCTGGCTGGAAAACTCGTGTGGGGAACAGGCAAAGGGACAAGGTTTTCTCCTGCTAGGCAAGGTTGTCCCAATGCCTGGCCACCATCCCCAGGCACCAGGTAAAGCCACTGGTCCTGCACAACCCATCAAGCTTTCTCATCCCAGCTAGCCAGCCTGTGGCAGAAGACAAAAATTACCTCCTTTTAAAACACACAGAGGGAAAAGCTTTCTTCTGGCTTCCTAGAAATTCTCAGACAAAAGAATAAGCACAGCTCCCAAAAAAGCGTAGTTGTTCTTAAATCAGTCTGCCAAGAAATTGCTGTACAAAATAAAAAGGAGAAGAAGCTTTTCATTTAATTCACTTCTTGATGTGGGGCCTAAACTCGGCTGTGTGGAGAGGCTGGATCTTAGCACAGCTTCCTAGCTGAAGTATCACCTCTTTCTCCAGGTATGTTTTCAAACAGAATTATTTGTATTATGCACAGATATTACATATAATAACACACAAGCCATATGGACATAGCTGCCTGACCTTTTTAATTACATGTTGCTGTGCCACCAGTTCCAAGAGAGACAACTCCAAATACCCCATTTACCCCAAATAACTGCTATTTACCAAGAAGAAAAAAAAAAAAGGAGGAAAAATGTGTCACCATAACCTCAGGGAGTTTAATCATAAAGTTGTAATTTTGGGGCATAAAAAGCAATTAGATATATTCCTTCTCCTCAGTTAAAAAACAAAAACACAGCAAGAAAAAGATGGTTGGAGAGTTCAACAGCTAATTCAGTCTCTTTCATCTCACAGAAAGTTACCTTGTAAACATTTCCCCACTGGATACTGCTAAGGAGACAGATACTACGTAACATAAGAGTACTTTTTAAAACTAAAAGCACTGTGGAATGTTTCAAAGAGCTTCAAAAGTTCATCATGAGAAACAAAGCCTTTGTCAACAGCTGGAAGCAAACACAAGTACAAAAAACATACTACGTAACCTGTTATTGGAAGCCAGGGGTGCTTTTCTTTAAAAAAAGAGGAAAAAAGGTTCACAAATACAACTAGTATGTTGCACAGAACAATACTAACAAAGCTAACATTATTTGTTGCAACTACAAACACTTCTCCTAAAGCAAACAAGGCAGAGAATTCATAAAAGAGCCAATGAAAAAGCCGAGTCAAGAATTGATAAAGGGGGAATTGAAAATAAATAGTATTTTATTGCAGTTGGGAGATGGCAGAATCCTCCCTCCATCCTTCCAAAGAAACAAAAAAGAAAAGGAAAGAAAAAAGAAATACATAGTACTAGAGCTAGTTGTTCGTACATGCAAGGAGCTGAATTCACATTAGAGTCCCTAAAACAGCAGCAAATTAAACTGCACAATATTCACCTGTGCACAACACTTACCTGCCTTGGCAAGATTATCCTTTCTGTGTGATCTTTTAGCCTGCCTTGCTCAAGTCATTTGCAAGACATAAGGTTTGGCCCTCCTAATGAAATACTGCCATGAAATTGCAACAGTTGAACTCGCTTCTATTGGCAATAAAATGATTACTCACTGAAGCACAGAAAACATTAAGGTAATTTTGAAAAGGTCTCAAGAAGTCTGTCACTGCAACACTGCGAAAGTGGGAATGAAAAAATAAGAAGGTGAATCTTAGCTCTACGTCAAAACAAAACTTGCACCTCATCCGTTGTACTCCCCTTCTTGATTTAGGAAAATATTTCACCCAATATAGTTCAGTGACATCTACTTTTAGACCAGGAAAAGGTGAGAGAATGACTAAAGAAGTAGAAGATACCCAAGCCAGAGTCATCTACAATCCACAAGTTTATCTTCTTCCTTAAATTTACTACATTTTGAATCACTGATGTTTCCTTCACTTTCTTGCCAACACTTCCTTAAAGACACCAGTAAAATTTAATAGGCAGTAAATGTTTTCTAAATGTCTGTAGAAGAGTGCATTTGATTCTAATAATGTGATCCCAAAAGTTACATCAAAAAAGACAAAAATAAAACATGCCTCAGAAGTGACCAAACCATCATTCCAAGATTTTTAAAACTTAAAGAGGGAGAGAAAAGGACACTAGAAACAGTTCTGTTTGTCACTTTCTTCTCTCTCTAAAAAAGGAACTGCTGAATACCAAGAATTACCTCTCAGCTGAAAGAGAGCTTACCTGCTCTACCAAAGGTTTCCAGAATTGATGCTCATTTTGACAGTCAAGGGCTATACTTTTCTAAGCTAAACTGTCCAACAAAACGTTCTTTTCTCAATTTATCCAATTGACATTTCACACAGCTGCTTTGAGCTGAAGATTGACTAAAAGGCGTGCAAAACAAGCTCATCTGTGTATAACTGGAAATCAAAATCATGGTATTTCATTATTTCCTCTGCTTAGTACATGTTACTTCTACTTAATTTCAGTGCTGCAAGACTCTGCTTACATGGAGGAGCAGCTGCTATGCAGCATCAAGAAAGTGGCAGACACTGATTTGTTTTCCCACTTCCTCTCCCTGCTCCCTGTTAGTTTCTCATTGAACTCTAATCCCCTGTGATTAGCTGCACCAAATCTCATTAACAGACTTATCAAAACACAGAAGCAATAGTGAAAAGGCATCCACAAGTTGCTATACATCCAACTGAAAACCATCTTCAATATCACGAAAAGTCAGAATTTGATTCTCCCTTCATTTCTCAGCTATTGTGTTCTCAAATTAAGAGTTATTATTTCACAGCTGTTAGGAATTTTTTTCCCACCATTTAACATATTTAGAATATCTGGCTTATTTCATATGTTCAGTAGTTCACCTGCACTTCAAGAGGAACAGGACAATTTCTGTTAATTAGGTCTCCAATTTTCCTATCTACACCAAGCAAAAAAAGCACTCAAGTGGTTCAGGTACCATCTGACCACCCAAGATCAGAGATGCTTAAATTAATAGTATGGTAAACTACATAAAAATTAAAATAACTAGCAGAAGATAATCTTACTATGCACACATTGGACTTCTTAATCTGTTTTATACACTGGTGTCTGCTCTGCAACCATCCTCTGGGAGCTAATTCAGAGCATGCACCACAGGTCAGGCACTAAGAGTGCTGCAGCTTTGGCAGCAAAGTCAACACCAGCTGCTGATGTCCTGCCAAAGATGACAAATACTTGTATCATGAGTTCCATGCTCCTCAAGTGAGCCTTGCACCCCAACAACAAGCTCAGGATGTAGTTACAGCCCTAAAGTCATACCCAAGATCGTATCAGCATCTTTAGTTGGCACACAAAACAACTCAGCTTCCTCCTATAATCAACAAAAACACTGTGTTTAGTCCTGTTTTCAACTTCATGGTTTAGGATTTACTAACCCATGTTTGAAAGGATCAAAAGTCAAACTGCCATTTTCTGACCAGAGCACAGCAGAAGGGAAGGGTCAGAACCCTCCAGAAGAAAGGTTTCCTGCCTGAACACCAATCCCTGTGAGGTCTTCAGCACACAGCTGCTTCTTGAGTAGCACAAATTCAGAATACAAAAGACGTCACATAATGTTACTTGATTATACTCATCTGTCTTGAGTTAACTTAACCCGACCCAGTTCCACAGGCACAGCACTGAATGATGTCAACAAGCTCACCCTGATTTGTCTTTTTTTCCTATAAACCAACCAACTTCTTAAATTTGCTCACTATGCTGATGAAAGTTCACAAAAAAAAAAAAAAAGAGCTTAACACCAACAGGTGTCTTCCAGAAAAACGGCCTCGGTCAGGCACTGCAGGTTTTACCAAATTACAACTATTCTGCTGAATATAACATTTCTTAACACCATTACATATCTTAGCACATTTAAGTATTACTCAAGACAGAAGATGCACCTATGTGATTAGAGCCAAAGAGCAACTGCCAAACAAAACCACAGCGAAATATTCCACCTCTGTACCTATGCTGTCTGAGCCTCTAGTTTAAACATCAATAACTAGCCTAATAATCTGGCACTTTTTTAGTCACTGTCTACAACTGAAAAGATTAGAAAGTAAGAGGATGCTATCTGTAGCCTTGTCTGAAGCATCAGTGCCCTTATATCCTAGAGAGATCAAGTCCATTTCTCATTTTTAAACTCCTTGCTTTTAAATAACTAAATGAATTATCAATAGGAATAGTCAAATAACCACAGGATTTTTAGTCATACTTACATCAAAATTAAGATTTCTTAATTTACTTACAAAAATCACTTTATGAACTGTAAGAAGAATGGGGAAGTCTATTAGATACAGAAAAATCAGAATCAATTTATCCCAAAAAGTGTTTAGTCTACGCAGAACCTTTTTGATGGAGTTCTACCTTTTATCCAATAAAATGTATTTCTAAGTAGGACATATTAGAATCACAGAACAGTTAGGATTGGAAGGGACCTCTGGAGTTCATCCAGTCCAACCCCCCTGCCAAGGCAGGGTCACCTGGAGCAGGTGACAGAAGAACATGTCCAGGTGGGGTTGGAATGTCTCCAGAGAGGGAGAGTCCATGACCTCCCTGGGCAGCCTGTTCCAGGGCTCCTGTTCCACCCTCAGCATAGAGAAGTTCTTCCTCATGTTGAGGTGAAACTTCTTGTGTTTGAGTTTATGACCATTGCTCCTTGTCCTGTCACTGAGCACCACTGAAAAGAGTCTGGCATCAACCTCTTGGCACCAGAGTTTGAGATATTTACATGCACTGATGAGATTCCCTCAGAATACTGGGAATTATTATACTACATCAGTAGACTTTCTACAAACTGGTTCCATAAACCAACCATCAATGCTAAGATTCTGATTTAAAGCACATGCAGGTGTCCCACTGAGCTCTAGCCTACACCAGACAAAAGCGTAGTCATTCTAGGAGAGAATTTAAGACTTATTCCTATTCCCTCAAGCTTTTCTTCCTTGCTTTACCAAGGACAGCTGTGTTTAAATATCTGGTGGTTTCCTAGTGTAATGGCAGTAAAAAACCTCTGTGCTGCCACCACAAAGCATCAGCTATTTTAACTGGCACGTGCACAGCAGAACTGCAACGCAGCAGAAAACCACGAAGTCAAGGTTTACTATCACATTTTAAAGGACAGATGGGGAGAAAAGGGCTTTCCAATTACATTTTTTAAAAATAAGGGGACAGAAAAATCACAGCAAGTTAAAGTGACCACATAAACGTTTGCAAAGGCAACGGAACAAGGGAAGGAAGGAAGAAAAACATACAAGAAGATAGCAGAGGCTGTGAAATTTAGCAGTCCTCCATCTCTCTGCACAAACAAGTTCTTTCATGTACTCCTGAAACCACAGTATATAGGCTGTGGAGAGCTGTGCAGAATTTAGCCCCAGCTCCCTTTTCCTTCTCCTCTGCTAAATCCACATCTTGGACCCCCAACCAGCACCAAAAGTCACCTGTACTTTCCTCAGAGATCTGCTGCTGGAAATGACCAGTCTATTCCCTCAAACAAACTGTTCTGAACACCAGCACCAGGGAACTGACAGCAGGTGCCAATGGATGTCAGAACATGAATTCCATACCAAAAACACATGAACAAAGCACGAGAACAGAACTCCTGAGAGGGGCAACAGACATTGATGGCGTTAAGGCTTACACTCACGGAAATCTCATTATTCCACCTGCAGGACAGGGTTGGTTGGAGTGTGTTTACCCTTTTTAGCCTCAAAATGAGTATAAGCCAAGTTTAATACCATGTCCAACTGTTTCAAACTAAAACTTGAGGTCCCTGTGAAACATATGTCTGTGTACTAGCTTCAAAGTGCTCCTTTTCACCCTTCCTAAGAACTAAACCATATTTGACTGCAATTTCAGACTTTTTATCTCCATTCCCAGATGGTAACCTGGGTTTGCCCCAACACTTGCATGCAAAACCTAATAGAGCGTGAAGTTACGATTTTCCATATATACATGTGAAAAGTATGCGTTGCAGAAAAGCAGTTTCCTATTGAAATCACTTTCCCATCTTTTCATCTGGTGCAGCCCCTTAAAACACCACCACCATTTAACATGCCTTTGGAAAAGGCAGCTCTCTGCTGTGCCTTCACTTAAGTGTAGAATTACAGGGAGCACAAGCCAACTCTCCAGCCAGTGCACTCAGCTAAAGTTCATCGTCTTAAGTACGTCAACTTTTTGTTTGCTCGAAGACGGCGATCGTAATGTCAAGGTCACTTTTAGGCCTTTGATGGGAGCGTCAGCCTTCAGCCTGCAATGGATCAGGCACTATAGACAAACAGGAGGAATTTTACTTTAAGTCCTTCTCTAAGTGGTACCTTTATTTTATACAAGAAGAAAGGAGTCAAAAATAGTGTGTAAGATTTAAACTCGTTACCTTATGGCCTACAATGCATGGCGGTGCAATGTTAGTGACCAAATCACTAACACAAATTTGCCATATTATCGCTCTGATACTCTGCCTACTCAAAAAGCAGATCCCTCTTTCAAGTGAAAATTAAGGAATTACCTCTCTAGGACAGGGAACCACTTGACTAGTACTGTAGTCAGGGTTTTCCCCTCAAAGGTTCTGGTGTAATTCCAGTACGGAAGTGGAGCTATAAATAGACTGAAGGGGCAGCTACATGGAAAAAAGTTGGCATATTTAGAGACTGATTTATGAGATTGATTTAGGAGGGCAAACTCTGTCCATTTACAGACGGCAACCTTCACGGGATTTAGAGTTGGAGTGTAAAATTTATTAAAAGCTTTTAAAAACATGAATACTTCTCTTAATTCCTACACATTGGTAAAGAGGCATCCTGTTAATACAAACACAGACATGGAGAATTGGCCAAAAATACAGTCCATGTCCAATCCAGCAGGGAAGCAGAACCCTGCTATGACCCACCATGATGTTCTCTTTCCTTTGCACAAACAGGATTTTTGACACTGGGACCAGAGAATGGGCCACCCCAAACACTATTTTTTAAAATTAAATTGAGTCTCATTTCGCAAATTTCCCAGCATTTAAAAAAACCGCCCAGAACAGTTCTTCGAGAAGAGGCTGCTAATAGCTAACAGATAAAAATAACATGGTCACGGTAAGATCTGTATTCACAGTTTCTCAAATAAATCTGAAGCTTAGCTGCTTAAAAAAAAAAAAAAAAAGGAAAACAAAAAGTAGGGGGAAAAAAAAAGACGAAAGAAAGGAGAAAAAAAAAGGCCCAAGATTTTGTCCCAATTACAGATGCCGCGAAACAAGCCGGGTGCCAATGGGAAAGGGCTCAGCCAGCAGCGATGACTCCTGGCATCACCCATCCCTCCTACGTGACCTGACAGCCTCCCCGGCGGCCCCGCAGCTCCGCTGTGCCCTGTCACGGAATCTGCCCGCTCAGCAAACGCGCTCCATTTTCTTGCCAGCAGCGCGGTGTCCGCTCCGCCGCAGCCCCTGCGAGCGCAGCCACTGCCGAGCAACAGCGGGAACAACTTCGGGAAAGACACAGGCGCTTCTCTCACAACTCTCTCCTCTTTTTTCCCGGTGCGGGGAGCAAGGGCAGAGTTCCCCCCGCCCCAGCGGGAGAGCTCCCGGGGCATCCCCGACTCCCGCCGGCTCCGGGCCACCAGTCCCGGGTGCGATCCCGCGGGAGCGGCGCGGAACCGGGGCGCCCCCCGCCCTCCCTGGGATCGGGCACCAGCCCCGGGACGGCAAGTGTTTACCTTTAAAAATACATATATACCGAGCCTGGACCCAGAGGGAAGAGGGGAAAACTCCGCCCCCTCCCTCTCCCGACTCCCTCGGAAAGGCGATAAAAGCTGGGCTGAAACATCTGACCGCTCAGCGCCCCTTTTCTAAGGAGAAAAAAAAAAAGAAAAAAAAGAAAAAGAAAAAAAGAAAGAAAGAAAGAAAGAAAGAAAGAAAGAAAGAAGGAATAAAAGAAAAGGGAAAATAAAGGCTGGGGACGCGGCACGGGACGTGCCGTGGAGAAGTCCTGGCTGGAACGGGGGAGGCGGCCGGGAGGGCGGCTCGTCCGGGCCCGGCCGGGAGGGACCGCGCGGGGAGGCCGGGCCGGGCCGGGCCGGCGGGAGCGAGAGGCGAGCGCGGAGCTCCAGCAGGAGAGAAGCGGGGCAGGGAGGAAGGGAGGGAGTAAGGGGGAGCGCGGCCCGCGAGTTGGAGAGGGCACTCACGTAGCGTTTCAACTTCTTCTCCGGCGGGGACTTTCGGAGCCAGCCCGAGCAGACCACCTCCCCGCCGCTCATGGCTGCGCCGCTGCCCGGCGGGGCGCTCCCTCTGCCTCTTGCTCCTTCTCTTCCTCAGGCAGCGGACACGGCAGCGGCGCCCGGGCCGGCTCGGNGGGAGGAGGGGATCGGCAGCAATCCTGCCTTCCCTTCCTCGCCTTCCCCTCCGCGGGGAATGGCGGGGCGGGGGTCTGGCCCCGGGGCTGGGGCCGTGGCCGGGGGCCGGGTCCGCTCGCTGCCGGCCGGTGAGGGAGGGCTTTGCCCTGGAATTCACGGCGCCGCGTCCCCCCCGAGCCCCCTTTGCCCCGGCGCCGAGCGGCGGTGCCGTCCCGGCCGGCCCCGCCTGCCCCCGCCCAGCGCCGCCCCGAGCGCCGCGGCTCCCCCCGAAACTCCGCCGGAGCCTTTTCAAACAACAAGGGCTTGGAGGCAGCGAGGCGGGCGGGGANTCCTCAGGCAGCGGACACGGCAGCGGCGCCCGGGCCGGCTCGGCCGAGGGAGCCGCGATCGGCGGCGGCGGCAGCACCGCGCCCGGCCCGGCCTCCCGGGGCTNACGGCCGGCGCTTCCAGAGGGATCCTGGGAGCTGTAGTCGGCCACCGGTGGGGACTGCGGCGGCGCGGCCGGGAGCGGAGGGGACGGAGCGAGGGACGGGCTCGGTCCCTCCGGGGAAAACAAATAAACAAACACAACCTCGAGCAAGCAAACAAACAAACAAAACCCAAACTAAAGATCGCTATTAAAACTGTATTAAAAATAGCGCGGCCAAAGTAAACTCCTCTTAGCAAGTCTGAAACTGCCTTAGCAAAAAAAAACGGGGGGGAAAAAAGTAAAAAAACCTTTAAAATTATCCCAGTCATTCACCATCTCTGCTGTGGATGTTCTCTGTCTCTTCCACTCCGTCAGAAAAGGGTTAAATAAGTAATAAGAACAACGAAATAAATACAATCAATAAATAATATACTATTAAATAAAGAACAAAAATAGCAAACTTTAAACAAAAATAAGTTTTTTTAACAATTTTTTTTTCCAGATTGCTAAACTACAGGCTCTGGAATGGGATCACTGCTGTGTTTAGCCCCAGTGCTCTTACACTGCAGAGAAATAGTCCCCCTAGTGTGGCTTGGCATGAAGAGAGACCAACAATGCTGCCATTCATCTAGCTATAAGTCTATTAAAAAGTTGCCAAGCAGTGGTTGTAGCATATAGGGGTATTTGAAGAAATAACAGGAAAAAATAATGGAGAAAGTGCAGAGGCGTTAAAATCTGTGCATCAATTTCAACATAAATCTTTTCACAATAATTATGACATTATGAAGGATTATTAAGCACTAAAAGAAAGATCATCAAAGAAGATATTTTGCCAAAAGGATTTGAAATAAGAAAGAGGTAAATGCTGGCCTTAGCAATATTCAAAGCACACAAATCCAAGCATCCGAACCATCCTTCCATGAATTTCTGCCCACCTTCATTTCAGCTTCCTCAGTGGGGCTGGTGGAAAGAGTAAAAAAGTGATTTGGTTGGTAAACGTGAACTCAACTTGAAGATTTCAAGCTGGGTTTCAGTTTTTGTTTAAACCACAAATGCCATTGTTTAAAAATCTCAACATTTGAGATTATCCAAGTGCCAGATAAGACCACAAAATTTTCCAGTTTCCTTTAGAACCCTGGAGACGATTTAGGATGTAGAACATGCAGGGTCACTGTGAACTAACTCAAAATGCCATTGGCATTAGGGCACTGTGACGCGATCCAATGGTTCATTTGAATCCCATTAATTAACCCGTGCCTTGAGGGCCAATCAAAGAAAGCCTGTTTTGGCTTAAGCAGTCTCCATGGAGGCACCAACCAAACAAGTTATCTGGTCCTGAGACACAAGATTGGCCATGAGGTCAAATTTCAATACATTACATTTGTGTTCTAAAACCAGTGTCAGCCTGGACTCCAGCACAAGTTTTCATGTATTTGTCAGTTTTGTGGAGGGGTTTCATCCCTGTCATGTAACGATAAAACATACAGTAGGGGACAAGAGTTAATGTCATAGTGACGAATAATAAACAATAAAGCTTGCCTTTTAGACCATACTTAGTTATTGAGCCTAGTCACAAACCCCAAGACTGGACATAAAATGTTTTTATTGCATTGTGGAATTGAAGAAAGCATAATACAGCAAAGCACAATTTCCAGATGTTAAGACGTTGTCTCATGGACTGCTCCTTTCCTAGTCATGGCAGTGGATTTCCTTTTCTGGACTCAGCCATTCGAGATACCCATCCACAATCCCACCAGTGCCTTCACTTGCCATCTCAGGAGAGGGCTGCACAGAGCTGTACCTCTCCTTCTAAGTTAGTGAACAGCCAGAAAATCCGAGAATATTAATCCTGTGGATTTCTGTGCATATCCAGCAGTGCTCTGCAGTTCATAATTTAGATACCCTGTATTAGGGTAAACTGAAGCAATTAAGGCTAATGAAATTCAAAAAGAGCACAACATTTAGGTCTCGCTCTTAACACATGCATGTTTACATCTGTAAAACTGCCTATGAAGAGAGTGGTGAAATAATTACACTAGTCAGTTTCTCCATGTAGAAAAATTTTTACACTCAGCCAAATTAGGCTAGGCCGTAATTTCCTGAACTCAAGGATAAAAGTCACAAAGACTTCTGTCGAGAACAACTGTTTAAGCTACGCTTCTGTGCTGAAAGTTTAAACAACATTAGGCATGCCTCATTTTGAAATTCTCCTG
Organism: Nicator chloris; assembly: GCA_013400495.1. NCBI lineage: Eukaryota > Metazoa > Chordata > Aves > Passeriformes > Pycnonotidae > Nicator > Nicator chloris. The sequence continues at coordinate 133,571 of WAAE01021489.1, forward strand.
CAATATGGGCTGTGCTTGGAAGAACCAAACACCCTTCAGGGCTTGAAGGACTGGTACCCTATGTCAGGACATGACCACCCTCTCCCCTCACTTTGTTCCCTCAGGCTATTTCTGTGCTGTTCCTTGGGAAGCCTGGAAGATAAAGGTGTTTTGAGCTCAATTATTTGCACTACAGAGGTCTTTGGTATTTGCCTACAAGGCCTTTGATGAAGAAGAGAGAAGGAAAGAGGATTTTTTTCTTGGAGGAAAGGGTATTTTGCCTGTTTTTAACAAGGATGTTGCAATAACAGCTGCTGGTTTTGAAGAAGAGGATGTAGCCAGCAGAGCAGCTTGAGAAGGGAGCTCAGAAGGGATCCATCCCCTCTGCCCACAGTGCCGAATCCTGCTACCACACCGTTGGGAATGTTGCCATTCCCGGATCCCACATAGCTGTTGCCATCCCAAACAGTCCCTGTGCTGTGACTGGGCATTGTGACCAACCTGCAGCACACACAATGCTCAATAAGGTGCTCTTTGGCCGCCGAGGTGATGCCATGGTCACCTGGAATGTGGCGGTGACACACGCGTGATGCCGGTGCCGGTGCTGCCTCCTCGCTCAGGAAGCACGCGCAAGATGCCTCGATTCCTCCACTGACCTTGTGTTCTTCCACAAGTGCATTCCAAAGTGTTTAAATGGCTTGTCCAAAATTTTGGAGTAGACTATTTATATATCTTGCCAGATAAAGTAGGTCATGTGGAAATCCATTTGTCTCTGGTTTGCTTGCCAAGTCGCCTTGACGAAGGAAACGGGAGCTGATAGAAGAGGAGATTAAATACACATGGGTTTGCTTTCAAAAATATAAATGATGCTAATTTCTCATACAAATAGCTTAAGAATTCTGGACTTGCCTGATGAGATGGTGCCCACTACAGCTCCCAGCTTTGTGTTATACTTCAAGTATGAAAACCTACGCATTCCTCTCTGGTTTCACCTTGCAGCCATGGACAGATGTAGCTCCTGATAGTGATCCCTAAACTCCTCTATGCCCCTTGCTTACATTTGAATACAACACTTGTACTTTGACAAAACAAGAACCAAATGGTCTAATTAAAAAAAAATTAATTTAACAAAAAATTTTGCATGTCAGTCTATATCCCACAACATCTTTAGCTGTTTATGTAACCATGAATCAGTGAAAAAAAGATTCTTTTAAGTTTGAAAAAATCTGCATTTATATATTTCTTTGCATCTCAAATACTTCCATTTTGACTTCAAAATTATTCCCAGGTAAATTTAATCTACCTAGTTATTTTGGTCAGTTTGTGGTTGACATTATTTACTGTTTCTTTCAGACTGTAGTTATTTGGATTATTTGGCAAACAGATTGAGGAAAGTAATACAAAACAGACATAATTAAAAGAGATGACTGTATGTCCACACACTTTAGAGTTGTTTACTGGTTGTTAAGCTACCTCATCACTTTTCTGTGATTACTTTTAATATTGATGTAGGCAAATAAAGGCAAGAGCATACTGCAGAACTCACACAAAAAAAGGAGCAGTTTTCAGTTCTGCATAGGTGTAATACATTGAGATTCCCTTTGTGTATTCTGTGGAAAACTCTCATTCCCGATTCGGGAGTGGAAATTCACTGGTAAATGTTTGTCCTCGGTTTTTTCGCCAGGGGATCAGTTGACTACCTCACTTCATGCAAGGGAATTTCCCTTTTTTTCCTAGGCTAGTCAAGGAAGAAGGAGCAGGCTGGCTGGCTGGCCAGCCATGCAGAAACTTCCTCAGGTCTATGCTGTTAAAAAATTAATTGGAAGCTTTTCCCTCCATAAGGACAATACCTTTGCACCTATGTACTGAAAATGTGTGGACTTTTTCTATCATAGGAAGCATTTTACAAGTTCAGCACGATGGAAACTTACTCATTCAGCCACCTTAGGCTTGGTCTTGTAACAGAAATACAAAATTATTGTAGAGATGAGCATATTTCCAGGAAAAAAAGTAATACATGGTCATATAAGAGATCAATACTCCAAAGGTGTGCATAGTCAAAGGAAGCATCAGCCAGTCTCTTTGGTTGAGCATGGTTTGTCCTCAAAAAGCACAAGGTGGAATTTGTACTGAGCACCTCCCAAAAGAAAAATTTATTACAATGTAGAATCCTGGGCAACCAGATAAGTCTAAGAGACAGCAAGTATGGTAACACTGCAGGCTGGTGGTTTCTGTTACTGCTTTAAAAAGGAGGCTCATATCAGAGAATATTTTGGTTGGAGAGCCTTTTTATACAACACAACAATTCAATAATTCTGTTTACAATGCAAGTGTAATAGTAAGTTAGGTCAACTAGATTTTATGCTTTTTCTTATCTTTCTTTGTCTGAATCTCCATGTTTAAACAGTTCATTACAACTGGCATTTTCAAAGGGAAACCAAAAGATTACCTAGAAATATCTGAAGGGACAAGGAATATTGTCTGAATGCCAGCCAGGGTTAAGGGGTGTTTAGCCAGAGCTCCTCTCTCCCCCTAAGAGATTAATCCAAGAACAATGCACAGTGCTCCCAAATTTCAATTATTAAAATAATTTAAACCAAAAATGAATCAGATGTCTTGAAATACTTTGATACCCAGTGGGAACATATATTCAAAACCAAGGGAATTAGGCAGTAAAAAAAAAAAAACAAAAACAAAACAAGAAAAAAAAACAGAAAGAAAAAAGAAAGATGGCTTTGCTGGAGGCCCACCAAATGACCACACAAATGGCTCTGAACATGGCAGAAAAGGGAGCTACCAGCACAAGATGGAGACAAGGGCAAGGAGGTGCCTTTCTGACTTGTTCTCAGGCTACGGAGGGACACATTAGGGCCAAAACTCACACTTTGGCATCTGGTACTTGGCAGAGAAATTAGCACCACTACAGATTGCCTTCTCTGCAGACTTGAGGATGCCTCCATCAGAAATGCTTTGGCCTCATTCTGTGCTGCTGCTTTTCAGACAGACACATTTCCTTACCTTTTACCTTATTGAAAGAATCAGAAATGCAAGGTAGTAACACTCCCTGCTGGAGCGAGGGCAGTTTCAGGGGTAGTGCTGACACACTTGCCTGCAGCCTCAGCCACAGGGATTCCCACCACAGTATTCCAGCTAGCAGTGCCACTCAGCAAGGCTGGGATTCCTCTCCCTGTATCACCTGCAGCGTGGGGGTTTGCATATGCACCACTCACCTACACCTCCCTTATAGCCAGTGAGAGATCCAGGGCCTGGCAGCTGGGACACATCTCCTCTCTTCCAAAGGCAGATGGCTAAACTGATGAGGTGACTTGTGTTCTTGAGGCTCTTGTTTATCTCCAGAGTCTATAAAACAGTCTAGACATCTTGCTCAGAGGAAAGCAGCCATGCTTGTGACATGTAAAGTGAGGGAAGATGAAAATCATAGCATGTAAGTGAGAAAAGCAACTGTATTCTCAGTCCTGAATGTGGATTTATCTATCCATCTCTCTCTCTCTCTCTCTCTATCTATCTATCTATCTATCTATCTATATATCTATCTATCTATCTATCTATCTATCTATCTATCTATCTATCTACCTATCTATCAGTGTATTTGAGAATTTTTATCAATAGCAGGGATGGGAAATGTAATAAATTTACAGATTGGATGAAAAGATCTGAGAAGCAGAGCCGAACACTTTGCCTGAAGACAGGAGAGAGCACAGAGGTGAGATGTAGTTTTTCTGCAGGTATTTATAAAATCTTCAGTGCTTTGGCCTGGGATTTCCAGAGCTTGACACTGGAGAGATTGAAATGTGTTTCTACCATTACTATTATTTCATCAATCTCTGATACCTACTTACCTACCTAAGATCACTATAGCATTTTAAATCCCCAAAGTACAAATCAGGAGGGTGTACTTCTTTTCTGCCTTTCCAAATAGGGAGAAACAGTCTTGTTTTTTCTTCGCAAAATTTTGGTTATTTTGTTTTATTTTAAGGGGTCTTACACTGCTCTCTGGTCCCATCAGAAAAATCCTTTTTGTAGACCTGAGCTCTTTCAGGCTAAATCTGAACTTCCCTGGCAGGAATTATTGTCTCATCAGGAATGCACCATAGTGAAGCAAAGCAGACTGTCTCAGCTAAGTGAGTGGAACGTTCTATATTGCCTGAGTTCCAATTGCATCCTCCAAACATTCCTGTGCTCCTCAAAACACAAAGGAAAAATCAGACTGGATCATTGTCGTGCCACTCTCAGGGAAGAAGAAACTCCTGGCCTCTGGGTCACACAGTGTCTGGGACAACACAAACACAAGCAAGGGAAATGAGATGGCAGGAGGACAGTGGAGTCACAGCTGCTTCCTCAAGATGTCTCAGGCCAAGTCCAGAAAAAAGGGGAGGAAGGGACAATCACAAGTAACTTGACAAGTAACATCAGTGGTCAGGTTCAGAATTTAGGGGTTGGGTTCATTTTCTCTTGCATTATTTCCAGTAATTTTTGATGACACAGTTGTCAGTAACACAGGATGAGAGGAACCTGAGGAATTGTGGGAAGAAAAATTTAAGACAGGTATGAACTCACTCTTTCCAACAATGCAAAATTCAGATGAACCCTGAGGAGTCAGTAAAAGTCACTATGACAATAACTCTTTCTTTTTTCTTCTTGCCACAAAACAATGCCTCTCTGGCAATTGTGTGTGAAGCTGAAGTGTTAGGAGGCTTTGTTCCTTCTGCAGCTCCTCAGTCATGAAACAGAAATGCCCCACACTCCCCTTGCTTGTTTCCAGGCACAAATATTTTCATTTTAACACAAAGGATGGGAGGAAATGCTTCTAAATTACAGGTGAATAAACAGAATGTTCCACTTGTATTTAAAAGCAAAAACTTAAATTTCTGAAATTCATCTCCCATTTCTATCCCTCCATGCACCAGTGTTTCCTGAAGACTAACAATATCCCAGCTCACTGATCAGGCTATCACCTTGTCCACAAGGGCATCCAAGGAGATAAGAAATAAAAATATTGCGTACTTCGTTGGCCACACAACTCCAATATTGATAGGTGAATAGTCAACAGGAACAATTCATAGCTAAATTGCCACAATTAGCAAAAAAGTGAATTAAACTGTTCACAGGAAACTTCTGATCAAGTGTAAAAGCTACATTTGATCCCCAAATAAATGTTTTCTACTTATTGATTCATCTAGTTCTATTAAAGATAATTACATCATATTTTAAAGGATTTAGTGTCACCATTTCTTCTAGAATATAAATCTTGCGCCTGTCTGTAAGCTGTCCTTATTTGCTGTGGACTTTGACAGACAGACAGCTCTTTGTGGGTTTTGAGATGTAAGACTTTAGCAACAAATTTGTATCTTAGGGATGAAATATTTATTCTCATGGACTTTTAAAGCATAGCTGTAGCTTGGATCAGTTTCTTCACTTGCTGTGAGCTGGAATCAGTTCCAGAACAGTAGTTTTTGCAGGCAGACAGGCACAGACATTCCTGCCACCCACTATCTATTACACAGGTGCTGTAGGAAAAAGGAACTCAGTTCTGAGGCTCATCCTAGGGCCATTGGTATAGGCCTCAGGTATCATTCAGGTTTTTTCATCAAATTCAATTAATATTTTGCAAAATGCTCCTCTGGTGGTTTTGGGTTTGTTTTTTTGTTTTTTTTTGTTTTGGTTTGGTTTGGTTTTTTTTTTCCCCTGAGGGATTCTGGGGGTGGCATTTAGAGTTAGGATGTGAAAAAAAGTCATTCGAATAATAATTTTGCTAAGGAGTGATTAACAGTATTTTTTTTAAGGGTAGAACCTACTAGAATTCTCTATAAATGTTATTGCAAATTTTTTTAATGCTCCTTCTTCCTGGTGTTTTTAGATTGCACGAAAGTTTCCTCTGGGTATTCCTGTTCCTCTAGAAGCTGGATGTGTTGCCAGTGTTTCCTTTATAAATCAGTGGTACAAACAAAATCCTCACTCAAAACAGAGCGAAAGGTGCAAACAGAAGGTGAGTTATGCTTAATTCACCTCCCCAGAGAACGGGAAAACTCATTTATACTTTATTGATTCTTAATATTTCTAATTAGTTTATTCCCCGATTTCTTTCTTAATATTTCTAATGTGTGAATTTTCTACATAGAGGCTGCAGAAGGCTTTTTAGTGATGTAGAATGACTCAAGTTTTGCCTTCCCACAGATGAGGACAAGAATGACTTAGGCAGTTTTTTATCCTCAGGAGCAGCATCCTCCAGTTCAGCAGAAGTAGACTGCATGCTCAAAGTGAGCAAGTGGAAATGTCAGGCATCAGGGGGAGAGAGAGGACAGGTAACACAAAAAACCTCCAGCTTTTGAACCTTGGGACAGAAACAGCCTCCAAGAGACTAAAAGTTTTCCTTTCTTTTTTTTTCTTTCCTTCATTTTTGGCAGTAAGCGAGCAACTTTTGTTCCATCAAGATTCACTAGGAAAGGAGCAGGTTTGGTGTGCCTTTCCCAGCTCCTGCAGCATCCCCTCCACATTCTGGGGGTGGAGGTGTCTTGTCACATGCAGTGGTACCATTTCTCTCTTCCTAGCCCAGCTCTCGGTGCATTTACAGCAGTAAGAAAGGAGGTGCTTGATCCCATTTGAGAAATGCCCAACATGTCTAACTGAGCAAAGGCAGACAGAGTAGTGGTGATAATGAGCTAAAGTCTAATTTGTTACACGCATGTGCAGCCTTGATAAAGACCTATTTACGATGTCAGCAAAGGTTAAAAGTGACTTGAAATCACTTCATGTGATAAGGTGAAATTATTATAACCTCACCTGCATCTTACGACCTTGATTACTTTTATGTCTGCCCATGATTATACATCTCCATCTCCATGGAGGAATCAGGCTCTTTACTGCAAAACACTGAAATTTGCACCACCACATTTTGTTCAATAATGGTTTTGTTTGCAAGGACATGTTCAGTTCTGGGTAAACAAATTCTTCCATACTCTGGTCCAATAAAGCACATGCTTCCTCTTGAAAATGATCCAGCTTCTAAGCTAAAGTTTTCTGGCTGAAAATTGAAATCATACAAACTGTACATAGTTCATATTTTCTTATGAATGTATAATTAGAGGTTGCCGTAAAACAGGTTTATGAAATGTGAACTGTTCCTGACTAGTAATGTCAAAGTTGTTCCAATGGCTTATTTTCATTAGTTGCAACATCCTGTAATCTTAATAAGAACACAGTGCCTTAAATATCTAACAAAAACAGAGCATGAAACCATGAAAGAAAATGATTTAAGAGTTCTACTGATATTAATGGTCAGCAGTGATTTTGTTTTAACTTTATTCTGTAACCAGCTAGATGCAGCGTTCCCAAAGCCACATTGCATTCAAGTAAGGAACATGTATTTCTTTTAGAGCAGGTGGATGCTGTTATTAGTCAAGCAAAGAGAAAGACAAGGCAAAAATCAAAAGTAAGGTTAGGAGAAAGTAAATCGAGCTGTAAGCTGAAGGGGAGAGCAGTACTTGTATTGCTCATGGGAATTTTTGTCTTAGGTCATAAATTTTTTGAGGTGGGGAATGTCTTTCTGCCCTGCATTTACATAAGCAACCAGAAGAGATACACTTGCAAATACACATATTTATTCTACTTAACACACTGTGAAAAGCCCAAATGCATGGGGACTGTAAACTTAGACCACTAGAAGGTTCATGCACAACCGTGAATCTGCTCTTACATGACCACATGTCTGTATTGCTGTTTCAAAACAGCCCCTGCCAGAATCTCAGCATATAAGAAGAAATGCCCTGCAAGTTGTTGAAGCTAGTGGGAACTGAAGTTACTTTGCACTATACTAAACCAAGGGGGAAAAGCATGTGATATGTTTTTATACTCAGCCAAGGGGGAAAAGCATGTGACATGAAAACTGCACGAAGAGAAAGTGTAAATTTAAATGAGACCACATTGTGGTGCGAAGTTTGGTCTTTTGGTCTAAACAAGCTATAACTCAGCTTCTAACAATTGCAATTTCCTAAGCTTCTCTGAAGAAAAACAGCAAAATGAGAAAGAAAGATGCTGAGTTTGCTATTTCCAGGTCAAAGTGCCTAGACAGCATCAGAGATGGGGAAGTGAAATTGCCTGGGATAGATGGATCACACATTATAAATATTTCAGAATGTGGTTGAAATACCTCGGATTGCAGTCTTCCATGTAGACTCCTAGCTGCTGTTTGGTGTACTTGAGTCTACTTGCAGGCACAAAGACAGGCTTGCACCATGTTGTGATCAAGCTTTTTTTGGAATTTGTGACCTTCAGCTCCAGAAACGTGGGCTTGGTAAGGTAAGAAGAGCAGCTCCCCCAGCTTGCCTGTAGAGAGGGAACCAAAACACACCGAGCAGTTCGGGATGCCTTCCTGCAGAAGGGCTCTGCATACGTGTGATATAATCACAGTGCAACTTCCTACACCACCATTCATAAACCATCATTGACCAAGGCAGACCTCCCACGTCAGGAAGGCCCACATGTCATGGGAATCAGCAACACAACTTTGGCAAAACAACAGGGTGTAGAACATCAGCAGCTTTCTAAGAGATCCACTAGAGTGAGTATCACTTTGATTTATAAATCATTGCATTTGGATGGAACACCACTAAGGTGCATGTATGAGTATATCTATAACTATGTTCCTGTAATCTTCTGGAGCATTACAGAAGGAACTTTGCCCTGTGTAATCTCCTGGGCTTAAAAGCCTTTTCAGTATCCACAGGTATAATGATCTTAGAAGACTGAAATAGTCAATACTATTTATTTATGGCTTTTTCCTACGCTGAAACAATTAATGAAGGTTTGCAAAACCTTTGTGGTCTTATTGTTATGGACAAGGAGACCTGCTAGTGCTGATGCAGCAGTGCAGCTTGTGGGAGGGCAGGTATGTATCCATGTAATGATACATAATGCACATTTCCTTGGTGGTAGGGAATATCCTGTGGGATAATCAAAATTGTAACCGTGCACGATGCCAAACAACACCCAAACAATTGAGTGCTATTGCAGCACATCAGTACTAAGAGATGTAGATTTATGTGATGTTGTGCATCGCTTTTTATCATTTATAGATCTTTCCACAGGAAGCAAGGCAGTGGTAACCACATAGCCTTTCTCCTCATACAGGGCAAAGAGAGGTCATGCTGCCTTTGCATCCAGATTTTCAGGACTTCTCCTTCTGTCCCACTGAATTCCCTGTACCCCTGAGGTCTGCTGTGGCATATAGGGCCTAGGAGGCAAATTGACTTAAGAAGACATAGAGGTGACTTCTGAAGGGGCTGTGCAGAGCTCCAGGGCAGCTTTGTGCCACAGCTTTCACTAGAAGCTGAAATGCCTGTCCCAGGGGGTATTGACCAAACCCAAAGAGAACAGGAAGCAAAGGCAGACGATCCCTCACAGGACCTTTGAATCTCAGCGAGGCCGTGTCACAGTGGTACCATGGGCCTTAACAATGCCATAAAAACTTCTGGTTTAGTGTCAGCTCAGACACTGCCAGAGGCTGCCCAGGGAAGTTGTGGGTGCCCCATCTCTGGAAGTATTCAAGGCCTGGTTGAATGGGGCTCTGAGCAGCCTGGTCAAGTGGAAGGTGTGATGGGGGGATTAGAACCAGATGGCCTTTAAGGTCCCTTCCCGTTCAAACCATTCTGTGGTTTTACAATTCTCTCCATACAAGAATTACCACTGTATCAGACACACTTTCACCCATGGAAGGCTTAAAAATTAACACCCTTAATTAACCCCACCAGTTGTACAGGCTTTGGAGCACACACTGGCTGTGCATTCACACACACTGCAAACACCCGGTGGGGGAGGGTTTCACAAATGAAGGCTCAAATCTGGGGAAAATGCCAGAGGAGAAACATCTTTTTGAAGAAGCAGACCGCTTCAGGAAGCAGCAAATCTCTCCTCTGAGCTTTGAAGTGGGTAAAACATACCAGAAACGTGTGAATATCCAGGGGCCAAGATTGCACCTGACTTGAACAGGGATAAAGCACTAAGTGCTGTATCCACAAAATGGATGCATTGCTCCCTGCTAAGATGAATTTGCTCTTTCCTTTCTCATTCAAGTCATCTGTTCTTTTAGGTGAAAGGAATCACCACTGGGCTTTTTGGAATTGACTCATAAGAGCAAAAATCCGACATGATACGTATTTTCCAATGATAATCCCATCGTTAATGAATAAGCACTTCTATACCATTTTGGAGAACTGCCACCATTAGGAAGTCTGTTTTCTTCAGAAGGAAGACTGTTCACTGGGAAAGGAAATGTCAAAGGCAATCATTTTGCCTAAATGATCATGACTGTTTCTGTTGAAAAGCACTATAGCAATTTCTGGTGTGGTCCTTGAACTGAGTGAAAACCTAGCTGGTATATCGCTGAATGTTGGAGTATAATTTTCTACCCTGAATTTTTATTTTAGACCACTATTGGAATCGAACAAATAATGCTGTCTTGTTTCTTCCTGAAATATACTAGCCAGGATCTCAGGGCTTCTCAGTGCCTTTCTTCTCCTATTATCACCTGGAGAAAACTTTAGAAGAGTTTATTTACTGTGAGGGGGAGAGTCATTTTCAGGCCCTTTTAACAAGAAATTTCTGCTTAGTACAACCACGCAAAGTAATTAGCAAGTATTCCTGATGGGAGATCATCTATCTCACACCACCTGTACTAGAGACCTCATTAGTAGCAATACATTTAGGAATCTCATTAATGATGTGTATTTAAAACACACAACTGAAGAAGCAGTGACACCTTTTAAAGCCCTACCTGACATTTCTCTGCTAGTAACACCCTCTTCTCACTTCAAAAATGGCGCTTCATAAATTGCACAAGATTTTAATGAGCTTTTTAGCTTGTACATATTCTATATTCTCCCCATGTAAATTCACTGAAACACAATGAATCATATTCCCTTTTAATCTGGGGACCAGGAGCAGATCAATCTATCACCCACATCCAAAGTGAACTTGAAACCTGGCCACACTTACGTCGAGCAGCCTTGGGCCTGCCTGGACATCCCTGCACTCCTGAATGTCCCCAGGAAGAAAAAAGGTGTAGGAGAGCACAGAGAAACAGGCCCTTGAGTCTTCTGTGCACAAGAGCAAGTGATGGCAGTGACAAGCAATGAAGCAATGTTGTTGCAAAGAAAATGTCAGCAGAAAATAGTGTAATAATAAAAATAATAATAGGTTTCTACAGTCAAACAACCTGAGATTCTGCAGAGTGAACACAAAACTGTATCCGCTGCAGTTTTCTTCTCTCAAAGTTTTTTCTGTTTCTCCCATCAGCTGTTTATAGATGAATGTTTTGCTGCAACAAGCCAAGGGAGGAAGGTAACCTTCAGTGACTTGGACATTAGATGAAACCCAGAGCAGTCATGTGCAACAGTGCATCTCAGCAGACATCTTCTTTGGGGCATGATCAACTTTTTGACTCCTATTTCTTGACTAGAAGTGGGAAGAGGCAGGACAGATTCTGCAGTAGGAAGAGTTGCAAAGCAACCAGCTACTTTGTCATTTGCTTCCCACCCTCTTCCTTCTGCTCAGCATCCCCAATCCCTGTGAAAGTGTACCTCACCACAATAGTAATGACAAAACCAACAATAAATAGAAACTCCTTCACACACAACCTGTGAAATTATATAAAGCAAGCCGAAGCTTTAGAGGACAAGAAAAGAACAAGGCCAGAATAAAAAGCAGATGGGAATGCAGTTAATGGAGAGGAATATGTTTCTGATATGGAAAGGCAGCCTTGCTAAATTTTTGATCAAACATATCTGCACTTTCAATAGAAACCAGAGTTAGGGTATGAACCCTGAGGCAATGTGTCATAAGGAAACATATTTTGCTAAGGTAGTTCCCAAGGGTTATTTACCTGGAAGGATCACTGCTGATCACTGATCACTCTCTGCAGTTGCTTCTGCACCTCTAACATTATTGCCTGAAAGAAATATTTGTAATAACGTATCCGAGTTTTAATTTCCACTAAGGAAACAATAAATCATGTCATAGGTTTCTGAATTCATATGCATAGGAAAGGAATGATTTTTCTGGGACAGGATTATTTTCTGTTTCTTTTCCTGCACGTGCAAGTCTGTCCAGTTCCAGTAATGGGTGTGGAGCTGAAAAACAGTGTTTGTTGCCTGATCTTATACCTCTGTGTTCTTCCAGAGGCATGTCATCATGTGGACATTTGATTGCCCCAACTTCCACTCTTCTCCAAAAAGGTCTGAGATTCCTTGGCTGTGGACAAAAGTTTGGAAAGATGGCTCCTAAGCCCCATATGGATCTATAATTTATCATTCAATCAGCCTTTCGAAATACTTTCAGTTAGCAAAGTTATTTTCCCACACATTTCTCTGCCTCCTCTTTCATAATTAGGGTGGGAAGGAGGAAAGGGAGGAAGGCACAGAGTGAAATTTCCTTTCACTTCTGTGTGAGCCATGCAAGTGGAAAGGCTGGTAACGGAGACCCCTTCCTCCTTATTGCCTTCACATACATAAGGGCCAGGTTTGGCACCTAAAGCAGAATCAATCATGGTAGCAATTTACTGAAAAACACGATGAAATGAGATCCTTAAATCTGACAGACCCTGATGCCTGAAATTAATTAAAATATATTTTTGTTTGTGCAATAGCATGCACTAGATTTCTCTGCCTCCTCAAAAAAAAAATTTAAAAAAACCCCATATATATACAGGAGGCAGCTCCCCATCAGCCAGAGCAAAAGGTGCTTTATATCTCTGGACCTCGGTTCCAGGCAGCAGCACATTCCAAATTCTACTGGCTTTTTGGCCCATGGTATATGGACTCTTTATTGCTTGAGTTAATCCACTGGCTGGATTAAAGCCTTGTTTTTAAATCTGGGAGCAAAACGGACAAAGAGAAATCCAAGAAGAAAGTGAGCAAAACATGACATGGAGGTGAAATCTGGTTTTCCACATATAGGGCCAAATGTGAAGTCAGTGGAGCAGCTTTGAACATACAGTGGTGGAGCTGAAGGCAGGATTTGGCCCCTGAAGCTGTGGATTACTAGGTTTGGAAGGGAATTCCATTGCAGCTTGGCTCTGACAAAATATGACTTCTGGACCTTGTCCCAGCAAGACGGGAATTATTTCAAACAATAATGGTTTTGTTTGCATAGCTTAGGATTTCACTCAGTTATAAATACATCTTTTGAATTAAATTTCCCTTGGAAAACAATGATTAAAGGAGTCAATTATTCGTTAAACTCGGGGTATTCTTGGTGAAATCTAGAACTTAGGGTGGGGTCTATTGAGCCCAAACCGCTGCTTAGTTTTTGCCATCACCACAACAATAGGATGTTCAATCTCAAACAGAGAATAAGTTGGCCTCACAGCTTCCTTTGCCTTTCCTGTAACAAGGCAAAAAATTCACAGGCAGCAATGGCACCAAGTTTGTTGTTTTTCTCTCTCTCCCAGCTCAGTGAGGACAGACAAACCGTGGCTTTCAAAACACTTCAACCATGGACCACACACAGCCTGAGGTTAACGCTATTATTGTTGCTTTGTCAGGCCTTTCTTGTCTGCTCTGCCAAATGAATTGCTTGTTCCTTTATTAAATAGGATTCTTTTCCAGTAGCTATCTCCCTTAACCTCAGAATGATCTCCTTCCTTGGTGAAGAAAGATCAGCTGTGTACCCTTGTCCCTTAGTGACATGGCAGAGACAACATTTCACCGAGGGATGCTATAGAATGTTTCCTGAAGCTCTTACAGAAAAGGCAAACAACAAAAAAAAGCAAACCCCCATATTATTTCTCTTTTTGGGGCTGGAGACAGAGTGTATGGTGTTCAGGTTGTAGTCTGGCTCCCCCAAGCTCTTTAACTGACTCTTCAGAAAGTAAAGCCTGATTTTTTTTTTACAAAATATTAAATTTTCTCTTAGATTAATACCTACCTATGAGATATAAGAACTGTCTAGAAAGCCTTTCAGCTTTCTGTGATCTTTCAAGGGATGAGCAGGATGGTTATCTAAAAGAAAGTCTTCTGACTGTGAGTGCAGAATACCTGTCACTTAACATATCTCTGGTCATTGTCAGCCTTTCAAAGACTTCAGAAGTTTCCCTAAAATATCTACAGGACTATCATTATCTTCCCTTGTTCAGTTTTCAGCTCACTGCTCCTATGTTCATATTGCCTCGCCTCATTTTCCTAGGACTGTGATAGGAAGAAGTCCCAGAACCCAACTTTTACTTTTTATTCTCTGTACAGTAAATTTTCTTCTGGTGCAGTCTTTTTTTTTTTTTTTTAATTTTTTTTTTTACCCTTACCTTTGACTTCCTCTTTTCTGTCACCAGTTTCATTTTTCTAACTGCTTATTAACCCCTCCTATCCTATTTTTTAGGATATCCT
>WAAE01021490.1:0-18361 GCA_013400495.1 Nicator chloris
CCAGAATAAGAGTTGCTGCATTAATTATTTTCTCCTTTCAATTAATTAAAGAGGCTCAGAACATGGATGTGTTGAAGTATGGCTGCAGGGACTATTGGCAGGGAAAAAAAGAGGCTGAGAGAGGCTCCACAGAGCTGCCCTGCTGTGACCCTGCTGGTGGTACCCATCTTCACACAGACCTAGTTCCATTTTCTTCCCCAAACTCTAATTTTTACCTCACTCATCTTTTCTTCCTTTCTCTCTTTGTATCAAGCTTTCTGATAGTCTAAAAGCTTGTGTTTGAAAGAAGGAAACACTTTTTGCTGCCCATTCTCTGCCCTCAGCTCCCAAATCTGGGCACCTTCACAAAGCAGCGCAGGGAGTGGGGGTGGGGGATAACACTGTCCCCTGTAATTTTTCTCAAAGCCTCTCCTCATATTCATTTCTGTTTGTGCTTTAAACAATTTTCTGTGCTGCCTCTGCTATTTTTCTGAAGCCTGGGGGCAGGAGAGGCTCTGGGTGCTACAGGATCCCTTTTAAACACAATTCTTTAAGGATGCTGTGAGGGAATCGGAGCTCTGAGAAGGACCAAAACTGATGAAAGTTTCAGAAAAGTGGGTTGGAGACAGGGCTGAAGGAGCTGGGTTTGCTGGCAGAAAAGTCAATATCTCTTTCTCTCTGTTGGGCTTAGGAAAAGAAGGAATTAGCTTCCTTTGAAGGAAAGATTTTGGATAAAAAGGGTTGTTAAACATTAAGACAACTCTCCTCAGAAAGTGAGGGCTTCTCTTCTCTGGGTTTTTGTGGATTTGTCAAATTCCTGGTGGTTAAAATATAGGTGAAGCCCTTTCTATTTGGTTGTCAGGAGAGTGAACTCAAACTTCCTACCACCCTTCTCTGCTTTTAATGTCTGTGTAAACATGAGAGCATAAAAATCTTGCCTTTTTCCACACAGGGATGTGGAAAAATCAAGTCTGATATGGTTAATATTTTATAACTGCTCTGAGCTGTAAAAAAAATTGGCACTGCTTCCAAAGTCGCTGCAGAAAGGATGGATAATTTGTAAGAAGAATGTGGAGACTGTCCCATCTTCTGTTTTCAAAACCTGCCAGGTTGGAATTATGATCCCTAAAGNTTGTTTCATGTGCTTGGCCAGGGCTTGGAGCAAGCTGGGCTGGTGAAAGGTGTCCCTGCTCATGGCAGGGGGTGGCACCGGATGGGATTTAAGGTCCCTCCCAACCCATTCCATGATCCTGTGATTCTGCTCCCCGTCCATATGCCCTCCTCAGGCCTTTGAATGCCCACAGCTCACCCCACTGCACCTCCCTGGATATCCCACAGTGAGAAAAGGAAGAGCGGTTTATTAAATTTTTTTTTCTTCGTTTAGTTCTGTCATAACCTTAACGCAGCTTTAGAACTGAATTTTGCATTTCATGATTTGTTCTTCCCACACACACGCACATATTCCCACTCCCCCTCAATGAGGTAATTGCATGACAACTAGATTAATATCTTTTACATACTTATTAAACTCAATAAGTGGTCCTGCGCAAACAATTGATATTTAATTACCGTATTATCATCCTACTAAATTTTAATTACTATTCATTTAAAATACCTCATACGTTATCATTCATGGTAATGCGGATTTGTTTCTCTGTAAATGTTTCTCCGTAAATCCTAAATTCAGGTTGAAGTAACCTGCAAAGTAATTTGGGTTTCTCAGGGTGATGGGATGTTCAATGCAGGTCCGAGGTATTCTAATATGATATAGAAAGGGAAAATTGAACCACCAGTTGACACAGGTCCAATTAAAAAACGTGGTTTGGAACCAAAATTCAGAAAAGGTTGAGTGACTTTACCTTTCAAACTGCCTTTCAATGTCACTTCAGCTTAAAAAATCCTAAACCAAGAGAAATTAATAATTAGCAGCTGACAATAGCTGATTGTTATGAACCAGAACAGTTCCAAACTAGGCAAAGAATGTGAAAAACGCCTAAAATCACAATTCTATGATAAACTTACCTCTTCCACTGATCATTGTTTTTACCTCTGACAAGTATCAATTTTCTAAATCTCATCCATGAGTCACTTAATTACTCCTCAGAGAAAGGAAAATATGTGGTAATTTTTGTAGTGAAAAAAACAACCCCCTTTGAGGTAAAATCATCACACCTGCAGCAGGAGGCAGAGACTGGGGTCTCGTGATCGGATTTGCCTAAATCCCTTCGGTTTTGTAATTTATTGATCAAGGTTTTAAAATAACAGGGGTTTATTTTCTGTATTTGTGAGTACAAGAAGTGGAGCAGTTGTTGATGACTGCTGAGAAAGGTCACAGGCTCTGAATCAGAGCACTTTGCTCAGCTCCTTCTTGCTCTTACATTCATTGAAATTAAATCTCTTCAGAGAGCTCTTCAAACCCATTGTGCTTTTCACAACCAGGCACGTGAAACTATTAATATCTGTACCCTGACAGCAAGATTTCCCAAATTTCTGCAGGATCTCTTTTTCCTCCTCCTTTTTGCAATTTCTATAGGTGGTCCTTAATCCCATCTATTTCTTTTCATTGTGAAAAACAGGTTCAGCTTGTTCCTTTTAAAATTTATAAGGTCTCTTCTTTCACCTAAAACATATTTTGTAAGAAGGAAGTTTCGTGACAGCTTGGAAAAAGCTTCTTCCACATGGTTTGGTAATTTGAGGGGATTCAGCTTTGTGGGGTTATTTTTGTTGTTGCTTAGTTATCTTCCAGAAAAGTCCATGGAAAGGATCAGCTTTCTTGTATCAATATGCCAAAAATACACTTTTTTACTGCAACCACGAGATTTTTCTTTGGCAATTAATCGTGTGACTCAGTCCCATAAGCTCCTGTAATGACTTCATAGGCTGTCAGTGATATATAACCTATTGACTTTCCTTTGGTTATGGGACTATTACTTTCCTGATTGATTTAATCATTCCATGCTACCTTTATCTATCTCCTTGCTCTCATGAAACACGATTGACTCCCTGATCTTTAAAGGACTGATCCAAGGGCAAGGGAAATCAAGGGGAGGACGTGGCAGCCCTCGGACGTCTCTTGGTTTTGCTCCTGCCTGAGGTGGACTTTACTCCTGGATAAATTCCAGAACAGACCTCTGAGTATGATAAAATAATAATTATGTGGGTTTCTATTGGTGTATTTATCATAACGGAGAACAGGAAATTTTCCCTCTTCACAAAGCACCAGAATTGAGTTCCTGGGGGAATTATTGCTTTACTAATTACACCAGGTTTTATTCATTTTTTTACTGAGACAAACAATCTCATTCCCTTCGGGCGAGTTTATTTGCATGAATCATGAAGTCTCGGGATTGGCATTTCTATAAATCAGGGGGAAAACCAGAGTTGTTGGTAGCCTAGCCTGTGTATCATGGGCTTAATAGAGCCTTGATTTCCTTAGGAACATTTAATATGCAAACACTTCCCTGAGACCAATTTACTGATTGGGAGGAAATTTATACAATATATTTGTGGTAGGAGCTCTTGAACTTTAAACATTTAAACCAACGCTGCACTTTTGATGGAATGGCAAAGAAGTTATGGGGAGGGTGACACAGGGAAACCAAAAATGTGTCCCTTTTCTGGTTAAATAACCAATAAATAATAAAATAAAAAATAAATAAATAGTGGGATGACTGACAGAAAGGACAAATTTGCTGACCTGGTCTTCGGTGCGCTCAGACCCCGTATATTGTAATTTTTATAACACATATTCACTGTAACACTTTAACTAAGAGAGTTTGTGTATTAAATGATGTTAGATTAGGATATTTAATGGCTTATAGGATCTAGGGAGGACCCAGGAGGCTAATTTGTTTGCATTAGTTGGACAGGTCAACTGCTTCAAACATGCAGATTATAGAACTACTGGTAGATTGCATTACACAATTTAAATAAATAGTAGCAATTTGTCAATGTCATCTTAGCTTCAACATTTTCCTTTTAAACCCCAGGAAACAGTAGCTCCAATTAAATTGACCTTTTCTTTTCTGCATCTTCATGTTATTAGTAGATAATGCTTAGTCTTTTAACAAGTAAAAAAAAAATTTAAAAAAGCAAGGAATAAAAATAATTCCAAAGCAACCAGGCACTTGTAGGAAACTTTCAAGGGAAAATTACATTCTTTATAAACAACTGAATCCCCTTTAGCCACCCAGTAAATTTTACAAGTCAGATATACATATATGTGACAGGAATGAACAAAGACGCATGAATTGCTGGATCTCAGTGATTAAACCTTTGGTTTCAAGAGGTAGTTGCAGGTTCTTGGCATGGCAAACCTTTAGGTTGGGTTATTCATTTTGGAGTATAATGGTTAAATCATCCAGATGTGAACCACCCTCAGCCACATCTGGAATGTGGGGAGTTGAGGGTATGGATCCACTTACTAAGTCTTGGAGCACTGAAGGAGCTGGACTGGAAAACCTGGATGTTTTGTAGTCAAATGAAGTGGTGAAATACTTAAATTGTCAGGTGACACGGAAGAATTTGGCTCATGAGGTTTCCCCATGTCCATGTGCATAAAATTGATTTAATCCTTCGTCCTCCTGAAAAACATTACCAGTAAAATCAAAATTTACTCCAATTTTGGTAATGAAGGTTGTTTTGAACCCATGGCAGCTTGATGTTTTTGGGAAAAATTTGGCCAGAGAAAGATTCTTAAAGATTCCTCAGTGTTCCAGGCAAAATCCTGGGATAGGAACTCTGCTATTGTTGTGTCCTGGTGGAGTTTACCTGGGAAAGGGAACAGTTCTCTAAACTAGAGCATCTCAAAACTGCAGGTTTTGCTGAATAGGGATGGATTGTCTTTAGTTGTTCAGGCTGAAGAGGGATTTGGAGCTACTTTGTCTTGCCTGAGCAGTTTGTGGCTAAAGCAAGAAAAACTAAAATGTGAAATCATGAAAAAAATACTTTTTTTTTAAGGAAGATGCCAATCATCTCAGCTGGAATCCAGGGGGGAAAAAAAACTCAAACCAACCATCCAAGAAACACACAGACAAACCCCCCCCCCAAAAAAAAAACAACAAACAAACAAAACCCAACCAACCAAAAAAGTTCCTGTTCACCCATCTTCAGTGTTGTGGATAGAATGGCAATTCTCAGGAGAAAATCCAGGTTCAAATTGGCTTCAATTATCCATTGTTTTATTCATCTTTTTTAGCAGCAAACCTGCTTTCCAGTCCTTTCCTTTTGGGTGTTTTATGAGGCATCTCTCACTTTGCTGCTTTGTTTCCAGGTGCATCAGGGAGCTTTGGATAATCTCAGTGTTTGGGTTGAAAAGTTTCCATCCATTTCTTGTGCCACGTAGTAATAGATCCCAGAAACAAAAACAGAGCCCATTTCTTGTGCTCCCCTTTGTCACACCTGAGGTTTATGTGATGTTCTCAGAGAGTTTGGAGCACCCAGCAAAGCTCCCTCTTACACAGAAGGTTACAATAGCATTGACTTTATAGACTCACCTGCTAATTAAAAGGACTTTTTTTATCTCAAGCACGTGGAACTGGCACATTCCAAAGCTGAATGCTCCAAGCACAGAGCACAGGATATTTAAAGTTTCACTTTATTTAGAATTCAGAGCAGATCATTCAGCAGCCACCATTTGAAAAGAGGCCAGAAAGCAATTTTAACAATATCACATGTGAGAAGATGATTCAAAGTTTGGGAGAGGTATAATCCTGTAATCTCTGTGATCTAAAACTGAGCAGAGGATGTGGCATAACATATTAAATACAAAAAACCAGATTCCTGCTAATTTCAGTTCTGGCTGCTCAGAGAGCAGACATGGTAGACATGGATCTCTCTCATCATGTTTTTAACACCATTAAACTGAGTAGCTGACCCTCAGAAATTCAAAATAGCCCAGGAAGGGTTGCAAGGACAGGGATTGACCTCTCCTTTCCCATTTTTGGCTTCAGGGACATCCCATGTGTCCCCAACAAGGGAGAAGAGCAGGGGCTTTTCAGGCTTCTGAGATGTTCCTGTGGCTCCAAGATGTCCAAAGTGCATCCTTTGGCTTCTACTGGGAATAAAAATAAATGGAGAGGTGAAGGGCACTCACTTCTGGATTAATTTTTTCCCAAATAAGGCAGTTAAAGCCAATTAGAAAAACACAAATTTTCTGTTTGAGAGGATAACTGCAAAGGAATATTTTAACGTTATTTGGAGAATTTTTCCTGCATTTATTTAATGTGCTGTTTAATGTGGGAGATGCCACTGCACTTTCTCTTAGCATCTTTATGAATGCTATGTCATCAAGTGCACTCTTTTTATTTGAATCCAGATACTGAAACAGAGTAGTAAATTTTATGGGTTTGTTTGCTTTTGCACTTTTTGTGGATTTCACAGATTTCTGCTTTGTGATCAATCAATGCCTTTTTAAAAAATTCCTTTCAGAGCAGCAGCCACGAAGGCCTTTCCAAAGGACAAAAAGAAGGCAACAACTTTTAGGAGGCCAATGCTGACTGTTTCCAAGTGTTGTCAGTCTTTGGCTGGCGAGTGTTTTGTGGGAAGATTTAAGGATTCCACAGACACAAGCGGCAAAAATGGATTATTTTTCTTTTCTTTATATATATAGTTTGTTGTTGTAGTGGTTTTGGGGGGGGGTTGTGGGTTTTTGTTTTGGTTTGGTTTTTTGTTTGGTTTTTTTTAAGCAGCTGGCTTTTCTGCTGTTACCTCAAAGTTCTGAGTGGAAAGCTCGAGGTGCACCCAACAGATCAATGGTGAATCCCTTTAAGTGTCTGCTCTGGCTGGGGGGTATCAATTTCAGACTTTTAGGGCTGACACTTTCTTCATTTCCATGTGCAGTGCATGGACCCCACCTCTTCCTGGCCTCCTTGCAGGGCAAACTCTGTTGAGATGGATCAGGTTTGAGCGGGATTAGCAGAGAACCAGGTCTCGTCTACGGCGCTGGTTTTGTGCCGCTCCTCTGCTGCCACCGCTCTTTGCCAAAGAACTCCACCCTTTATCAGCAGCTGGCAACAAAGCAAGAGAGATGCACTCTGTGGAGCACAATATGTCAGAAGCAATAAATATCTGTACCTTTCGCTGTTCTCTAAGAATTGTTTAAGGATAATTCCGGAAATTCCATGGTTGCGGGTTGTCTGTGGCGTTTTCTCCCTTGTCAGCAGCTCAGACTGGAGCAGAGATGTAACCGAAGTGAAACAGCAAACATGCAGTCATTACTCAGCAAATTAAATAAATATGCAATTATTGCTCATTTTCCTTAAGGGACTCCATATAGTAGCAATGCTTGGATAAAGAAATTCTCTTCTTTCCCCCATTTCTGTATTTTCTGCATGCCCAGATAAAAATAACATGGCATCGTGTTAGTTGGTTACAGAGACTGAATCCACATACCCCAGAGGTTTTGATCTCTCCAAATCTGTTTGAAAAGAAATTTATTTTGGTGCCTTTCTGGGTTTGCATGAAGGTAACTATTATCATTTCCTTTTAAAGTTCAGCCCCACTGCCGAAGGGAAAATTTCTCAGCATAGAGAATGAGTAAGCAGCAGCTCTTCGTTGCTACATCGTTCCATATAAATGAACTGCTTTAATTGATTCTAAATGCAATTAAATAAAATTATCTATAAATCGGTAAACGTATCCATGGCTGCAAATAAAACTCAGCCTGCTTAAACAGGCTTTCTTCTTTCTGATAAACACCACAATGTCACAGCCTTCGATTTTGGGACTGATGTATGAAGCAGCTTCTTCCAGATCAAGACAAATCTTCACTCAGGCATTCCAGAGCTTTCCCACCCTCTGTTTCAGTGAGCAATAATCATGCTGGAATATGTGCAAGGATCTTTATGGAAACATTCCTTAAATACTATTGAGAAGGTCTAAGTGTCCACTGTAGATCTGTAAATAAAATGTGATATAATGACACCGAGTGTGCACAGAAATGTGGGACACCTTGGATGTGTCTGGACCGAGGGTGGATCAGACCTTTCAGGGAGTTATGGGGGGGAAAAAGCAGATTTTGATACTTCTTTTAATCAGCAAAATCAAGCTAAAGTGATGCCAGCACTCTGTGCCTGCTGGGTTGAGCTCTCCATCCCAACAGCCCCCGCACTCCCAGGAAGGTGGGATGAAGAAGGCGTGTTGGAAGACTTGGAATTTGGGGAAGAGGCTCCTCTTAATAAAATGGGAAACTCTAGACATTTTTATACAGAGAACAAGATTCCTCTGTCAAGTTCTGCTGTGCAGAACTTTTAAATGATGCACAAGTGACTCCTGGGGGTGCATTTGTCTGTGTCCTGTGACGTGGGGATGTTCTTTGGGTGAGAAGGACCTGGAGGAGGAAAACACAGAGGAGGGAATAGCTGAGCTCAAGGAGGTTGATGATGACACGAGTTTAGGCATGAACTCAGGGGACGGGAATATCAACTTGTTCTGTTCATATTTTTCTCTGGTACAGGGCACTGCAGTCGTGCAACTCACCCTTTTTCTCAGGCTGAGAGTCATTGCCAAGGCTTGATTTTGGATCTCCTGGTTATGTAGGGTTTTTTTAATGTCCTTCCTTTGGATTAAGATGCACAGTAGGGGGGTTTTATTGTTATTATTTAAAGTTTATATTGATTTCTTTTTTGAAGAGTGTCTTTAAAAGAATCGCTCTTCATCAGCCATGCTGAAGTAAAAGCACATTACTGTAATAATGGCCTTGGAATACTGTCCATTAAACTTTGACATTTAAAGTGTTTACTGTGAATACGTATTAAGTTTCTCATTAAAGACAAGGTCTGGTTTTCTTGATGTGACTCTTAGATTAAATCAGTCTAATCCAAAATAAATACAAAGATGGAGAATTCATAACAAGCTGCCTTGTAGATTCTCTGTGTGTAAAACAGCAACTGCTTTTGTGGCAGGGAGATTTCATTTTAGTGTCTCCTCTTTGGCCCTCAAGAAAAAAATCTGTTCATTGTGTACAAAACCTTTTGCACTTTGACATAAGTCCTTCCAGCAGAATCCCTTTTTTTTATTGAAACAAACTTAAATCATATTCCATTTCACAAAAGTGAAATGTGCTGAACATGTGCTTTTTAAAATAGAAGCATGTGCATCAACTCTCCTACTGAAGACACTTTCTGAGAGCAGTCTCCTGGGAAGGTCCATTACCCAAAATCCAGCAAGCACAGGAAAAGGGTGAAACAGTATTAGATCAAGCTTTACTAGGCTGGATGGCCCAGGCTGTGGAATAAGTGATATTTAATACATGCACTTGGAGGCTCCTGTTGAGTGCCCTGTTTGGTAACCCGAATCAGGATGCTTGTTTAGTGGATAAAAGTGTAACTTTAGAAATTGGCAGGAACTTTCTGTGCTTGGCCACCTGTACTCTCAGCCAGATAGGGTGTAAGGAGCCTCAGACAAGCACACTTTTCAAAGTTTGTTCTGTTTCACTTCCTTACAACCACCAGGTTCAAAAAACCATTTATTAAAAAAAAAAAAAGTCTCTCTCAGTTCAAAGATGCATTTATAAAGCTCACTGGTCTTTATGATCAAGCTCATTCTTTGTCTTCCTGTTACTAAAATAATACTTTTATCCTGCCCCCTTTTCCCCCTCTCATTTGTTTTGTTATGAAAACATAACCATAATGAAGGTTTCAGGCATTGTATATTCTGGGCAATGTGATACCATAAGTAATAAAAATGGGATTTTTTTCTCTTTTTGGTAGAGTTTTTCTGTCAATAATAATTGTATCAAAAATAATGTGAACTCCCACTGACAGCTGCATAGTCAATCAGCATAAAGTATTAGCACTTCAGGGACACAAAGGCTCTGAGCCTGATAAAAGAGATTGGACTGAGAATTTTGACCTAAGAATATAATAATGTCTTCCAAGATCTCATTATGCCTGTGCCCATTTGAAACCATCTGGGGCCCGGAATAATAAAAGGAGTGGTGTGAATTTATGAACCCATAGATCCAGCCATGCCCCCTTGGATATTGTGTTGGATTAGTAGATTTACTGCTAATCCAAACACTGTGGGCAAAATTATGTCTTTACATCTGCACTGCGGCTCTCGCGGAGCTGCAGTAACTTAAACGCTTGAAGGGTTGACAGCAGCTCCCCTGCTTCAGGCACAATCTTCTGGCACCCTGCCACCTTCCCAAAAGTGCAGCTCCTCAGATGCACGTCCTCCACGTCTTGCCGTGGCACTTCTCCAAAGGGAGATGCTGCTGCCTCCTGAACGAGAGGGGCTGGTGGAGGAAAAGTCGCCGCTGCCGCCTCTGCCAGGTGGGAGCAGGGCAAACGAGGCACAGTTGGCACAGGGAGAGATTGATCCATCTTCTTCCAGTTGCCTCAGGTGCAGAGCCCGAAGAGAAGAGTCTACATTTAATTGGGGGTGTCTTCAGCTAAATAAAATAGTCGTATGCAAATCCTTTTCCTAAGGGGCAGCCATGTGGACTCGTGACCTTTCTTTGAATGGTTTGGAGCCCAGAAATCAACGATTACACTAAATCCATAATTATATTCTTTTTATCTGTGGCAGGATACTGATAGCATGACAGATGTGAGAGCTTGAAAGCATGGGAACTTCAAAGACCATTGAGATGTGTTACACACCATAGATGTGTAGCAGGAAAAAATAAAAATAGTGAGAGGCTGCTCTACCAATGCTTTGGGTGATCCCTCTCCTGCACACGTGTGTGCACACACATGTACATGCTTACACTAGTGACTCAGGTCCCCAGTGAAGAGGACAACCTCCAAGAATTTAGTATTTTCATTGTTGTTTCATTTTACCTCAAGAGGCTTCCCAAAGAAAGAAGGGGATGGGCTGGAGGAGCCATGGCTGGGGACACGGGGCATCAAGAGACGTGAGTGTGTACCAGTTCCTCTTGTGCTGCTGCTGGGGGCACACGGCCGGGAGGGTTTGCTCTTCCAGGAGCTGTTGCACAACGTTGTATTTTTGCCTTTCAAGGGCAGAATTGTACAGGATGGTTACTTTTCTGCCTTGTAGTGCCTTGTTCAGAAAGAAACACCGGGTGAGCGTGAGGAGGGTTTGCAGTGGGGTGCAAGGGAAGCTCAGCCTTCACACCCCAGACCCCCGGGAGAACAACACAGGTCCTCACCTGGGACAGGTGATGTCTGGGGAGGCATGAGCCCAGAGATGCTCCCTGGAGGAGGCTGATGTGAAAGGTGTGGGAAATTAGGAATTACTGGATGAGTGACCCATTCTCTGAGTGCCAGGGTGCAGCTGCCGTGGATCCTGGCGCTCCACAACTGCAAGGAGATAGAAGTCTGCATAGGTAGAAATTTCTAAAAAAAAAATAGTGTTTCCCATTTATCCCATATTTAAAATTTTAAGGTTTTTTTTATATTCAGGCAGTTTAATTTTTTTTTTTTATGTCACAGTCTTGGCAAGTAGAGAACAAACGTGTTAACAGGGAATGGAAAATTACATTCCCAACAATTACTTGGTATTTGGAGATGGGAATGTCAATCAAGGTCTTACTACTCATCATATTCAAAGAGTTGAAGGGCACAATGTGGATATTTTTTATTTATTGCAACTTTGGTAAATAGCAAAACTATTCAGTATTAATCCATTGTATTTTTTGTAGTGTTTACTCCTTAAAAAACTCTGTGGGAAATGAAAATTTTGAGTGTAATATCAAAAATTATTTTGCATGAACTCTGCATGATTCTGTGTCAAAATCAGAGAGTAAATGCAATTATTTATATGTTCCTGGCATTACACATCACATGGGTACTCATAACCCTAAACAGATCAGGAAATTATGTTACAAAGGACACAGATAAGATAAACTGAAGATTTTTGGTGGCTGACATCAATACAAGGAAGTTTATAACCATATAATTCAATCTTAGATGAAATTTCATAACATTAATAATGTCAAAATGTAAGTTGAAAATTATCAGGGGTTGGGTTTTCCATAAAATTCAAAACTTTGATATTGTTACTTTTTGAGGTTCAGTGCAGACTTCTCAGAAATAAAAAAGCTCATATGAGTGCAAAATCTCCCCAATATTACAAGAATTATTTAATTTCTGGGGCCAGATCAGAGGACTCATCACTTGTGCCTGATTCTGAGATCCCAAAATACAATTCTGTCACTGATCTCAGAGCCTGAAATGCCTAAATGATACTTGAGCTGTCTTGGATAAAAAGTCCAGCTTTGGAGGGAACATCCCTTAGAAAGATTATTCTTTAAATAAGTATTTGTTTGAAGCTGGTGGGGCATCACTCAGGCTGGAAGTGTCTCCTCAGGGTTGCATTAAGTGGCAGGGAGTAGCACAAGTAGCCAAGTGCACATGGAGTTTCTCTCCTTCCTGCACAATTTATGGATAACTATGAAGCTTTTGGAAACAGCCAAATTTTAAAACACCAGCAGCTTCTCCCTGCTCTCCCTATCAATTCCCAATCTGACTGAAGCCCTTCCCACCACGTTTCTCCTTTGCTGTTTTTAATATCTACTTACAATTCATTTTCCAAACGACCCTTCATTCGTTTCTCCCCTCANGATACTTGAGCTGTTTTGGATAAAAAGTCCAGATTTGCAGGGAACATCCCTTAAAAAGATGATTCTTTAAATAAATATTTGTTTGAAGCTGGTGGGGCATCACTCAGGCTGGAAGTGTCTCCTCAGGGCTGCATTAAGTGGCAGAGAGTAGCACAAATAGCCAAGTGCACGTGGAGTTTCTCTCCTTCCTGCAGAATTTATGGATAACTATGAAGCTTTTGGAAACAGCCGAATTTTAAAACACCAGCAGCTTCTCCCTGCTCTCCCTGTGTAATTCCCAATCTGACTGAAGCCCTTCCCACCACCTTTCTCCTTTGCTGTTTTTAACATCTACTTACAATTCATTTTCCAAATGACCCTTCATTCGTTTCTCCCCTCGTTTCTCCCCTCGTTTCTTCCCTTTGGTTCTTTCTTCCTCGTGTTATTCCATCGGCATTGATTGGCAGGCACCACAGCGTTCCTTTCCTGGCCACCAAAGGAGCATCTTATGGAAGGCCACTCATGTAAATTCAGCCAAATACTTGTGGAGAATTCCAAGATACCTGGGCAGAGCCAGTTCCTTCTATCACTGAGGTCTGCTCTTCAAGGCAGATTAATTGTTGAAGTGATGCACTAGTTTCATGGGTATTATAAAGTCACTTTATCACTCCTGTGAAAGAAGTACCATCCCCATTCCTCCAAATATTCAAATCTTACCTTTTCTGCCTAACGCAGGGGGCACCAAGATGAACAAACTAGTTATACATGCATGGAAAGTAGCAAGCTGAAGGTAATTGTGTATTCAGTTTTAATGGAGCTGAATCTCCTGCTGAGATTTCAATATCTGACAGCATTGCTTTCATTGCCCCAAATGCCCAACCTTTCTCTAATGTTTGACCTTGGGTATGATTATATTTCTGTATGTATCTCAAATGATGCAAAATCATTTGCCTGTATCAGTCATCTCTCACTGACAGTCCTGCTCCAGCTCGTGGCAGAAGAGAACAAGTCTGATGGCGTTAACAATAGCTAAAATGAGCTTTGATAAATGTTCCCAGCCCTTCAATAAATACATAAAGCATCTCTATAATGTCATTTTGTTAACTGATAAACAACAAAAGGAGGAAGGCATTAACTTTTAACTATATTGCATGTCATTATTTTCTCATTGCCTTGTGTAGGGCAGAGAAGTAGCGTGACCTGCAGAATAGAGGACAGGACTGTGGCTTTCAGTGCTGGTTATTTATATTCTTTGCTATCCCACCTGCTAAATGAGAGCCGTACAAGTGTGTGACAGGCTCTACCGCAGCAGTTTTGTCAAGATGTTGACTCACAAACCTGGGTCTGCTCCTGGTGGTGGGACATCACCCACAGCAGTGGATTTACATCGCTCTGTGCCGGAGGCCAATGTGCAGCTCCTCACACAAATGCAACTCTTGGGTCTACCTCTTGATTTTTTCTCTATCTGGTCCAATCTGGTCCCAGAGGGGGTTTAGGTCGGACAATAGGAAGAAACTCTTCACAGAAAGGGTGACTGGACATTGGAAGAGGCTGCCCAGGGAGGTGGTGGAGTCCCCATCCCTGGAGATGTTTAAGAAAAGACTGGATGTGGCCCTCAGTGCCATGGTCTGGGTGACAAGGTGGTGTCGGGTCACAGGTTGGACTCAAGGATCTCAAAGGTCTTTTCCAACCTCAATAATCCCGTGAGTCTGTGATTATTGACCTTGTAGTCCTTGCTCTAGAGAAGTTCCTGCACCGTGCTGGGCTGGCAGAAGTGGGTCCAGGAGCAGCATTTTGGTGGCACTTACAGAGGTGTACAGAGGTTTGGAGATGATGTAAGAGCAAATTTCTGCAGTTCAGGAGAGAAGGAAGAGTTGCCTCCCATTCCTTGCATGCCCACAACGAAGTAGCCATCGGGGAGGAGCTGGGAGGCGGCAGAGAGGGAAGTTGGTGAGTGTGAGGAAAAGGGGCTTTGGATAGATGAGGACAAAGGGACCGTTTTTCCAGTGTGGCTCCACCAGGCAGCCTCAGCGTGATTAATGTTCCCGTGCTGGTAAAAAGGACGTATCCCTGAAGAGGGAAAATTTGATAGGAGCCTCTTTTTTTCAGGTCTGTGTAAACCGGGCACATTATTTTAATGGTACACCGTTAAGGTATTTATCTTAATTTTAAAAAAATAATATTTCCCTTGTTGTTTGCAATTGCCCACTAGAAACGAAATCCCTTTCCTGACCAAGTATCCTTTGCAATCCTGGTTGTTATTGCAGGTTGCCTCGGGAATACTGAGTTACTGAGTTTCAGACTTTCTTCAGAAATACTGAGGGGAGCTTAACAGCGTCTGAAAATACAGATAAAGAAATACATGGACCATGCACACAAAAGTAAGTGGGATAAAAAGGGATGTGTTTACCAGACGGTGCATGGAATAAAAAGGTCTACAAAGAAGCCCCTTGGTCTGACTGCAAGGCTTGTTAGGGATGCAGAGCACTGACCAAGTTCACTGGAGTTTGAAATCCCAAGGGCAGTTTTGGGTTTCTTGCTGTGCACTGCAGAAGGTGATTTAATAATTCATCTGAAACTGTGCAAAACTTTCTGTTGACTTAATTTACTCCCTCTTCAAGCAGATTTTTAGTTTTTCTGGGAGATTTTAACCTGGTATTGAGGAACTGTAAATAGATGGAGGCCTAAACCCCGAGTCTAAAGAGCTCCACTCATGTCTAGTTGAACCTGAACAATCTGACCAGTGGATTGTCTGAATTTAAAAAGAAAAGTGAGCACAGGGAGGCTTAAAGGAGTTAAATTTGCGGTTACTGCACACTGGTTTGCCTTAGTACAGCCTCTCTACTTCCCAAGAAACAGGGTAAAGAGAAATTAAGGCAAATCCAGGCCCTGGTGTGTAGAAGGGGAGAGAGATTTAGTGCTGGGAGCTACTGTCAACCATTTTTTACACAAATGCAAGATTTCAACACCTTTCTGCTTCTACTGCTAATAAATGTCCCTGGTAAATTTACATTTCCTTCTCACTCACAAACATTCAAATGCTTCATTAGTGATTGTTGCTTTGTCTTTTAATATTAACTGTCTCACTTCCAGTGCCTTTTATTTTGGCACACATTCTTAATTAATTTGTGGAAAATATGGCAAGAGGTCAAAATCTTTATTGGTTACTTACTCCATTCTGGTCCCTGCTTCCATGGGGGCACCTTGTTTCTTCAGGTATCATTTTAAAACCATCAAGCTACCATTCATTAAGGATTCATAAACATCCATATTGTGTTTTAAGTGCCTTTTAGGAGATTTTTCTCAATTTTCTTCTTTCCAGGATGTGAATTTGGCTTCCAGTAGGCCATCAAGTTACTCAAAGTTCTGCAAAATATATCAAGGAGCGAATCCACTCACAAACACATCTTGGAAATAGCCTTTAAAATAGAAAGAGGTCTTTCCCACATATAAAGGGCTTTTGTTTGAGGGAAGAAAAATCTGTCTATAGGTGATATCTCAGATAAAAACATTTACATAGTCTAAGTAGCTGTCCAAAAATGAAACACAAACTTCAGTCATTTTTTCATTGCAGGCGTGTGCATTTCTGCTAAAAAATGGATGTTCCAACTCAAGAAGTCAGAACAACATGTACAAGTGGCCCAAATTGGTTTTGATTAACAAGGTTTTCAGCCTGGAAGTCACTTTATCTTCATCCCATTAGCTCCACAACAAAATAAATGAATCTAATGCATTAGGCTGAGCCATGCTGTTGCAGGGTGAATGCAAAGAGAAATCCTCACTCAAGAGCCGTGCAAACATTTTTTATAAAATGTTGTTTTTCAACCTAATATTCCCCTTGGAGTTTATGTGGTAAGAATGCAAGGTTTTCTGCCTCCTTTCATTGTCTCCTCTTGTTCTGCTGATGTCTGATATTCCCAGATATGGATCATGCCACGTTGGAATGGCATGGTGTAACTTCGGGCTGTTGAGGTTATTGTAGCTCTTATCCTTTTACAAATGCATTTCCTGGAGTCTGGTTTTTGGTACAGATCATGGAAAAGGAGTATTTTCTCAATGGGACAAGTAGGAAACTTTGCTGTGTAAAAAACCCTTCATGCCTTGAGGATCACCTTCCACTCATGTGCCAATCAAAGCAAAGAATCCCCTTCCAGTCTGGTTTTCCAGTTCTGATTTCTCTGTAAGGAAGTTGATTTTTTTCTCAATTATTTCAAATTATGTTGCTTAGAAAGTCAGGTTTGAAGAAGATTTTCTTGTCAATGGAAAAGCAAGAATTTTGGTGCTTGTTCCTGCTCAGAGGTTATTCCAACTATTCAGTTTCCAGATTAATCAAGGGTTTTGTTTTCACAACTATTCCAAGAAATCTCTGTTCTAGGCTATTGATAGGTGGCTGAAATATGTTTTTGTGAGGAGGAGAAAGGAGTCATGAGTCTGTCTCCAAGGAATCTTGTCCTCTAATTCCACTCTACCCCCAATATCTCTACCACAGAAAATGTATTTAGTTCCAAAGTTATCTTGGGAGCTATGAGTAAGTGCAGTTGAATTCCTTTGATGTTCTGCATAAAGAAATATGAATATCCAGACAGAGACCTTAAGCAAGATCTATTCTTGATTATATGAAACCTGAATATGACTGAACTTTCATATTTTAGTTTTAATTTCTCTAAGCAATGTAATACATAGCTTTATTTTTAGGAAAAGTTATCATTAAAAAATAGCAGTTAGAGAGGACTTTTCCAAATTCTTCTGAGTAATGGGGTGTTATTCTTACCAGGTACAGAAAAATTAAGGGTTTAACCACAGTTCAGTCTTTACTAAAACCCCAGTGGCAGTGCTGGTGCTTCTCCTGGTTATGCCTCACTATAACCTAAGCCAAATCACCAAGAGAATAAATTCCCACACAACCTGTATTTTCTTAGTGTTTATTATCTTCTTACTTAAAAGTTGTCCATGAAAAAAAGAACATGTTCATAGGAACATGACTAAAATATTTGCAATGGAAAATATGTGAGAACAAAACATTATTCAAATTATTCAAATTTAAAAATATACAATTGCAACCAGGGCTGTCGTGTTCAGCTCCAGTAGACACACTGGATTGTCTTTTTTTTTTCAAGTGGATAATTTATGTAATTAACCAAGATGCAATGAATTTTAAATTGTATATTAAAATGGCAAAATTAGACAGTTAGAAAAAAATATTATGTGGTTTACATTCTTACTGTTAGGTATTTTTTTTAATGGCAGAAGTTAAAATTGCAACTTGCAGATTTTTAATATGAATCTTGTCCACAAAAAGTGTTTTCCCTGACTATCTTGACCTGATGTATTGGGATAATTCTTTTTAAAACCAAATTAATACATCTGTAAAATACTATTCTTGCTCATATGCATACTGAAGATTTTTTTTTGTTATTGTTTGTTGTCTAAGAATGCACTTGAGGCTTAACACCAAGAAATCTAAATGTGCTTTTTTTATATTCAGTCTTTTACGTGTTAAACAGAACCAGCATGTACAAAGTCCCTTTTTGTCAGAAAATTTGATATAAACTTAATTCTGTAGCTCCTATCAAGAATTGTTCTTTGCTGCATTACACCTCTTGATCCCGTTTATCTGCATAATTCAAATGCAACCCTGAAAGATATAAAGAGTGACAGTTTTAAACATATTTTCTGATAATCAGCACAAACTATTGCTTGAACCTATTCAATAACATCACCCTGACAGACGGAATTCAATGACCCTCAATAACAACAGATACAATCTCATTGTATAAAATTATATTATGACATGATTGTGTTGAGTTATGACTGAGGTTGACTTGCAATATGGCACGTGTTTTCTTTAGGAGAAGATGATACTTATTGACATTGAGA
>WAAE01021491.1:0-17995 GCA_013400495.1 Nicator chloris
ACCCCCACACCCAAGCAGGTGTTCTCATATTAGGAAAAGAGTTTAAGCCTCACCCCTGAACTTTTAAGGAAGAAGAACCAGAAACTTCTATGCTCTTCTCACCGTAATTGGCCCAGTGCCAGGACAAAAGCACCTATTGGACCTTTGAGCTGTTCCTCAAGGAATGTAGCTATTTTCTATTGGGCAGCAAGCCAAAAATCCCTCCTATATCGTTAAATACTTAAGAGAGAGCACAGACTCTCTCGGCGCTTTTTGGGGTGTCTTAGCAGGTGCAAGGGACCTCCCTGCACTGTGCATGGCTTTTATTCTTTTGTTCTGTATAGTTTGTTATTTTCACTTTAATTAAAACCTTTTTGCTTTTTCAAAACACCTCCAATCAGCCATCTCACTAATTCTTCTTAAGCCATTTCTGGGAAGTTGCTGGCAGCCCTCAGAGTTGATACACCTTTGTGGGGCTAAAAACACTCTGGCCTCATGCAAAATTTTATCATGGAATAGTAAAGAAACAATCTTCTAGGTCCACAATTAGAATATCCCAGTTGGCAGGAATCATTGTAGGAGATGGCATACCAGGCTGGAGGGCGCCCATGCTCTCCATGGCTAAACTGATCTTTCTCAGGTCATGGAGCAAGCTCTATTTACCTGACTTCTTTTTTATAACAAACACTGGAGTGTTTCAAGGGCTCATGGACGGCTCTATACGCCCTTGAGCCAGTTGTTCCTGCACCAAAGACCTAAGGGCGTGTAACTTCTCTTTCTCGAGGGGCTGCTGTGGTGCCCACACTGGCTGAGTGGTAAGCCATTTTAGGGGTAGTATGGGATATTTCACGCCTCTTAAAACAGTGGCCCCCATTAAAAACCTGTTGCCACTTGGACTCCCCAAGCAGATAAAACACCCCTCCCCCACTGGTTAGGTGGTGCTGCTGTGATGTATGGTAGCAGTTTGTCCCTCAGGATTTTTTACCAAAACAGATTTGCTGCTCAAACAGCTCTGTGTGGTCCCTCCAAGGCCAGCAACAGCGGATCCTGCAGACTCAGTGGGCCATGATGGAGGCCAAGTGTGGGCACAGATGATGGTGATGTCTGCCCCTGTGTCAATCATGCCACTGACCTTTAGTTGGGAGGGCCTTGCCCAAGGCATCACGACAGTACACACCATATTGGGCCTCTGCTCACCCACAACCTGGGTCCAAAATACCTGAGGTTCACCTGTTGACTCGAAGCCTTAGTCTCCTCGCACTCTGGGATCTGTATTTGGAACACAAGACTTAAAAGGGATAAGCTGGGCAATTCTGTTTTTTTCAGGGATAGTCACAGGCGGAGTAGGGGTGGAAACCATCGCGTGCATTTGTCCTGTAAAGTCTGCATCTATAACACCGGGGTGCACATAGATGCCTTGCAAGGTGGCACTAGATCTTCCAATTAACAGTGCACTCAGTCCTCTGCCAATAGGCCCCTGTGCCTCGAGAGGGACTTTATGTACCTTTAAGGTGGTAATAGTTACTGAGATGGAGGTAGAAACATCCACTCCAGCTGCTCCTTGAGTCCTTACTGTGAGCCGGTCGCATAAGCTTGCACAGGAAGGTGAGAAGATACTTGTGTCTTCACGTGTCTTGCTCTTGCGTTGGGTTGTCCGTTTCCCTGGTTCTTAAAAGATTCTTTAAAAGATTGTTTATTAGTATAGACTTCGTATTTGCACTGCCTGGCCATGTGACCAGGTTTCCCACATCAATCGCAATTAATGATCATATTCCTTTGTCCTTGACATGTCCCCACTGGAGTGGGCTTGTGAGGACAGTTCGCTCTCAGGCGGCCTCATTGTCCACACTTGTAGCATTGAGATATTATCTTTACAGCAGCTGCTATGGAATCTGCTAGCATGGTCATGTCATGAGAATTAGATCCAACCTTAGCACAGGCATTTATCAGTTCATTTAGTTAAGGATTTTCATTAGGTTGCACTTCTATGACCTTTTGGCAGTCCTCATTTGCATTGTCCTTTGCCAACTGCAAAATTAGATGACTTGTGGCCTCAACATTAACAATTTGTTTTTCCATAGCATCTTGTAACCTCTCTATAAACTGTAGATATGGTTCTTTCACCCCTTGTTTGATTTTTGAATATGTTTGAGTTGGATTTGCTGTGTTAGTTACTTTAAGCAGTGCCTGCAATCCCAACTCTTTTGCCTGTGCCAGTATTAAGGGATGCAAACTAACCTGTAGCTAGGGATCCCCCACTGGTGGTAATCCCAGAAGTTGAGGGACCCCTGCCTCACAACATGGGTCTTCTTGTGGAGCCCTTTGATTTCTTAACTCCTGTTTCTCAGCACTGCCCTTCCACGTAGTTTCAAATACCATACATTGGACTGTTGTAAACAATTATTTGGCAAGATGCTTTATATCAAAGGGAGTTACGTCCTCAGTGGTTAGGAATCATAGCATGTTAGTAACGGCAGTAGAACCCAAACCATGCTTGGCCACTAGCTGATGCAGTTCAGACAGAACTGGCCACTGGAAGGGGGTCTACTTGTCAGGAGTAGTTTCGTTGCCTCTTATTACTGGATAAATGGCAACTGTTCTGTCCTCAGACTTCCAGCCCCCCCAACATGGGTACATCTATGAGTTCTGCCCCTTCATAGTCCCCACTAGCAATAGCTGCCTGTTTTACCTTTTGCCAGATGCTCACAGGATTGGGCAGGGTCCGCAGTGTAGCGATTGCAGTGTTCCACAGAGGGGCGATGGCTCTGGCTTTCTCTGCTGGTGTCCCTTGCATCCCTTGTTGGTATATATTCCAGCTCTGGCAGGGGTGGTGTGCTCAGGACAGCAGCAGCTGTAGTCCCAGGATCTC
The DNA here is from genome assembly GCA_013400495.1 of Nicator chloris. Classification (NCBI taxonomy): domain Eukaryota; kingdom Metazoa; phylum Chordata; class Aves; order Passeriformes; family Pycnonotidae; genus Nicator; species Nicator chloris. The sequence continues at coordinate 2,849 of WAAE01021491.1, forward strand.
CAGGTCCGCTGTCACTTCTGGGTATCATGTCTCCATGAACTCCTGGTGACGCATTTCCCAGACCCACTCATGCAGGCTGGATCGGAGGTGGAGCCATGCCCCACATTGGAGGTGCTGGCACACCCCCAGAGGGCTGGATTGAAGGTGCTGGCACGCTCCCAGAAGGCTGGATCACAGGCAGAACCACGCCCCACAAAGGTTGGATCGGAGCTGGGGCCACACTCCATGGAAGCTGGGTTGGAGATGGAGGCACGTCCCATGGAGGCTGGGTCTTGGAGCTGGCCCACTTGGTCTCAGGAGGGGGCGGCCCTGGTGCGCGTCTGTCAGCTGGGTGTGCATGTGGTCCTAGTGTGCACTGGTCCAGTGGCTGCACAGGCATGGTTGGAGCTGTAGGGCACTCCGTCGCCATGGGAACTGTGCAGCTCGTACAGCTAGGCATGGTAACAGAATGCCTGCTTGTCACAGGGTGACGGCACGGCTCCAATGCAAAAGCGGCTAGATTGTGACAGTAGCTGAGTGCCTGGGAGGAGCTAGGCACTGCCTCCAAACAGCCAGGTGCGGTCTCAGGGGTCCAGGCAGTCAAAGCAGGGCGTGGCGCAGCAGAGCACGGAGCGGCAAAGCATCCGGTCCTGATTTCAGGGATCTGTGCCAACTCGGCAGGACACGGTTTGGCTGCGGCATGTATTGCCAGTAGCGCGTTCCTGCCCAGGATGGTGGCAGGGTCCAGGGCAACCAGGGGAACGTCCCACTGGAGTGGCATCCCTGCAGGGAGTGGCGGTGCAGTCCCGCTCGCCCGGCGCGGCATCTGCTCCCGCTGCCACCTCCTCTGGTGCTGCGTTTTCACCTCTTTTATCAGAGGACAGGGCCAATGGAGACGACTCTGCTGTTTTTGCCTCCCACTCTCTCTTCAACTGTTCTAATAAGCCCATGATGAGCCTCCAAGGTTTTATAACGCCAATAATGGTCTCGTCACCTGTCAAAGCTGCTGAAAGGATATGTTGGCCAGCCTGCTCCCACATTTTTTATGTCTAGGGCAGCTCCTTCCAACACGTCCAGCCCGTGCCTCTCACACCACATTATTAGGGATAGTAAAGCCCATTTGTCATATTTTTCCCATCTATTTTTTAAAATGAGTGTCCGCACCTGCAAGAGGGGGTCCTCCGGTGTCGAAACCTGCGCCCCCATGTTCCTGGTGACATCTTTAATTCACAAAGGGGGGGTTCTAGACCCATGTGGCTTTCCCTGCCATTCTTCGCCACAATCTTTGCTGCCCATGGCACTTTTTTTTTTTCTGCCTGAAGCCTCTTCTCTGCCCACAGTGCCTCTGCCGCCCAGAGTCTTTCTTTACTGCCCAGAGTTTCTCTTCCACCCGCAAATTTCTGCCCATGGCCCTCTCTACTGCCTGCAAAAATTTTTTGCCCGCAGCTTCCCACAGCCCAACTGGCTGTTTTGCAGCAATATCCCGCTGCCACCCTGTCTCCCCGCAATACCGCGGTGGATTGTTGCTATCCTCACTTGGGGCACCAGATGTCGCTGTAGAGTCAGAGACAGGGATGCAACATACACACGCTGAGGATCATGTGGCAACAGCCTCGTTTATTGTCTGGCAACACCTTTTATAGGGCTTTCAAATTTCCCGTGCTTACAGACATGATTGGTCAAGGGTCTTAACTCTGCCCGGTTCACTGGCCAATGATATGGGTGTATCTGTGCTTCACAGGGGTTGGCTGAGGTCCTCTGACTGGGTTTGAATCCAACCTATCCTTGCCGTGTCTACTTCGAGCTAGGCTGGTCGAGCTGCTATCAGTTTAAGCTAAATCATCTGTGCAGATAGAGTCCTGCTATATCTGTCATAATTCTATGGGACCAGATGGGATCCATCCCAGGGTGATGAGGCAGCTGGCAAATGAGCTTGCGAAGCCGCTCTCCATCGTTTACCAACAGTCCTGGCTCACTGGTGAGGTTCCAGATGACTGGAAGCTGGCCAATGTGATACCCATTCACAAAAAGGGTAGGAAGGAGGATCCTGGTAATTATAGGTCAGTTAGCCTGACCTCAGTACCCTGTAAGGTAATGGAACAGTTTAAATTGTCATCATGCAGCACTTACAGGATGGCCAGGGTATCAGACCCAGCCAGCATGGGTTTAGGAGGGGTAGGTCTTGTTTGACCAACCTGGTCTCCTTTTATGACCAGGTGACCTGCCTGGTGGTTGTGGGAAAGGCTGTGGATGTTGTCTATTTGGAGTTCAGCAAGGCCTTTGACAGTGTCCCCCACAGTACACTCCTGGAAAAGCTGACAGCCCATGGCTTGGACAGGAGCACTCTCTGTTGGGTTAGGAACTGGCTGGATGGCCGGGCCCAGAGAGTGGTGGTGAATGGTACTGCATCCAGCTGGCAGCCGGTCACTAGCAGTGTTCCTCAGGCATCTGTGCTGGGGCCAGTTCTGTTCAATATTTCTATTGACGACATGGATGAGGGTACTGAATCTTTCATTAGTAAATTTGCAGACAACACCAAGCAGGGAGCATGTGTCAATCTGTTGGAAGGTAGGAGGGCTCTGCAGAGAGACCTGGAAGGGTTGGATGGATGGGCAGAGTCCAGTAAGATGATGTTTAATAAGTCCAAGTGCCGAGTCCTGCATTTTGGCTGCACTAACCCCCTGCAACATTATAGGCTGGGGACGGTGTGGCTGGACAGTGCCCAGGCAGAAACAGTCCTAGGGGTCTTGGTCAACAGCCAACTGAACATGAGCCAGCAGTGTGCCCTGGTGGCCAAGGCCAACGGCATCCTGGCCTGTATCAGGAATAGTGTGGCCAGCAGGACTAGGGACGTCATTCTTCCCCTGTGCTTGGCACTGGTGAGGCCGCACTTTGAGTACCGTGTACAGTTCTGGGCCCCTCAGTTTAGGAAGGATGTTGAGATGCTTGAGTGCATCTAGAGGAGGACAACAAGGCTGGTGAGGGGTTTTAACACAAGCCCTATGAGGAACGACTGAGGGAGCTGGGGTTGTTTAGCCTGGAGAAAAGGAGACTCAGAGATGACCTTATCACTCTCTACAACTTCCTGAAAGGTGGTTGTAGTCAGGTGGGGGTTCGTCTCTTTCTCCAGGCAACCACTGACAGAAGGAGAGGACACAGTCTAAAGCTGCACCAAGGGAAATATAGGCTGGATATTAGGAAAAAGTTTTTTATGGAAAGAGTGATAAAATACTGGAATGGTCTGCCCAGGGAGGTGGTGGAGTCACCATCCCTGGATGTGTTTAAAAAAAAGAGATTGGATGTGGCACTCGGTGCCATTGTTTAGTTGGGGTGTTAGGGCATTGTGGATGCTGACAAGCTTGGTTAGAGAGAAATTCTTACAGTAGCAAGGCCTGTGAGAGAAATAAACTTTCCCAGGCACTGCTTGTCAAAGTATTCAAAACAATTTTTGCACCTGGTGTTTTTCACTTGTTGTTGACTTGAAGATGTTTTCAAAGAGGTGTTGCTTCTAATTAGGTAATGATGGTGAGGGGTGTCTAACGGGGCACCAATGATGTCCAGCTGTATCAAAACAGTCTATAAAAGGTGTGCTTTTTTAATACATTTTCACTATATGCCTTCTGAGACCCTTGAGTCTGTGTCATTTGTTGCCACTGCCCCTAATACAACAGCGACAGGGCATGGGTTGGACTCCATGATCTTGAAGGTCTCTTCCAACCTAGTGATTCTGTGATCACACTTCTGAACTGTCGTAATTAAAGAAATCAGTAAAATAGTTGGCATAGATTGGCAACTACATACCCCTTATAGACCACATGCAAGTGGCCAAGTGGAGAAAATTAATCACTTGATCAAACAACAGCTGACTAAAATATGCCAAGAAACTAACTTACATTGGCATCAAGCACTGCCCCTTGCTTTATTGAGAATAAGAACTAAACCACAACACAACAAAGGACTCAGTCCATTTGAAATGTTGTGTGGGAAACCATATCAAACATAGTATCATGGTGAAGACCTTCACCAAATGGGAGAAGGACATTTAACAGATTATCTAATCTTATTGGGAAAACATATTGATCAAATATCCAAAAGAGTGGCTGGAACCAGGGCAAGGGGCCTGGATAAATCCATACACCCTCATAAACCTGGAGACTGGATTTTTGTTAAATCCTTTGCAAGGAATCCCTTGGAGGAGAAATGGCAAGGACCCTTCCAGGTCCTTTTAACCACCTTTACAGCTTTAAAAATCTGTGATCTACCCTCCTGGATCCATTACTTCAGGATTAACAAAGTACCTGAAGGACAGTGGTGGACAGAACTAATAGAGCCAACATTCTTAGGAATAAAGCGCTGCTGATGCTAATTGCATGGACAAATGGACGGAACTGGAAATGCGATGAGCACATGGAATTAGAACATGGAAAATCACGACTGACACGGAATGACTGGAAAAAATACGGATATGATGGAAACTCAGGCCTAAATAACACAGACTGATGGGGACAGGTTTTTAGAGAAAATTACTATTGTATTAATGGTAGGTGAAAAAAAATTGAAAGAGGTGAGTGGGAAAGTAAAGAACAGAATTCTCCATTCCAAATAAAGGAAAGTGAATCAGTAACAATAGGATGTAACTTCAAGCCCAGGGAATTGCTTTATCCAATAGCCCTGATATGATTTCATATAATAGATGTTACAAACATGACCCACTGCTTATCTCTCGTAACCTGTATTCTTGGAGAAACGTATTTATGATTTTTCTTTTACCCGTGATGTCATTCTATATTGTACAGGATATACAATGGAAGACAGCTGAGGGAAACCCCTAGGAGTGTCACCTTACTCCTAGAAAACTCACAAGCGTCACAATCCTGACTAACACAATCCCCTGATAAAATGAGTAAGGAACCCACAGCAAATGATCCTATGGGGACAACCTGTAATTATAAAACCTCAAAAGAGTCACATCTTCCCCTATTTATAAATAGTTATTTTGCCTTTAATTTTAATGGGCAACTGTGGATGCTGAATGAGAGAGATCAGGCAGAAGCAGCAGAGTCTGTCTGAAATTGGACCAGGTGGCTTTCCCGCACTGGCCTGGGATTTTGTGAGGAGGATTCAAAACAGTCCTTGAAGGTGAAAAAGAGTCTTCACAGGTGTTGTTTTTCTACCTTGCTGTTTACCTGTAAAAATGTTCAAGGGGTGTTGTTCTGAGTGTCCAATCATGTCTCTTCTCTCGGAACCGTCTATAAAAAGGATGGTGGAAAATAAAGATTGCTCTCCTTTGTCTTTGATACTGGAGACTTTGTCATTGCTTTTCCTGCCGTCCCAAATCGGTAATGACAGGGAACCTCTACAGCGGTCCGGCTATTCAGGACCATCAGGGACAATCCTCCCAGATGAAGGAAAAAACATAATATCCCTATTTGGAGTAATCAAGCCAAGAGTGATAACAGAGGGGGAGGGAACAATGACATTCAAAATGAGATCAGAATGGAATCAGAATCACCAAATAACTACATTCTACATACCAGAGAATCAGGCAGGATTTGTAGCCTGCATATTTTCAAGAATTGACCTTGCCTCTGGATTTACAAACATAGACACAAAAATTGAAAGCACACATGATACTACTAAATGTAGTATTTCCTCGTGTACTAAAAACTTTTGTATACAAACCACAACAATTACCAAACCCACAAGAATCTCCTGTACCAGATATGTGCTAGGAGCAGGAGATTCGAGTTCCTCCTACCAAAATTCCTCTTGTGCTTGATTACTTGAGGAAATAAAACCCACTACCACACATATTCCCACCACAATTAGTACAGCAAAACCACCAAAATGTGCACTTAGAAATCAAAACCAAACTTTTGTTGGACCATATGTAATAAAACAATCCAACGAACAAAAGTTATTGTGGAATCCTCAATACTCCTTGAAGAGGGTTCAAATTAAAATTCAGATGTATCAACAGTAAAACTGGAATGCACCCCTTTTATTAATGTTGCTCTACTAGGATGGAAAACTTGGTTAGGTCCTCAGAGCAAATCAAGCAAAAGAGAGACATAAGTGGGTGGTTCAGATCAGGCTTGGGAATCCTAAACTCCATTGATCAAGAGGTGCTTCTTAATAAAATTAGCACTGTAACTTCAGAATTATGTACAATAGACACTCCCTTACAATTTGGCTGCAAACTTATTGCATAAATTAGAAGAAATAATGAAGCAAGATTTTACTAACATGGGAACAGCCTTAGGAACAGTTCAAAACAATGTATCTGTAGCCTTGGGATGTGTTCAAGCACAGCAATGGGTGCAAACAGTGGTATCTGGTGTAATTAGAGAGGGAAAATCATGTATTTTGCCATATGAACTACGAGAAATAATTGCTAAAAATGTTACACAATTTGAAAAACAATACCAGTCGTGTCGGAAACTAGTCAATTTCACTTATGAGCCACATAGTGAAAACATTACAGCTTATGTTCTAAAATTCTTCTGTCACCAGCATTTTTCCTATTGCTGCTTTGGGAGCCGAACATAACGGAACCATAATCAGGCCTATAGGACACAATGTCTGGGGAAAATACAACAACAAAACTAAAAATTGGCAAACTGTAAGTACCGAAGGGTGCATTCCCCATAATCACTTGGGATTTATTTGTGAAAATGTAGTGCTGGAGACAGAAGACTTATGTTTGGACACACAAAATAGCACATGTACCTTTGAGATGTTCCCTTCTAGGAAAAGTAAGTTCCAGGCATATTATGTAGGAAATGGGTATGCATGTGTTCAAACTAATTGCCCAAATGTAACTATAGATGACTATGTTGAACCCACTAACCATACCAATTTTTGTGTTTGTAATTTTACAAGGATAGTAGGATGTGACTTTAATTACAGCACCCCCATTACCACATATCAACTTGTACAAGACGAGTATATATCCTACCATGAAATCCCAACTGTAAAAATCTGGATGGATAATAGTATCTTAAAACAGATGCTGCAACATCCAGACCTAGACGCTATGGCGATATATGTTAAAGAGACTGGTCAATGAGCGATACTAACTGTCAAACATGATCTGGAACGAATCAAGGAAATAGTGGACTCCATTGGAAAAACAAGAGAACACTACTGGTGGGACATTTTTCTCAGATGGACTTAATCACTCACAACAACCCAGTTGTTTAATTTCTTGATCCACCCAATTTTAATTTTGTTACTAACAACTACAGCCCTTACAGCCATAAACTTATGGATGTGGTGTAAGATACAGACCTTAACATTGCAAGTATGGATGACATCACAATTGCAAAAGAATTTGCAAAAGTTTTTGTGGTAAATAAGTTGCTGTTTTAAAGTTTATCTATGTTGTTGCAGCTAGTCATTGTTAATTACCCCACATTCATACCTTTTTTTGTGTGTGTTTCCCTCCCGCAAGGGGGGTCGCTCCAGCCCCCCTTTTGTGTGGCCGTGGATGCTAAGCAAGCTCGGAGGGGGGAAAACCTCCCCCCCCTTTTTAAAGCTGCCGCAGCCATTGCTCCTAAAAGCAGCCCCCCTTCTCGGACCCAGACCCTCCCAGCACAGGCTAGCCTCAGCTTGTCTAGCGTCCTGCGAGTGCACCCCCGACCTGGGCTTCCCCCGCTGCCCCCACCGCTGCTGTCCCCGCCGCCGCCGCTGCCACCGCCCCTCCCAAAGCAGCTTCTAAACCCCACCAGATCCCTTAGTGTAAGGCTAACTCCAGCCCGCTTAGTACCTTGTTTGGTACCCCCATGGATCATCCGTCTGCCCCAAAGCGGAGGGAGAGACGCTGAGGAGCAGACAGGGACAAGCCGCCGAGACCAGACACGTGGAAGGATTGAGCAATACCCAAATTCCCAGGAACACTTGCCCACATGCAAATAAAGGACACCTCGGACACTCTTCAGAAGAGAAACCTTTCAAATAAAGAGCCAGCATACCGTCAAAAGACATAAATAGCACCACAAGCCAAAGAAGAAGTAGAGGCACCTCCAGACCTAATTTAAAGCTATTACCACATCCCCATAAACTAAAAAGAGAAACTGAGGGGGGTAGACTCAAGTTCTCAAGCCAAAAAGCAGTCTACTAGGGCAAGCCTCCGCCCTTCCCCCCACGGGAGAAAAGTAGACCCAGCTCTGCCCCTGATTACGGGACAAGGCTGTGACATCATCTCTCCCCCTCTGCACCGCTTTGAGCTGATCACTAAATAAAGGCATTTTAAAGGAGAAATCTCTCCTGCCCATTTTATTCATAACAGTTTTAAGAGAAGGAGGGACTTGAAACACAGGACTCCTTTAATATATAAAACACAGGACTCCTTTAACACAAGCGCCTTAGTATAAAGTATAGATTAACAAAAGTTGGGTATTGGCTGCTGTGCTCGATTGCAACCGCTTTTGCAAAACAAGAAGCCTAGCCCCAGTATGGGCTATGATGATAAGGAAATAGTAGATGCTATGCCTAACGCTAACTGCTCTTGGAGAAAAACAAAACCAAGTGGACTAAGATGATAAGGGAAAGGAATGCAAGCTAATGTGTTTGGCTAACCTTTTTTTCTGCAGAACAAGGGCTTAACCCTCCTGCACTAAGTGATAAGAAGGAAGACGCATACTAACTGCTGTTTTTATGACTAATAGAACTGTCACAAAGGATAGAAAAATGTAATAAAATAATAGGAATATAATTAATACGCAATTATAGATTAAGTACAACTAATATAGCGATAAAGCATGTAATAATACAACTAAGCATTAGCAAAATAGGTGTGATGAACGTATTAGATAAGAATAGTGTGCTGTGTTTGTAACTGTAAGATAAGAAAACCACAAGTTATGTAAGACCTCAACCCCTTAAGACTGTAGCTTTTAGATAAACAAACAGGGTGGTTGCCGAACTTGTAAACGTATAAATAACCACTATAAGATGGGCATGGTGGAGATGCATATGGAGGTGCGGTGTTAACCCCCTGGCCAGGCCAATAAAGTTGTGCTTTACTTTACAGTACCTTACTGTGGAGTAGATCCCTTTGAATCATGACAAAGACAATTTACAGGGTGGAGCCTGGGAAACAAGTTACCTTCCCTTAAGTTTCAACCACTCCCCTTCCACCAATAAGGAGAGAAACAAATGCAAGAAGATTTAAGCAAAAATACCCAACAGTTTACTAGAAAAAAAAAACAGCAACAGCCAAGATAACAGTAACAAGCGACAGATACACAGGTGCTGAATCCCATGGACTCCCCGAGAACAAAGAAAACAAGATGGCAGAGAAGGCTCACCCTCAATATGTCAGCCTCCATGGCCGACTGCATGGCCCAGGGGACCAAGACGAAATGGCAGAGAAGGCCCACTCAGCTCAACCTTCCCCCTGCGGTGTCAGTTTCCCTGTTTCTTTGCGGCTGGCTGGACCCAGTTGGTGTCAGCACTGCAGTTCTGTGCCACTGCTGCTTGCAGGGAGGTAAGGAAAACAGACTTGATGAGCACCGAAACCTGCAGCCCCAGTCCCGTCGGCTCTGGCTCGGTGCTGCAGCCCTAGTCCCATTGGCAGTAGCGGTTGGAACTGGGACAGCAGCCAGAACTCATGGAGAGTGAAGAGGGACCCCACTTTTCCCAGTGTGAGTGTCCTGAACGGCAGCAGCGGAAAAAAGGTCCAAAGAGTATGTCCTCCCCCAGCTCCCGAGATGGGGTTTGCCCCTAGCAACCACGGATGAAAAGGTATTACAAAATTGTCCAAAGCCCAGAGAGAAACAAGAGTTTCTGCCACCTGCCCCAGGGCACTCTCTTAGCAAACGAAAGAGCACTCTGTGTACCTGTTCCCTGACTTTTAAAGGGACCCCCAAACTCCCCGCCTCCGCAAACCCAGGGAAAAACACTACAGTTCTACTTCCGGCCCCCAGGTCTTAAAGGGACAGTAACACAAACTGCACAGATTGATGCAGAGGAAAAATGGAATACAATACACATTTTTTTGGGTCACCCAGGACACAAGTCTTGTTTAAAAATCTTGGTTTTACAAGTGCATTTATGAAAAACGAGGTTTACTCTCCTGGTAAAATTTAAAAGTTTAATAAAGGACAATAGGAGACAAAGACAATAAAGCAAAGTTTTTAATGACCGGGTGCTTGGCATTCAGCCAAGAGCACACCTGCTATTTCAGAGACAACCTTTATATACCTTTTCTATTACATCAGCCTATTGCATATTCATAAACAATTATGCATATTTAAACTTTTCCCCAAACTAGTTTACATGTTCCAAGAGCTGTTTAGCATAGCTCTTCCTCAGGTCCACCTTTTTAGAGCATGCACATTTCTTGGCTGTGGTTTTAGTCCGTTCTTATTATCACCTCCAGCTTGGGTTTTGATCCATACTTTCTTCAGACAGCAGGTGCTGATAGTTGGCATATCAGTAGCAGGGGTCTTCATCATACGTTCATTGGATGTTATCCCAACCAAGCAGGCAGTTCCATTACAAGCATAACTATATCAGCTATTTTACTACTATGTCTGAGTTTAGTTAATAGCAGAAATAAAAACTATATCTTTATAGCAAAGTTACTTTAACATTATACATATAGCATCCATTTTATTATTTGCAAAAAGTCAATATCATAATATATATTTATAACACATTCTAGTACCTATATATTCTATAGATATTATTTCAAGGCACATCAATTTATTTTTTTTAATAGTAGCATACAAACATACTAAAAAGGCTGCAATTTTTCAAGTGAGAAATAAAAAACCTTTTGGTTTAGCAACTATCAGCAAGGTCTCTAGGAGAATACAACAAATACTCAACTGATACAGTCGAAAAAATGTAATGGCATTTGTGAAGTTTAGAAGCTAAATGAACGCAATGTATTTGAAATGCCATTTAATCAGCAACAGATTATTGCTCTATTAGACTGGACTTTTCTACATGCAAAATCTTTCATCCGTATGTGCATGCTCAAGCTGCACTAGTAAAAATAAGACAGTTGAAATGCAAATGTATTTCAAAATTGGCTACTACATCATATAAAATATTTTATAGGCTTGCCAAAGGAAAGAGAGCTTACTCTATTGAGTCTTTAAACGAATGCTTTCTGTGAAAAGACTACTTTTACAAAACAGTCGACATGATAGCTGATATGGTTGACAATCTGATATTTAAAGGCTCTAAGGCATGTACAAATCTTATAGCTTGTAAGCATAAAGTATCCACAAAGCTAGCTTTGGGAAAGACATTACATCAGGAGGTCTCTTCAAAGTTTAGAGGTGTTTTGTTTTCATACCTACGTTTTCCTAAATTTGTTTCTTGCTTCCTACCACTGTTTAAAGCACAGCAGAGAAGAAAAAAAAGATTCATAGAGTGGCATCAACAACACACAAGGAAGTCAGGACTACCATAGAACTGTTCACCTTCATGGGCCTTTCCCACCTGAAGGTCACTTTTCTTGACCAGTATCTTTCCACATGTTCAAAGGAGGGTCATAAACTGGTAGACTGAAGCAATCAACAACAGCACAACTCCCTTTGAGACAAGGTGTTTTGTTTAAAAAGAAAATTACCTTACAGCAAATCAACTGCATTTTAACAATCCTGTTTCTTTTTTTTCACTGAGGTTCTCTACACATGAAGACTATAGAACTCTCTTCTAATGACTACTAAACAAATAAAGTTATTGCTGTAGAAAACTCATGACCAGAATAAAGGTATTTGTAATACCACTGAAGCAACCAATATATAATGTCCATTATGCAGAACACTAATATATACTAAATGTATTATTAAATTAAAAGATCTAGTCCAAAGAATCTGATCTATGAGAATGGAAAAAACCCAAGGTGAAATAAATGTTAAAAAAAAAAATGGTGAGGTTATATTATTACAAAATTTTTTTAATCCAGTTTACCCATATTTTCTCAATTAACACATGAGCAAGAACTATGGAAGCTATTACTCTCCAGAGTGATTTTCACATAGAAAGTTCTGCCATTACAAAGACATTTCCAAATATAGAGAACAGGAAGAGATTGACTGGTGGAGCCATTCTCTACCTGCCCTGAGGCAAATGTACCTCAGGAAGTGGAGGATCCTCTCCCCTCTTCACAACAGGCAGGAGGGGACCTAGGAGACAGTGGGGTGGGGGAAGGGGAGGGGGGAGGAAATAGAGGCAGGTCCCTGCTTGGGGTGGCAGGCAAATCCCTCATGGCCTCCCTCCCTTCCTCACGTCCCCCTACAGAATAGGTATGAGGCTCTGGAAATTGAGGGCCAGGAAAACAATGATTTTGATGAAGGACCACCTAGGGGGTGGGTTGCCTAGGCAGAATCAGCCAACCAGATGTATTGCAACCAGCTCCAAAAAGGATAAAAGAAGGGTAATTGTTATAGGTGACTCCCTACTGAGAGAAACAGAGGGCCTGATATGCAGACCAGACCCAACCTACAGGGAAGTCTGCTGACTCCCTGGGGCTCAGGTAAGAGATGTAGCCAGGAAGCTTCCTGATTTGGTGCAGCCCTCTGGCTACTATTCTCTCTTAGTGTTCTAGGTGGGTAGAAATGAGATTGAAGGAAGAAGTCCCAGGGTAATCAAAAGGGACTTCAGGGCACTGGGGCACCTGGTTAAAGGAGTAGGTACACAGATAGTTTTCTCCTCAATTCCTTCAATATTAGAGGAAAATACTGAAAGGAATAGGAAAAAACAACTGATTAATATCTGGCTAAGAGGCTAGTGCCATAAGTGGAATTTTGTGGGTTTTGACCATGAGGCAGCTTACATAGCACCAGGCCTGCTCATATAGAATGGGGTACACCTGACTCAGAGGGGGAAAAGGATTATGGCCCAGGAGTTAGCAGGGCTGATTGAGAGGTCTTTAAACTAGGCTTGAAGGGAGAAGGGGATAAGACCAGGCTCACTAGAGATGAGCCCAGGGGTGGCATGCCTGTGTTGGGTGTGACATCCATAGCCCAGCTGAAGTGCATCTACACCAATGCATGCAGTATGGGCAATGAGCAGGACGAGCTGGAAGTCATCATACGGTTGATGCCTTAAGTTTTAGCTTTCATGATTTCAGATTCTGTACTGCTTAAGTGTGTAGTTCTAAGTCTCATATTAAGGGCTAGGAAGCTCTCTTCACAGAGTAGGTAGACAAAACAAATCTTTTCCCGCTGGAGACCAAGGACAACTTTCAGGCCCAAAAGCATAAACAACGGTGGACCAAAGGGAGGAACAAGAAGGATGGGACTCCAAATCCTGAAGCTGTAATTAGACAATTAGACCCCAATATGCAAATGGACCAAAACTTATAAAAATGTAAACCCTCGGGACCTCGGTAGCCATTTTTGTGGTCATTTTGGGTCTGTCGGGGTGCAGCCCTAGTCAGACTCATGTTCTTTTAATAAATATCTACTTTATTCTCTAGCTTTGTCCAGTCTCTGTTTCAGGTCAGCCTTTTCAAGGCAACAGTCTCTGGCGACCCAGATGGGACGGCGAGGCATCTGAAAAACCCCCCTGGACCTGAGGAACATCCAGCTCCTGCCTGCACCCCGGGGAGGGGTGGCCCCACCCAGCTGTGGCCCAGGAGGTATCAGAGCCCAAGAATCCAAAATTTGTGGACCTGACAGAGACGTGAGTAATTGAATAAAAGGTATTCTGTTTAGCACCTGAGTTAGGGGTTAGTGAAAGAGCGCAAGTGCTCTCTGTTCCCCCGCTGGTAGTAAAGAGAGGACACTCTCTGAGAAACAGAGATTAATTGTGGTGCTCTTGGCGTGGGGGGGGGGGGGAGCCCCTGCCTTAGGTTAGTTTGTATTGCTGTAGGCGTGGATCCAACAGTAGCAAGAAAGTGACCCCCTGCCTTAGTTTAGTTTGTATTACTGTTAGAGTGAAGCCAACAGTAGCAGGAGGGGGAGCCCCTGCCTTAGTTTAGTTTGTATTACTGTTAGAGTGAAGCCAACAGTAGCAGGAGGGTGAGCCCCTGCCTTAGTTTAGTTTGTATTGCTGTAGGCGTGAATCCAACAGTAGCAAGAAAGTGAACCCCTGCCTTAGTTTAGTTTGTATTACTGTTAGAGTGAGTCCAACAGTGGCAGGGAGTGAGCCCCTGCCCCGGTGTGACTGCGTTGCTGTGGGCGTGAGCCAGCAGTTCGCGGTGGGCGAAGGACAGGAGCTTGAATCCTGTCCTTGCTTGCATTTTCTCTCTCTCCCCCTAATTACTTTCTCAATCATAATTGCTAAAATATGGGGTGTACATTTTCTCGTAGATATTGTAATAATAACATTCCAAAAGACAGTCCCCTAGCATTAGTATTAAAAAACTAGAACGACTTAACTAGAAGAGATCCCTCACTCCTCAAATCTAGACTTCTTAGACTCTCAGAAAGATTCTAGCCGACTTATGAACTAGATAACGACCGGACATGGCCTGAATTCGGGAGTCTTGATAAGGAGTTAATATCAAGTTTAATGTCCCGCATACTTGAATACCGATGTGTCGACGAGCTAAGATATGCTAGGCTTTTTATGGCGTTGTCTTGTAGCCAAGAGTCAAAGAAAAAGGAGCATACNGTCAAAGAAAAAAGAGCATACGTCAGTCTTAAAAGAAAAGCAGGAGAAAAGTAAGAAAATTGATAAATTAACATAGAATAGTAAATGTAAAAATAAAGAAGAGGCAGAGTTCAACTTCATAGCCCCTGATCTGAAGGGGGGCCCGGGCCCAAGTCTGGGAGGGGCCCCTCCACTCCCGGTCCCGCAGGAGTCACCCGCAGTAGTAGTGATGGTGCTGTTAGCCCTGCCACCCTCAGTCCCGCCGCGCGGCTGCTGCCGTCCCCGCCCCCGGTCAGGCGGGGGTCAGCCCCCCCCGCTCCCACCGCCATCCGAAGGGGGGGGGGCAGGGAAGGGCGGGGGGAGGGGCGTGCCCCTGGCAAGCTCCCAGCCGGTGAAGAGGGAAGAAAGAAGAGACCACCAGCATGTGCAGCCCACGGTACCGCCCCGAGAGGAGGAGCTGGACAGCAGAGCCTCCTACAAAGCAAGCGGAGAAAAAACCTCCCATAGGAGCAGTAGTTCTTCCGCTGCTCTAAAGCCTGTGAGTTACCGTAGCAACTCCAAACGCCAAGCCACCTTAGATACTGGACTAGAGAAAGAAGACATTGAATT
>WAAE01021493.1:0-105034 GCA_013400495.1 Nicator chloris
CTTTGTCCATAGTTCTGTATTCAGAAAAAAAATGTCGTAGTAGTCAGTTTTAATAGAAAAATAAGCTGGAAAGAAGAGGTGGAGTTGAAAAGAAAATAATTATTCCTTCTTATAGTACTTTATTTTAAATCTTCATGAGCAGAATGTGCAATGAGTTTTGAAGTGATGGACGCATAGTTCACTGTTAAGTTATAATTGTAAACTTTCAGCTTTTAAAAACAGCCAAAAGAAGTTTGCAGCAACCTGGGAGGCTGTAAGTAACTTAATCTGCACAGTCACCAGAGTGAAAAATGACATCAGCCTACTTGCTTGCTCTGCTAGTAATGAGTTCAGTCTCTGTATTCTTTGTCAGTGGTGCTCCTGAAACAAGAAATGTTATAAAAATGGGTTGTGCTGTGCTTCCTTACCAGTGGGAACATTGGTGGTGGGGTAACATTTGGTAGTGGGGGTCCAGTTGCCAAATACTCAGTTCACATGTCAGTGTCCACCCAGATGTTAGTGCAGCATTGAAGTAATACAAGAGCAACTGACGGGTATTTACCAGCTGTGTATATCCAAATTAATGGTGATAGTGGACACCATGTTTTATCCTCAAAACTTAGAAAACTAGTAGCAGTAGAACCTAACATGGTTATTTGAAATTAAGATAATGGCATTGTGATTTATCCATAAGCTGTGAGAGAGCAAGGGGAAATAATGTTGGTATCGTAAGGGATCAGAGCTGAGCTGTATCTAATACCATTTGGTGTTTCTGAACCAAGAAGTTTTATGCCAGGTAGGTATGAACTAAAATGAGATACAGACAGTAAAAAGAAAGTCAAGAAATTTGGTTACTACCCAAGACAAAAGATTTCCTTCCCTTCTAAAGATTTTTAACAAGACTCCATAAAAGAATGATAATATCCATGGAATGGTCAAATCTCTCCCTGAATGTGAGATGTTTTCTCTCATTTATATCTTCATGTCTTTATCTCATGGCATTTTTACAAAATCTGAAATCTAGTCTTCTGAATAACGATTTTTGATCTTCCTTCAGTTTGACATGTTTAAAGAGAAATCCTCTGTCCTGCCCCCATGTCACAGATTTGATAAGAGCTTTTGATACACCTCTTCAGTGTTTGCAAATCGGAAATGTTTCGGTTGCTCAGTAATCATCATATCCTGTAGTAATTGTCATCAGTGACTTGATTTCAGGTGGCAGCTGATTGCCTTGAGATAGTGACTCAGTGGTGTTTTGTTAATTGCCAGGCTGTTGTTTTTCTCTGTCTGTTTCTCTCATTTACACCCTTCTATAATTCAATTCTCTTTTTCTACCTTGAGCATGCTGTCTGAAAACACCAATCCCATTTAGCTGATAAATCCATAGAACAGAGAAAATATAAAGGACATACTAATTAAAATGGATGAGGAGCTTAATGGTGAGGCTGAGGAATGATTTTTATCATGAAATGCTGCTAGTGGATTAGTTATTTGTGTAGTTTACATAAAGTTCATTTGATGATGTCTGGGAACCTGCACAGCCTGCTCAGCAATAAGTCACCAGAGCTTACTTTGCTCTTGGAATTTCAACTTTCATTTCTGTTCTTCCCTGAACACCTTAATAACAAGCTCATATTTATATTCAGTAAAATGTGCTCTTACCCTCTTTTGCACCCCAAACCCAAAAAACTCTCATCTAGATACATCCTGTAGTTGTTAGGGTTTGGGGATTTACTGTACCCAAGTTTTTCTCAGTTTTTGCAAGAGTGTGTCTTAACTGTTTCAAACACAGTTTATTTTCAAGTGCTTCATCTGAGTCTTCTCACACTCATCACCCTTCTGCTAGTGAGGAATTACTCTCTGACAGACCTTGAGACTGTTTAGTGATTATTGCATTAAATACTAACCGCAGGTGGTGAGGATTTTGCTTTTACTCTAAACCTTCTCAGCAGAGGTTTTGGTAATTTATCTTTCTCTGCAGCTTTTGACAGTATAATAGAAAAGAACGCTTAGGAATTTACTTCTGTTTCTTTGGAAATAGATCTCCCATGACAAGTAACAAGGAGCAGGATTCAGAGTAGTTCATGGAATATTGAGAGTGATTATTCTTAAATGCATTACCCTTCTTATGGCACAGAAATACTTATTTCTAATGGACATGGAGTTGAAGTAGGAAGTGAGATTTTTCTAAATGTTTGCAAACTTTAGCATTAAGGATTTTCTGAGAACTGTTGTTTCAGTTGTGGATAAAATTAAGAATTATTTCTCTCTTCTAGAACAATTGTAAAAAAATATAGATATGTAGAAGTAACAAATTAGATTTTCTGAGTCTAGGGAAAAAGAAATCACCTTCCCCACAATTTCCTGAAAATATCAGCTGGATTTCCAAAGAGAGGGAGCTTCTGTGGGAGTGCCAAGTTTACCTGGTGTGTCTTACAGCAAATCAGATAATGGATGTTTAACTCAGAAGGTTTGGTGGGCACGTTTGAGGAGGAAAAGATCAATCTGACACCATGGTTGTCTCCAGACTAAGAAGCAGCACTGGGGAGCCAGAATTAGTCTTAAAAAAAAAAAGTACTGGGATTCCCAGGGAGTGTCTGAAATGCTTGAAATGTTTTTCCTCTTGTTATCACAAGGGATAGCAGTAGAAATTCTGCTCAGGGGGCTTCATCTCTTTGGAAAGAGGAGACCTGAAGAGGGAGATGCAGCTTTCTGAGCCAGCTGTGGTGCTTTTATCTCAAGACCAGGGCAATCCCCTGTGGGCAAATCAGCTGGTATGAAAATAAGAAATAAAGCATATGGCTATGCCTTCTTAGGGAAAGACAGTCAGTTTTGTTCACATGAATACTGTGTGTAATAGGTTTTGGACTCAGCCTTTTTTGTGTATTCTCTGTGTCTTTAACAGATCTTGTGTTTTCTCCTGCTGCTTTATGTGAAGCAGACGTTCAAAACAAACCAACAAAACACAGTAGAAATTTCTGTAGAAAGTACCTCATTGACATAACCTAGAAATAACCATAGCATTTCTGTATTTTGGATTGATTTGTATTGGTTGGGTTTTTTGCTCTGATGGGCACTTAAAAACTTATTTTCATTTGCAGTTTAAGATCCTAAATGTACCGATGTCTTCCCAACTTGCTGCAAACCATTGGAACCAACAGCAAGCAGAACAGGAGGAGAGAATGAGGATGAAAAAGCTCACTTTGGATATCAATGAACGGCAGGAACAAGAGGACTATCAGGGTAAGAAAATCACCAAGTATTTAGGTTTTCTTTTCAGGGGAGCCTTTGTGGATCTGCAGAAAGCATTGTTTGTGATGATTAGCAGCTGAAGTTCTAAATACAGATTTGCAGTACTTATGGGAAACCTATATTTTGGTTTTAGTCATTCATTATTTCCTCTCTGGTCTTTATACTTGAGGAAGTTTTTGTAGCTGTTCTATGAAAAGGAATTTTCAAGTGGGTCTCAAAGTTCAGCATTTCCATTTATTTTGGGAAAGGAGAAGAAGTGAGATTGTCCTTTTAAAATAAGGGTAATGCAAAATTAATGTGATGTTTACTGCAAGACAGTTGAGTTGGATACAAGATGAATTCTGTGCAATTTAAGCTCTGCTTTTATGCTATTAATAGGTGTTTTAGATTATTAATAATGTTTAGAATCCTTGGTCTTGCTGAGACTTGAAAATCCTGAGGTAACCTTCACCTAAGAAATACAAAATGTTCGCTTCATATTGTAAAGGTTCTAC
The DNA here is from genome assembly GCA_013400495.1 of Nicator chloris. Lineage (NCBI taxonomy): Eukaryota > Metazoa > Chordata > Aves > Passeriformes > Pycnonotidae > Nicator > Nicator chloris. Next base: position 3,726 of record WAAE01021493.1, read on the forward strand.
TCAAATCTGGAGCATAAACATGATTAATTTGTTTTTTGAAGACATGTGAGTCAGGCATTTTGGAACCTGGACAGATGGAAGCAAACAGTTAATACAACAGATCATACAGTCCCCAAACAGGTGCACTTGATGTGTTTAGTTGTTGGGTGGTTTGTTTTGAGTTGTGATTTTTTTCAGATTCAACTTCCCTTGGCTTACTCAGATAGCAAACAAAGCCAGACCAATAAAACTGATGTCTTATGTTACTGTTTCCATTTAATATCTTAAAAGTTTTTGCTGGGCTTTTTTTTTTTGTAAAGATGTTGTAGTCTGGTGGTAATCACAGTATAAGTAGTTAATTAGCAGGAAATCTTATTTGAGGTATTTAGTGAAAGGTCATTGTTCATCAAGAAGTGGGAAATTAAAGCAGTTCTACTTTTAATACACTATGGAATCCAGTACTTCTTGCAGAACTTGGACAGTACCAGAACTAAAGTTGTCATTGTAAAAAGGAGTTATCTTCCAACCTGAGTGTCTGCAGAGCTGTGAAGTGGTAACACAATATATTCTTAGTGTTAAACATGGTAATTAGCTCAGAAACTTTCCTGAAGCACTCTCCTCTTAAAAAGCCCACTTGTGAAAAAGGAAGAGAGAGACTCTAGAATTAGACATTTTAGTGCTCCTCTCAGACTTTTTATGGGTTTTCCCTCATTAGATACTTCTGATATTTCTACTGGTCAAGGCATTTGGGTTTTATACCCTGTTATATGACTTTGTTGATATCTAAAATGAACCTGTTTAATCTAGGATTTTATTGTGAGCAATTGTGCTTTTTATCCAAAAAAAGATCACATTGATTTATTTCTGTTGGGCAAAATGAGACAACTGATACGAATTGGTAACTGGAAATAGGCTTTTTAAAATTTTCTCATAGATTTTTATTTAGTTGCTGTGTATAAAACAATACAGGAAGGAAGTCAACACAAAAAAAAAGGTTTTTCCATAACTGACATCCCTTTTTAAAACAGTTGTAGATGCATCTTATGAACCTGGGTAATATACAGAGTAAAACCAAACTGAGGAAGGACCTTTTAATCAGGCTAAGTTAAACAGGCCAAATTACATTCACCTTTGGAACAATTTTTTATTTAGAGTTTGCACAGTTGATTGTTACTTTGGAAGAGTCATCCTGTCTGTGACAAGTTGGTACCTACCCATGGACTGCAAGTGTTGGGTTTAAATTTCTGTTTCAAGCTTTGAAGTTACCGAGGGAGGAAGAATTCTCAATTTCTGGAAGAATGCCTCAGGGTTGTCCCAACGTTTGCACATGTACTTGTTCTTTTCATCTGCACAGGGTAGCTAACAGATGGAAATTCACCAATGTACTTCAAAGTCATATCAGATAATGATTTAATGTTTCAACAAAGCTTATTTTATTAGAAACATTTTTTAATTTAAAGAACTGTTAGGAACTTGGGTGGTTCTCTAGTTTAGACTGGTTCTTTTCGGTGCAGTTTATTTTTTTCTTCACTAAAAAACCAAGGAGGTTTAGTGATGAGCCTTCAGCCTAGAAAACACTCTGTGCTTCTCTGCCTTCTGTCACCTTCTCCAGTTCTGAGCTTCCCAGTCCCATATTTCCTTTCATCTGCTGTGTGGAAAACAGAAGAGGCAGAGGTGCATGTACTTGTTCATTCAGTGCTTGCAGCTGACACTGGCTGGCAGGGTACCCTAACCTGGGTTTCCTCCTGAGTCTCCTCATTGCCTGCCCCCAGAGCTCTCCTGGCACACGGGGTTGTTGGGAAGGCTGATGTTTCATGGTGGTTACAAACATGGACTGTCAGTGTGTTCAGTGGCTGTCTTTGCCAGGTGCTGAATTCAGTGTAGGGAACATGAATACAAGGGTCACTGACTGCCAGCACAGATATTGAATATTAAATCAGTCACAGTTTCCCAGTTTCTCCAAGACTGGGTGGATAACTTTCCTGAACGTTTCACCTGCACTTTGTAAATGGTGAGGGAACCTCATTCGAGTCTGCAGTTTGGCCCCACTGAGAGCAGAGCGTGTGCAGCACACACAGGTGATGGGTGTGTGTCTCCAATGAGATTACCAGAGATTAGAGAACCAGACAGAGCAGACTTTCAAACATAATCTGTTTAACAGCTTATTCCACTTTTCCCCTTCATTTATCCCATCTGTCTGTTTGCTGAGTAATGTAGATCCCTGCTCAGGTGGGCTGTAGGAATACTTTCCATTAGATGTAGTAACAGATTGGAAGAGTTTACCTCCTATGATGTATCTGTAATTATATTGGCTACTTAATAAGCATTAATTTAGCCTGGTAAAGAAACTTTCTTTTTTTATAATTAAAAAATGAAATTAAGTTTTAGAAATAAGGTTTTACCAAATGTCAAAGTACAATACTATCCTAGTTTAAATTGCCCAAAAGTTGGCTGTCCAGGGCTAAACTGGGTAATGTGGGCTGCTTCCTGCACCCAGATTATTCCCACTGATAATAAAGTGAATAAACTCCATCCACGGGACAGCTGGTGCAATGTAGGTCAGCTGAGTCACCTTCTTCAGGTGCCTGTCTTCCCTGGAAAAGGATCCAATTATGCCAAGCTTAGACTTGAATGCCTGACTGGCAATGCCTAATTTTAGGACAGGTTTCTAGCTGAGTCTTTTAATTGGCAGCAGCATTGTCCAGTTGTTACTATTCCAGGGAGGTTTAATGTTGAGGCCACTCATGCTGCTGTGAGTTTTTGTTCCTGATCATTGATGAAGAAAGTGGTGACTGATGTGTTTAGAAAGAAAAGGTCGCAGGCCTTTTCTTGAGCATCTGTGATGAAAACCATTGCTGGCAGTTCCTTCTGCAGGAACATCTGGAAATGCAAGTTCATGTTGTGGGGTAGCTTGGGTTTATCAAAGCTGTGGATGAAATTTGTAACTTTTTGCAATTAACTTTGTGGAATAACTTGTGTGTTAACTCTACAGCAAACTGTAAGTGTAAATGGCAGTGAAATGTGCATATATAAATTCCTATGTAAAATGATGCATAGAAAATGTATTTAACTTTCTTCTGTTTGCTTTTCTTCTGTCTGAAATCCCAGAAATGTTGCAGTCTCTGGCACAGCGTCCAGCTCCAGCAAATACTAATCGTGAGCGGCGGCCTCGTTACCAGCATCCAAAGGGAGCACCTAATGCAGATCTAATCTTTAAAACCGGTGGGAGGTAGGACAATCTTTCTTTAAATGTGGTAATTCTGGTTCTAGGCAAGTAATTACCTTCATAATTGAAACAGATAATGATCTCTGTAGTGAGTGCTTGGACAGTCGTTTCCATTCTAAAGCATCCTCTTTAAAATGCCAAGCAGTGTTTTGTGCTTCTAACGCTGTGTCTGTACCTCCGTGACAGGTTGGAAGCCAAAAGATTATTTTTCAGTTGTGAAATGGCTGCTAGAATCTGAACCTCTTTTTGTAGGGGAAAAGATGCAAGTCTGCTTTCTCCATGAGAGAGGGAGAGGATAATTTTTTTTATATCTGCAGAAATTCTCACTATGGTCTTTCTGTGAGGTGAATTTGACAGCTATTCCTCTGTATTTGGTGGCCTGAATGGAAAGTAAATGGGCTAAAGGGCGGATGGAGAGGAACTTTCAATTTATGGTGTGCAACAGCATACCAAAACCAGCGTTAACATGAAAAGAGGCATTCCTGAATGCTTAATAGTTGTTGTGAAGCTTTAGTATGTGTCTTTTCTCACTCAGAGTAAGCTGGCAAATAAACCATTATTTTAGCCCTGCAGCACACATTTGAGGAGACAGTTTTGGGTGAAATGCAGACTTAATTTCATATTTCTTTTATCTTTGCAAGTTAATTTTGAAGGTGGATTGATAGAAGCAGCAACTGGGAAGGGTCAGTTTACCTCCTAACTAATCTGTCTTTGTAAACTGCAAATAAGTTAATGTAATGTACTATTTCTGTGTTACAGTAGCATTTCCAACTTCTTCATGGTACATATTTATGATCATTTGATAATGTCCTGATGATCACTCACTCCATTGAGACCTCATACAGACACTGCTTGTATAAAAAAAATTATTTTAAAGGTTGCAGTTTAAAATAAATGTTTTTTTAAAATGAACCTGATGTAACTCAGTAAAATGAGCAGTGCTTTCCATTTAGCTTTTTCATATCACTGTGACCTAATGCCATTTTAGGAATACTGAGTGCTCAGGTACAATGAATTGCCACAATACTTGCAGGTGTTTCATTAACAGCTGCAGCCTTCTGTTCTTTCAGGCACGAGGTGCTGCAATTATTCTTTAAATACAACAGCCAGACCAGTAGATGTGATATCTGTATAAATTATTTTCTTCAGAAAACTTTTTATCTTCTGATGTTGTAGGGAAAATAAAATTTAGGACTTCACAGTGAAGTAGGTCAGATGTTATCCAGCAAACAGCTGGAGTAGTGTTTGCTTATTCAAACGCCATGCACTTGCAGTTCTGATGTAGTTTTGTTTTATGTAGTTTACTCTTTGTTCCAAGGAGCTTATGGATTAAAAGGAACAGAGACCAGGAAGTTTGTTGGAGCAGGTATATTTTATTTGTTGTGTACTGCAGTGCTCTTCCTGGCAGTCATGCATCGGTTGAGCCATCTCAGCCTGCAGTAAGGAACTAGTGCTTTTCCTAACTCCATTTATTTATTGGAGGCTGTGGGTCCACCAATGGCATCCCACTGGCACAGATTGTCTCTTGGCTACATTCTTAGAGCCTCTGATTTATAGGATATACTGAAAATTGTCTTCTGACTTTCAAGGTTACACTGCAGTCTCTGCCCAGACCCCTCTCAGGCTTTGTTAAAAAGTTACCCTGTGGATTCTGAGGGTGCTGGAGAATCTCTCTGGGCAGATAGGAACTGAGCTGTTAATTTTAATATCTGTTTAGAGAAGGTTTCACATTCCTCCCTCATAGAACCAATGGTGTAACACATGTTATCACTTCCATGAGGACACTGTGTTGTGTTGTTGCTGCTTCTTTGTACGTGAACGCAACTGAAATGTTATTTTCTTGCAAAATAACTCAAACTTACTGGAGATAATAGTTTACTGCTTTCTTTAAGGTATACAACTTTTTATTTTAAAATTCTTGAGGTTAGGGATAATCTAAGCAAATAAATCTCCTGGTTGATTCTACTGTGATGTACAATGTGACAGGTTCTGATAGCTGAGGTAGGAATGAGGCCTTTCTTGCATTTCAGGGAGTGTTGAGAGTACAGAAATTGATTTGTTGTTTTTACCTTTGCTTTTGTGTTGCTAAACATGCCCTAAGCACTTCTAAACACCTTCTAGGAAATTAAATCCAAATTACCTATTGTACCAGTTCATTTCAGAGATCAGTGAAAGTAGCCTTGGGTTCTTCCATATGTTTTTGGCCTTGAACAACTGGATCTCTCTAAGCAATTACACCTCTATGATTTTTAAAAAAGAGAAATCTTCTGCAGATTTTACTTTATTTCTCCTCTGATAATGTCCTTGTTCTGTACTAAAGTAAATGCAGTGAGATTCACAAGCTTTGTCAGATTTCTTATTATTTAGTATGTGCAAAATGCTGGATCAAAAATTGGAGTTTATTCCTGTTTGTTTGGAATTGCCTGCTTGTATTGCCTCAGGTTTTGAGACCTGCTGATCCTGTAAGGAGGAGATTCTTTCTGGGACTTGTACATTTAAGGCTGACTGGCCTTTAAGATAATTTACTGTGACTCCATTTAAAGTAGGGTTCCTTGATTTGCTTCAGCAGAACTGGGAAGAAAACAATTTTCTCTCTTGCCTCCAGTTCTCTAGCATTTGTGTGTTAAGAGAGGCCTTTGGCTCTCAGGCTATTAAACTACTACCTTCAGGAAATACAAAATTTACTAAAGTAATTTTTTTTGGTGATGAGATGATCATAAAAATAGACTTTTACCATTACGAACAGCTTCTTAAAATATAAAGTGGTTGTTCTTTGTTTAAGAGGATTGAGATCCATTAAATGGCTTGGTTTTAAAAGTGAAATAAAAATAACCACATTATATGAAATAATTTAAAAAACATTGATTACCAAGAAAGTAAAATTTCTCCCTGTAATTGTTCTGTTGCAAAGCGGGGCCTGACCAAGGATTTTATCTTGTTAAACCTCTCCTTATTAAAAGAATGAGACTCAAAATTTGTTGCTGTTTTGAAAGGATAGTATAGGGCCTGCCTGTGTCCAAAGTTCCCTTGGGGATGCAGGTATAGGCTGGCAAACGAAATCATATTCAAGTTGAATGGTGATCTCAGGTCTCCTGTTTACATCTGACTCTTATTTCTCTTTAATCCATTTAATAAAGAAAAATGAAGCATAATAGTAATAACAGGATGCTGGGATTTTATTAGCTAAATATTTTCATCATAAAGAATATTGCATTAATGCTGAAAAACCAGAGTTTGGATAATAAGGAGAAATGTGAATTTAACATGATTTCCTGTTTCAGCTACTGGACCAACACAATTCATACATCACCTGTCATGAACTTGATGCATTGACAATGCTGCTTTATGAAGCTTTGAATTCCCTTCTTACTGAGATGAGCTTTTCAAACACAGCAAAGAAATTCCAAACCCCTTTTCAGCTGTTTCAAGGGAGGGAAGCAAAGGGAGGAATATGGAAGGGGGGCTCCAAATCTCCAAATCCTGCAGCTGCTTCTGGTGGACTGCACTGGAGCTGAACAAAACAGAATAGAAAAGCCTCAGGTGCTTGCCTTGGCAGGATGGTGCTTGTTGAGCTCTGCAAGCTGGGTGTGAGTCTAACCCAGACAGCAAAGTTGGAGAGACACCTGATCACAGTTCAGTTTAGAGAGAATGGAAGGCAAAATTGTATGTATAAACCATGCTCAGTTAGAAAGACTCCTGTGTTTGAAAAGGGTCTTTCAATATAAATAATAACAACTACCTATCAAAAACCCCTGCAGCTTTGCGGCCCCCTGGAAACCAGCTACCAATCCCCAAAACACCTCCCTGCTCCCAACCCACTGTACACATGACTTGGATTTCACTTTGCCAGAGCATTTTATTTTTGATGGATAGATGAGAAAATAAAATAACTTGCAGAAGTTAAGATTCTCTTATTTAGGTGAGAGAAGCTTAGCAGCTTGTGTGGTTTATTTGAATTTTGATGTTCACCGTATGGAATGCGATAAGTCAGATGTGGTAGGTTTTTATGGGTACCTTGTTTTCTGTTGCTTGTTAGTGGTTTTGGGTGATTAGGGGAGAGAGAACAAAGAGCATGGAAGCTGAGATTAGCAGAGAAAAGCAAAGCAGGGAGTGAACTGGGACAGGAGGTGTTTGGAGCTGGAAGTTTGTGAGGAGATTTGTGCAGAAATGCAGCACTGCGGAAATGCAGAGTGTTGTGGAGGAAGGACACAAGGGTATTAGGGATAAGTGTGAAATCCAACTTCAAAGGTCTCACATGTCAAGAAATAAAGAGATTTTTATGATCTTGTGATGTCAGCAATATGCAGAGAGGAGTTGATTATTGATATTCTCCTGGGCACTTCTCAGTTTAAGCTGTAGTTTTGCTGGCTGAGCTCTCCCAGCTTCACCCGTGCCATGGCTTTATGATTATTTCATAGCCTATAGTGTGATGCTTTTGTGTGTTTTCATGGCTTCCAGTGTTCTGCTGCAGCCATGGTTTGTTGCAGAGGTTCTGTGTATTTCCCTGTCACAGGCAGGCAGTGTTAATGCTCAACAGAGGCGTGAGAAGCCAACTGTGTGAATTTTATACAAATTAAAACTGTGTCAGTGGCAGGAAGGGGAGTGTGGGAGGAGACTGCACAGAATTGATTCATTTTACACATAGAGCTCAAGATGGTTTTAATTACATCTGTGTACTGAGTTTGACCTTGCCAAGTACAGGTTTGGATCAAGTTTACTAGGTCAGACACAAATGTGAAATACCTGGTTTGGAAAAGCTACTACTGCTGTTTTTAGCAGCAGCACGTTGCTGTAATCCCCTGAAACAGAGATCTGCCACCAGTATGTACTGGTAGCTGCTGGTTTGGGTGAGAGTCATTTTGACCAAGCTGGAGACATGTAGCAAGTCCCAGCCTTTTTCCTTCCCTCCCCATCAGCAGCAGAATTGTTTTTTTTAAGGGGAGATGGAGAGTTAAAAGCATGATCTTGCAATTCAGTGATGTCTGCCCCTGGTTGTAACGTTCTACAAGTGAGATGTCAGTCTACTAAATAAATAAAAATTAAAGTTCTTTTCTATTGAAAGCACAGAACCCGTGTTCTGATGTTGAATGTACCTCAAAGAATTGGAATATTACATTATGTAACACTAAAAGGTGGTTAAAACCAAATAATACAAGCAGTGTTGCAGTGAGTTCTAATGATGCATCAGCTTGGGACTTCCTGGCAAAAATACACAGCATTTTTATATAAACAAATACTGGGTTTTAGAACAAAGCAACACATACAAATACAAAATTACTGTGAAAGCTTCATCTGGTACAAGAGATGCAGAAGTTACTATGACCAGTTAAGTCTGTAACATTTCTCTTGCAAAGATCTTCAATAAAAAACAGATTTAGATCAAATTACTTCAACAAACACTGGAGGATTATGCACTGATGTAAAGAAACCTGAACTGTTGTGTTTACATGGTAAAAAACCTGGGTGTGTAGCCCTGGAGCTTTCTTGGAATTCTGAATGTTGAAGGTTTATTTTGCTGTCTATTATTAATTTTAATTTGCAGCCTGAAATCAGTTGAAAAGGAGCCCAGATACAGTAAGTGCATGGTGCTGAAGTTAGTGACACTGGGGTGGCCTTACTGCTGCATTGCCCTGGTCTTGTTGAACCCCCTGCCTACAGACTGGTGTCATTCTTCAGTGCATTTGTATGTGCTTAAGAGAATTAAATGTGACTTCTTGTGGGTAGGGATGTGTTTTCATGAACATGGGGTGGTGGAAGATGTAAATGCACCTGTGGACTCTAAAAAAGGTTCTAACCAATAATTTGCCTACAGAAAGCCCTTTGTAACGTTTCTGCAGAACTTCTAAGCATTAAGAAACTGCACAGAAAGATGAAAACTATTTACAATAATTCATTTTTTCAGCAAATTCCCAGCTGTGCTTCAGTAGTTCAGCATCTCATCTGGGACGATAAGGTGCAGATTATCCCCCTGCTTTTGTCTGGTGTGGCCTTTTGAAATGGTTGTGCAGAAAAGAGGAATACCTAACTTTCTGTTAGAGGATAAAAGAGTGGCAGAATGAGTGGCAGCTGCTTTGTGGGGCCGCTCACCCGCAGAGTTCTGGGCCACCCTGATGTGATCCTTGTGTCTGCTCTTCCCGCAGGAGACGCTGATGCAGCCGCCGGTGTCGTTTCATTAGGTCCTGTATCTGGTGTTGTGGAGTCCTCCAGCGATTAAACGAGAGCAGTGGACACATCTCAGCATGTCAGTCTAGAGCGTTCAGAACCGAAACCTGGGCCAGGCTGGGGCCGTGGGGCACGAAGAGCAGCCTCCCCTCTCCCCCCCCACCCCCCCACAAAAAGCTTTTTGTTATGGGAACCGCGTTGAGGGTTAATCTTCTCATAGGAGCAGAAGCAAACGAGCGAGATGGGGAACTTGACTGCGAGCAGCTCGCTGAGAGCCGGGAGCAGCCTGGAGTTCAGACGATTACACTGGAATGGGAAAGGCCTTTGGCAGCTCAGCCTGCAGGGAAATAAAGCTCTCAACTTGCCACAAGTTACGTTGTCTCCGACTCGAGCACTTGGTGTTGGAAGGATGTTCTTTGGGGGCTGCAAATCTACAGTAGAAAAATGTAGAGCAAAAGGCAAAATCCAGAAGAAAACCCTGCCAAATAGGATAACTTCTCAAACACTCCTCAGCAAGGATGTTCTTGGTTAAGGAAGAGCCTTTTGCTGCCAGATGTGCCAGAAAGGGGGTGGGGAGGGGTGAAAAGCTGAAGAGCCAAGGAGGTAAAATGTCTGTTAAGGTTTAAAATAGAAAGTGAAGATGATGAACACAGGGTGTTGACTCGTACTGCTTGGAACAGCCTGACACCAGCCTAAGGACAGGGATATAGTTGAGCCCATTGTATGTATCATTGAAAACCAAAACGTGCCAGTCAGCATAACAGGAGGATGTCAAGGAGTGGATCCGAATATTTTGTTGATCTTCATGGGTTGATAAGCCTCTGTGTCTATTGAAACAAACAAAAAGTTTAAAAAAAAAAGATTTAAGTCTGGAAACAAGTAGAATTTTTATTTTTTTCTAAGTAGAAATGAGGTTTCTTGGTCTGTTTCTGACAATCTGTTATTTATTAGCATAGGGTTTTGTTTGCTTTCAGGTAGAGGTAGTTCATTGAATTAAAGAGCCCATCTGTATGTTACTACTAATTCTTTTTTCTAGCTCTTTTAAATCCTTTCTACCACTGGTTTTGGTTTCTGCATGTAGGAAGAGAGACTTGTAAAATTGTAACATTTCATACAGAAATGCCGCCCGATCTTCACCAGCTTCAGAAATCTGACCTTTGCCAATGCTGCAATAAAGTGTTGTAATTTAGAGTCGGTGTCTGCTTCTTGACATTCACTTTGTTCTTTGAAAATGCTGTTTTGAAGGGTTTGTGGTGTATTGTGGGCTGTAGTTTGGACAGGAATTCCAGGTCTTTGATTCAAGTCTTACTTGATTTTTTTCATTTCGTTTTCTTCCCATGTGAAATTCATGGGTACATTTATTAATCACATTTGTAACTCTGAGCTCCTCCAGGAACTTCTCCTATACCAATGTGACCACATCCACTGGTCAGATGTAATGCAGGCTTCCCCAAAGAACAATGCCTACCAATTCCTAATAGCAAATTAAGCATCTAATTGTGGTTCAGACTAGAGTCACCTTCCTTTTCTCAACATGTTGCTTAGTTTCAAAAGCATTTAATTTATCCAGATTGAGTAACTGCATAAAAATAAAATATTAGCTCTGTTTTATGTGTGTCAATCCAATGCCTTGGCTGGAATTGGGATCAATGGAAATGTCTTTATAAAATTATTTGCTAAAAATAGTTTAGGGTCAGCTGGGAATTTTCCTGACTTCAGGCTGAAATCAAAAAACAGTTCAGTGAAACCTTCTGAAGTTTAATTTTAAAATGAATTATTCCAATGTTGTGCTGAATAAAAACCTCAGTTCATTGTGAGTGAAATAATAAGGGTTGAATGTACAGGGACAAACTTTTTAGCAGGGCCTTTTGCAATAGAACATGGAGTGATGGTTGTAAACTAAAAGAAGGTTGACCTAAATTAGATATAAGGAAGAAAATTTTTAGTGAGGGTGATGAGACACTGGCATAGATTTCCCAGAGAGGTGGTGGATGCCCCATCCCTGGAAATGTGCAAGATTTCCACCTGATGTATTTGAAACTGTCCCTGCTCATTGCAGGGATGTTGAACTGGGTGACTTAGAAGTCCCTTCCCTTCCAACCCAAACCATTCCATGATACACAGAAAAAACCCAGTTTTGCATCCACTTTATTCCTTGCCTTCCCATGTGCTGAGCCCACATCTCATGGTGTGACTGGATGCTGGGCCTGCTGCTTGCACAGCATTTCCACCACCTGATCCACGTGCAGGTTTTTGCTGCAGGGATTGCATGGCTCCCTCTCATGTCTTTAGAATCCTTTGCCTTCCTTTAGAGGGCGTTGAATTAAAATTGTCGGGTGTGCAGCCTGGGATTGATACAGAATGGGAAATGGCCTCTATTTTGGTCAGTGTCTGTCACCTATGAATATTGCTGTTTTACCCAGATTACAAGATGTTTCTTTTAATTAATGAAATTATGTTTAATGTCATTGCTTCTCTTTCCCTGCAGTGCAGTGACCCACGGCTGTGTCTGGTCACTGGGGAAATCATCCCAAATTCAGCCTGTGGCACTGTTGGGTGGGGCAGAGGATGTTCCCTGGGAGCCTTGCTCACAGGATGCTGCTTGAAGGTGCCCTTGCAAAGAGTGTCCTGCAGCAGTGTTCCCAACCCTGCAAGCAAGGAGTTAAGTCTGAGAAAACACATGTAGATGAAGGAGAAACTGTTTCATGTCCTTGATTACGTAAAAGATTTCTGTTATCTTATCATCGTTCTGTGGAAAGAATTTGGGCTGAAGTCAGGCCCTGGCATTCGGAGTTGTCTTCACTGATACGAGGCTCCTCGAGCTGACAAACTGTGCTGCAGGTTTGTACTCAACAATTGTGCCTCAGTTTTTGATGGTAACTTCTCTTCCCAGATCTCTCAAGCCTCCAAAGCTCAAGGCAGAGACTTAGGGGAATGAAGTCCTTCCTATCATAGGAGACAGGTTTGTGACCACCTGAGGAACCTGAATGTGCCTGATTCCACGTGACCTGATGGGTCTGAGGCCACCCCAGGCTCCTGTGAGGGGGGCTCTGAGCAACCTGGTCTGGTGGAAGGGGTCCCTGCCATGGCAGGGGGTGGAACTGGATGAGCTTGAAGGTCCCTTCCAACCCAAACCATTCCGTGATTTACGGTGCATCACTTGAAAGCCTGTTGGAGCTGAGGTGCTGTGTTGGCCCTTGCTCTAGGATGGAGCCAGGGTGTCTGGGAAGCTGTGAAATTGGAATTTGACCCAGGAATGTCAGTACTCACAGGCAGCACCTTGAACTCCAGCTGATGCTATGGGGCATCTTTGTCTACCCACAATGATGTCATGTGATAAAAAAGGTATAAATCTTTTTTCATTAATTGCTGAGTTTGCACACTTGCTGTAATCTCAACTTCCCTGGCCTTCAGCATAAGAAATCTCTTGGGCTGTTTCTCTTATGTAGATACAAATACAAAGCACATCCATGCCACAGCACACACAATTTTATGTATGTTCAGGCTTAGAAAAAACAGCTCTATTGTGGAATCTGCCTGCTTTCCTCAAGCTCTCAGCATTTTTCCTTTGGCTGTTGCAGCAAAGCAGTCACTGTGTGCTTGGCAGGACAGCAGGGTGGGCTGTGAGGAGCTGCCATGTCCAGCTTGGGCACCGTGTGTCCTCACCAGATTGAGTGAATGTTTTCAAAATCAATCCATCCATAATGCTGCCACAAGCCTGCTGTTGCCCCTGATAAATACACCAATTTTTCCCTCATTTTTCCCCTTCTTTGAGCTTTTATCACTACTTTGCTTCATGCTGAGGTTTTCCTCAGCCATGCACTCTTCTGCCCTGCTGAAGGGGCTCCTCTGAGGTCACACTTTGCTTTCTCTTCTCAGAGCTCCACTATAAATAGGGTTTTTTCCAGCTACTCCTAAGGAAATCCCAGTGTACTGGGAATAGGAAACTATTTGAGCAGGAATCAAACAAATGAGCAAATGTCAAAATATTTGCTTGCATTGTTTCAACTATAAACTTTGCTTTTAAGTTATTATTGTCGGGGTGTGATTGTGCCCTTAAAACATTTCGTGTTTATGATCCTTGTTAGAAGAGCAAAGAATGTTCTGTAAAAAAGCCTCTTTCCCTCCCTCTCTCCTTCCTTCCCTCTGTTACCTGGATCCAAGCTGTCAGGCAAATAAAAAAATGGTTGAGACACTTAAAGAGGAGGAAGACAGTTAGTATTGCTAATGTTTATTTGTTCTTTGACATTTACCTGCAGGAAGAAAGTTTCTGTTGTGCAGGGGATAAGGGGAGTGATGTTTGCTGCTGAGAACAGGTCATAGTCAACAGCCCAAGAGCTTGAAAACTTTGCTGTATTTACCCCTTCATTGTTTTGGGGGTGGTTTTATTTTTTCAATTTTTAAATGATTTACACTATATATATTCTATACATATGCACACACATCTACCTGCTCATGGTGAACTACAAATCAGAAGTTCTCTCCTGGGAAGCAAGATTTGAATGTGCCAGTGAGGCTTTCAGAACACACCTGGAGGGAGGTTTGGGCTTGCTGCTGTATTGATCCCAAATTGAATTGCTGGAAGTTGCCCCCTGGAAGTGAAGAAAACCAAGTCATGAGAGGGAGCTCAGAGGCAGCTTTGGCTGTTCTTATCTCTGCTCTGAGCAGCTTTTCAAGTGGTGATGGGAGCTCTGGCTTCCTCCTTGGGCTCAAGGCAGGAAGAGCCTTTTCCTGGGAGGAAGACAAAGCTTCAGTCCACTTTTCTCCGGGAATCCAGCTGAGCTGTTCCCAGCAGGCACCGGTTCCTCATCCCTCCTGTGGCAGACTTTCTTTTCCAGGAGAAAGATGGACACAGCAGCAGGACTTACACAGTCTAACTCTCCCTTTCCTAATGAAATGCCCGAGAGGGGTAAATAAACCAAGCTTATTATTCAGGTCCCAAATCCCACACCCATGAAAAAAACAGGGGTTTATTACTGGCTGTGAGTCCTAACTAATAGAAAATCAGAGCAGCTTTTGGGTTCAGAGAAGGCCTCACTGTTGCTGCAGGGTGAGAAACTGCAGAGAAAAGTCTCTGCTCTCGACGTGGCCGGCACGGAGCCGAGGGGTTTGGTACAGGATGCACCAGGAATTGCACACTGTGCCCATTTCCTGGGCTTGAGCTCACTGGAAAACTCATGCTATAAATAAAAACTAAACCTGATCAGGCAAACTAAAATCCATTTAGGAGGCAGGAAATGTTCCACAGTAATGAAGTTTGTGTCGTGAAGCCTGAAGACCCTATAGGTCCTCTGCTCTTGTACAGGGCTGGATATTGGAAATAGAAATGTGCTGACAACTGTTTCCTAATAGATGGTTAAGTATGAAGAAATGGTCTTCCCTCCTGCCACAACAGCTTGTAGGGATGCTGTTTTCCTTCTGCTGTCATTCCATACTCTTCCATCAGTACAATGAGTGGCTTATCTTCACTAATCAGAGTATGAACAACTCCTGGCACATGTGAGTCTGAGCTTCCAGGCTGCTGCATTTGCTCCTGGGCTGGCAAGGGAATGCTACCAAAGGGGCAGGTGTGGTGGTGGGAGAGGAAGGGTGATTCAGGATTACTCCACAAGCCTGGAAACCCGAAGGTCAAGCCCATCTCTGCTCTTTTTCCTTGGCTTAATGTCATTGCCCTTGTTTCCCAGCTGGGGAACACAGCCCTTGCCCTTCCTTGTGGGAATGGATAAGCAAGCAGAGAACAGATAAAAAAGTTACACAATTTTCTGATGCTGACAATAACAGAATCTCAGGGAGTCAAGAGCTTCCTTTGAAAAGATGGGAAAAAATACATCATGAACATTTGAGGGTGAAGTTGACCTCCCCAGCCCTGTGAGGAAATGAGCAATCCCGTCCTAACAGAGAGCTCCGAGGTTGAATCAGGCAGGGAAGGGACTTGCACGGGAAGCCCCAGCCAGCAGTGAGGGGGATGCTGTGACAGCTGCCCCAGGCACGAGCTGGGCTGTGCCCAGCAAGGGCTGGGGGCTCCAGGGCCCTGGGAGAACACTCACAGGATGCTGCCACAGCTGCACTGAGCTGCTGAATCCCTCCTGGGCTGAGCAAGGCCTGGCTCAAGGACATGGGACGTCCCGAGGGTCTGTGTGGGGCTTTGGCAGGGAGTGTGGGGACACGGAGAGGGGGCTGTGCACTTACTGGGAGAGCAGGGACGTGGTTTTGTGCATCACCTCAGAAAGAGAAGTGTGATGTTCAGCACTAACCACCGAAGCAGTCGTGCCCCACCTCTGGTTGGTGTCTGGGTGAAACTTCCCTCGGCTGCCCAGCCCTGTGCCCAGAGTTTTCCAGTAACTCCTGTTTTCTGCCCTTTGCAAAGCAGGAAAGGGAGAGGAAGGATGTCCTGGCTCCTCTGCTCCAGCGGCGCCCTGGGAAGGCGGAGTGGCTGTTCAGTGGGATGAAAGGCACTGCTGAGCTGCACTTCCCACCCCACCTGCTCCAGGTGCCTCCGAGCTCTGCACGGGGCTGACAGCAAACAAAGCAGGAGAGCTCTGCAATAGATAAGGTGAGACAACCCCTTCCTTCTGCCCGCTGCAGGTTCCAGTGCTCGGGTGGCTGCTGGGGCACGTGGCAGTGCCTGAGCTGGTGGCAAGGGCGAGTTCAGAGCGTGCACAGGGTGACGCCGCTGTGGCATCGGTGCGGACACTGAACTGGGAGCAGCAAGCACCAGGGGAGGACCAAGGCCAAAAGCTCTGACAGACCTGGAGCAGCAGCTCAGCAGAGTCCCTGGCTGGCTGGAGCACAGGCTGTGGGAACTGGAGCTGCTCCCCGACTCTGTGGTCAAGCAAAGGATTTTATGTACTTATTTTTTTTAAATTCAAACCTTCAACATACTGTAAAAAAATGCAGAAAAACCCCCAAATCCAAAAATCGTTGTATCATAAAGAAATGCGGCTGCTACAGTATCCTCACCTGAAGGGCAGAGACACCCCTCTGAGAGGAAAAAAACGGTCCTGGATGAGAGTGCCTCAGCAGCTTTGGGAGCCACTCAGAATTAGTTTGTGATTTCTGGGGCTCTGTGAAACATTCATTAAAGCTCAGGGGCAGGTGCAAAGACCCATGAACAAAAGAGAAATTGAAGCTGAGTCGCTCCTTCTAGCCTGCCAGCTGGTTTATCTACCACTCCTTGTGCCTGCTCAGTTTAATCCCAAAGTTACTGAAGCCTCTCCTGGTGTTCTTTTCTTGGCCAGTTGGAAGTAGCAGCAGGTAATTAGTGCACAGTGGAAATTAATCTTTCCTGGCAGTTCCCTTGAGGTAAGAAGACATCTGAGCACTTGGTGATGTAGTCAGGAATGCACTGAGGACTTTTCAGGGAAGGCATTTCCTCATCTGGGAGGAGTCACCTGAAATGGGAAGAGAAGCCCCATTCTGAGGAAGAAAAAAGACCAAATAAAAACAACACACACAAGACAAGGGTGTGTTCCTTGGAAGAGTTTGGCTCCATCCAGTCTAAGGACCCTCCTTACCACAGAGGAAAAGATATTTATAGTTTGGAAATCAGCATTGGGATGAAGACTTGTCTCTCTTTGCCTCTATGGAATGCAAGAATTATCTGAAAGCAAGAGCAGGTGGAGGAGGGCTGATGAATTAAAGGCCTCCTCTTATTGAAAAGGTTGTCAGAGTCTATTGGGAGGCAACACTAGAAGGCAAAGGAGTTCAGGAAGGCTGGATGTGCTTCTGAGAAGGAAATTTTAAAGGCACAGGAGCAGATGATCCCACATGCTGAAAAATGTGCCAGCAGGGAAGGAGACCAGCCTGGCTGAACAGGGAGCTTTGGCTGGAACTCAGGGGGAAAAACAAGTGTATGACCTCTGGAAGAAGGGGCAGGTAACTCAGAAGGAATTCAAAGGTATCAGGGTTATGCAGGGCTAAAGCTTAACTGGAAATTAATCTGGCTACTGCTGTAAAAGCCGAAAAATAAAAGTTTCTATAAATACATCAGCAACAGGAGGGCTGAGAAAAATCTTCATCCTTCATTGGATGCAGGAGGAAACACAGTGAAAAAGGATGAGGAGAAGGCTGAGGTACTTCCTGCCATGCCTCAGTGTATTGACCATTGCAAGACCAGTTGATCTCTGGGTACACATCTCCAGGGACAGGGATGGGGAGCAGAAGGAAGGCTTCATAACCCAAGTGGAAATGGTCAGTGAGCTGCTACAGCACTTGGACACACACCAGTCCATGGGGCTGGTGGGATCCACCACCCATTGTTGTCATGGGAACCAGTGAAGTGCTCCCCAAGCCCCCTTCCATCATCATTTACCAGCAGTCCTGGCTAGGTGGGGAGGTCTGGGTTGTCAATTGGCAAATGTGACACCCCTCTACAAGAAGGGCTGGAAGCGAAATCCATGGAATTACAGGCTGGTCACTGGCACTGAGGTCAGGGAAGGTCCTGCCCAGTTATATGTGGCAAAAAGCTATGCATAGCTAGATGTTGAGCACTCTTTGGACAACTAATTTGAAAGGCTGTTAGGAGGAAAACAGATTTCCCAGGAAAAATTCAACAGGTCCTGAAAAGAAGGACAACAGGGTGTTCAAACAAAACTCCAATCCCAGGACGCTGGACACCAAGGAGAGGGACCGTGAATCCATCACATTAAAAGGTGAGGTCTGAAGTAATCCAAAATATGGGTAATGGTATGTCTAAAGAGCAGAGATATATCTATGATACTTTAAAACTACTACTTGTGAATAAAGGTTATGAGATCCCTGGTATATCCCTATCATCCCCAGTGCCATCATGCAGCACATGCAGGACAACCACAGGATCAGGCCCAGGCAGCAGGGGCTTGTGAAAGGCAGGTGCTGCCCAACCAACCTCATCTCCTTCTATGGCCCAGCCAGGGATGAGGGGAAGGTTGTGGATGTGGCTCCCTGCACTTCAGCAAAACCTTTGACACCATCTCCCACATCAGTCTCCTGGAGAAGCTGTCAGCCCAGGGCTCAGACAGGTGCTCTTGTGGCTGGGTCACTCCTGCCTGGCTGGCCAGGCCCAGGGCTTGGTGGGGAATGCTGCTGGACCAGGTGGCATCTGGTCACTGTGGTGTCCCCCAGGGCTCAGCGCTGGGGCCAGCCCTGGTTAACATCATTATTGATGAACTGCACAGGGGGATCAAGGGAGCCTGCTGGTGCCATGGAGTTGAGCAGGAGTGTTGATCAGCAGCAGGGCAGGGAGGCTCTGCAGAGGGATTGGGACAGGCTGGATCGATGGGCCAAGGGAATGAGGTTCAACACCACCAAGTGCCAGGTCCTGCCCTTGGGTCACAACAACCCCATGGATGCCTCCAGGCTGGGGGAGGAGGGGCTGGGAAAGTGGCCACTGGAAAGGGAGCTGGGTGTGCCCGGGATGGGCCACTGCCGCCCCTGAGCTGTCCCAGTGCTGCTCCCTGCTCCAAGGCCCTTCCTTTGTAGCTGCCTCCAGAGCAATCCCACTGGAGCAGGTGCTGCTGTGCCTGAGCTGTGCTTCCCTGGCTCCCCCTCTGCCAGGAAGGACAGTGAGTAGCCAGCTAAGGAAGGGCTGTGACTTTTACTTTGGTGAGTTTAGCTACACAACACTCTGAGTTTGTTCAGCAGAGCTGCAAGTTACTCCCTGCTGAGGCACAAACAAGACTGAAAACTGCCCAAGTTGCTGGGTTAAAACTACCACCTCCCTTCAGCCTCCTGCCTTCCCTGATCCCTCTATGGATAAACTTTTGGATAAACAACTACTTTCTGAAGCTGTCTGTTCTAAAGGGAGAAACCAAATTCCATATGTGTGTGTATAATACAGGAGTTGAAACATCAAAAGCTGCTTCCCCAAGCTGCAGCCACTTGAAAGGCTGCAGGTGCTGGGGCAGCTGTGAGGCTTCACCTCCAGCACAGGTGAGGCACTGGAACCTCCTTTAAGTTTCATTACAGATTGAGACAAGTTAAATTCTCTCCCTCTGGCTCCAGGCTGGAGCTGGACACAATTACAAAAGGCCACCTGCCCTGCCATGGCTGAGACATGTAGCTGAGCCCTGAGGCAGCCCTGGAAAGCTTGGAGACAAGGCTGCTGCACCTGCTGCTGCATTTTGGCTACCACCACATCCAGCCTCAGGGATTAAAAAAGTAGCTCAAGCAAATGGGAAGTATTTATTTTTTCTGGAGTGATTTCTAGTCTCTCTTTTATGACACATGATGTTTGGACAAATGCTCAACAACACCTGAATGCTTTCAAAGGAATCCTTCTTCAAAGACACAAAAGCAGCAAACACAGATGTAGAAGGGATGGGTAGGAATGTTCTCTGACAGGGAACTTTGACCTGTGCAACAAGGAAGACTTCCCCACTCAGCAGGACCACACTCACTTATGGTAACAGCCATGGAAACAAAGATAGTATTATTCTTTCACATATAAAATATTCCTCTTGGAAAGGTCATTTAAATAATGGAAAACATTGGGAGAGAGGGATTTTGTCTAACTCCATGTTCAGGATGAATTTCATTCCTGCAAGGACCCTGATCACAGCTGCTGAAGCCCAGCAGTGAGAACACACATCTCTTGTCAGACATAGCCTTTTGTTTTTTTGTCCCTCCACCAGCACCTGCCATGACAGGGTTGGGCTCTGGCTCACACACATCCACAGTTGCAAAATGAAAGGTTATTAAATCAGTATTAGCCATTAAGAAAAAGTCACCTCCCTCCTCCAAGAAGGAGTCATGCTACTGGGTGGCAAAGAACACAATGGCACCTCCCATCAGCCATCATTTCATTGGTTTTATTCTAGTTTAATAGATGATTTATCAGATTTGTGCAAGACAGTTACTTCTAGCACAAAGGGGAAGAAAGTAAAATCACAGCAACATATACACAAAAAACAAGATACACAAAATAAAGCTAAGTTTATATACAGGTTATTAGCAGCTAGACAACTTCATTTAGTACATGGCTTTACTCACTACAGTTTTAGGCACAGAGAAGATTTTATCTGCTATGATGAAGGGCCACAATGAATACCTCGTTCCAAGTCCTCCCTGGGCAGAAACTGCTTTACCTAATGAAGATCAAACTCTCACTCCCCACCAGTTGAGGACACAGCCCTGCACAAAGGATGAGAGAATACGATCCAGCTAATTGAGCATACAGCAACTTTAGATATTAAATATCTGGGGTATTTTTCAGTAGGGTGACATTACAGAGTTATTGAGCTGGACTGAATTTCAATGAAGCAGTGTCAGGGTTTTTCCCCCTCCATTTGCTTAGCAAGGACTCTCAGCTGTAAACAACTCAAAGAAGAGCTGGCAAGAAATGATTAGATGTGGAGATTGCTTTGTACGTATTTCACATTCATAATGAAGAATTTGCTTTGACAGGATTTAAAAGCACAAAGGCCATGAAACATTTAAATTTACTTAGCAGGTTATGTTAATAAATTATGATGCATCATCCACATGTCAGCCTCCATTCCAGCCTGCACTGCAGCACGTGCTTGAGTGTATTTTCTGTGCTCCCTTGTCTTTCTGATTTAGGACCACAGACTCGGAGCCCAGCAGAACAAGCCTGTGCTTTACTGGCAGCACACAAGCAGCCTTTTTTGTTTCAGCAGCACCTCTCACGTTTGATTATGCATGCCCAAGTGCTCTGCCAGCCCAGGAATGGCCACATATTTTAATTACTGATTGCTTATGTATAGCAAGCCTGTCACATGATCATGAACATGATCACTTACCCAGTGAAAATGCTGAAAAGAATAACTACATAACAGAACCAGCCAGATACCGTAACAACGCAATTAAAAATTTAAGCAGCAAGCAGATAATTAAAAAAAAACAAAACAAAACAAAAAACCCCTTAACTTATGAGGCAGGTTGAGAATGACACAAACATTCTTCCTTCATGATGGCTTCGTTTACAAGCACAGCTCAGCAAGTTTGAAATACTTTATCACAAGAACTACAAACTTGTTTATCACAGTTATGTCAGAGCTCCTCGCCAAAGGGTGTGTCAGTTTCTGCTGTAGCCACCCCTCCTCTTCTCCAAGGTTTATTGCTCAGCTACTTTGGAGAAGGAGTGGGTTGGTCAAGGCTTTACAAAGTGCAGAGAGTAAGTCAGTTTTTCCCTTTAGAAAAAAAAATCAAAACACTGAGAAATCAAACAGGAAGGAGTAACAAGAAAAAAATTGAGAGTTTGGCATTTGATTTTAAAGTGGCTATTTTTGATGTTTTCAGGTAATACAAAAAGGGAAGGAGTTTCAATGTGGAAGGGCAGCTTTGCCATATTAAAAAAAACCCCCAAAAACATACTAACACACAAATATATTTTAGGACCACCTTTACCAGCTTATCTATTGAACAAAGGCAACATACCACCAACTTGGACCATTCAGGAATGATGTGCTCCTACATGCAACTCTCCTGAAACTCCACACAGCCTGCAAGAATTTTGGCTGTAACTTCTGTTATGCATTGGCAGGGCAGAATCAAATAAGGCTGTGAACAGAGGATTATTAGGGCTGTCAAACTACAGGAAGACCAAATGACAGTTTTAGAAGTAACAGAACTTAGCAGTTCCTTCCCAGGAACCCTAACGTAAAAGAGAAGACTTTTGACATATGGGTCTCGCTTTTGGTACAAGGTTAACTTGTTCCTATGGCTTCTCTGCTTGAGGTCCTCCCTGGGACAGAGCAGTTGGGGTCACAGATTGTCAGGAGGCTCTTTGGCTGTCAGTGAGAAATCCGGTGCTCGGTGCATATCCTTGAGGATTTCCCGGTGCCTTTCCCTGGACACGTGGGTGGCTCAGGTGTGACGGAGAAGCAGGGGGCTGGGAAGGGAGGGGAGACTCCAGGTGCAGCAGCAGAGTGAGGCACTCACCCATTCAAAGCTTGGGCTGCTCTGTCCAGGAGAAGGTTGAAGCAGGAGCCACCCTGTGCAGTTTTGAGTCAAGGGCAGAGTGAGGGAGCAGAAGATTCCACCAGTGGCAGAGAAAGAAGCCAAGCCAGATAATACAGACAACAAAAAGTCACAGAAGGGTGTCACACTGTCAGAAACTTCAGCTGTGACATTATCTCGAGCTCCCATGGACAGACAGACAGACTTGTGGGCAGGACAGACGGAGCTCTTTGTTTTGGCTTCAGAAAGAACAAAAGCAGGATTTGCCATTCAGTTTGCTATGTACAACAATACTGCACTGTACACTTCATTAATGAGATGCTGCCTGCTACAGTCCAGCATTAATTAAATAAAACTCCTCTCAGTCACAAAGAGCAACAGGTGACTATCTCTGTAGGAAGGAGAGCCAAACCCCACTGCTGTACATGACCCTACGTGGTGTCAGTCCTTCTGGGATAAACACAAGTGGCCATTCCACAGTGTCTAATACCTTCCTGGTGTGCCTGAAGCAGAGAACTTTCCCTTTTTTCTTCCAATCCACTTGATCCCAATCCTGTTGGGACTGTTCTAGCACAAAGCCATGCTATGACTTTCCCCCCACTGCCACAACATTCCCATCCAAGCTACGCAGTCTCTTTCAGCAGTCCTAGTTTCCGGAGTGCCTCTCTCCTGGCTTCTTCAGTTGAGCCACGGCCAGAAAACTTCACCGTTATCCCTTGGGATCGAAATCCTGAAGGTCTAGGCAGTGAACCCGACCTCCTCCTCATGTCCAGGCTTACACCAGGTTGTTTATAATCGTTACAACTTTTTTCTGTGTTCTGCTGTTTGCTGCTGACTTTGTTAGTGGCAAGAGCCACCTCTGGTTTGATTGTTACAGTTTTGCCCATAGGAAGGAAAGGGCTGGGCTCACTTTTTAAAATCTCGTGGCTGTTTTGATATCCATTGGTAACAGCCTCTGACTGCTTGGGCTGCACATCAAGCTGCTGAGTGCTTGGGGCACGGTCCACTTGGTCCTGAGCTGGCTTTCCCTTAACTAGGCCGAGTTTTGTCAGTGCTTCATAGCGTGTTTGCTCAGAGGAGAGATCCCGTAAGGAAGAACTTCTGTTACGTGACAAGAAATCGTTTCTGTGCAGCTTCTCCTCCAGTTCAGCTGCCAGAAGAGCTCCCCCATTGATGTTGGCCAGCACCTGTGCCCGCCGCTCCTGGACGTTAACCGCTGCTTTGGAAATCGTCTCGCTGAATTCCTTGCCACTGACATTTGTTATGTTGATGTTGCTTGGGAACCGGTGCAGTTTGGGGGCGGGGGCAGGAGGGTGCTTGGGTGCTGTGGAATAATCACCGTTGCCTACCAGGGCTTTCTTCCTGTCGGAATTCCCTTCCTTGAGGGCGCCGGGGAAGCGCGCCCGGCTCTCCACCTGCTGCTCAGAGATCTTCTGGGCCACGATGAGAGGAGTGGGGATGGAACGGAGCAACTTCGGATGCTGCACTGCAGGAGGGAGTGGAGGAGGAAGAGGAAGCGTCTCAGACACCGCTGGTGGTGGTGCAGGGGGCTGTGGGGGAAGGTCAGCAGGTACAGCTGGCTGAGGGCTCTCGGCTCTCCGAGTGGCATCCAACACTAAAAGGCAAAGCAGCAGAGATGTCATTAACTCTTCACACAGAGCAGAATGCAAGCTAAAATGCTTCTTTTAGCAGCATTTCTCCCCTCTCCCTACCTTTCTAACTCAACCTCATCCCATACAGCCAGAAGAAACTATAACTGAAGTCCCAGCAATGGCATCTCATAGGCAATGCTGTAGCTCAAATCACCACGCTTACAATGTGTCACTGTCACAGCCCTCTCCTGCCTTTAACTCACAGTCTGCATGTTGCTTCACTGTGCTTCAATGGCTGCTCTTTCATAAGAGTTTTGTGGTTCTTATTTTTTATTAAAGCAGTCAGGAGAGGACACATTACATACCACTGTGTGTACTAGCTGATAGACTCATTGTCCAAACAGAGAGAACACACTCTACAGGGTGACAAAAACAACATGCCATATGCTATCTTGTCACAAACTCACTGATAGGATCATGTGCCTTTCAGTTCCACACAGAGTAACACTGAAAACAATCTGCTATCTTAAAACTCTTGGAGAAAATCTTAAAAAGTCTTTGAGAAGAGCAGAGCACGAACAGGTTGGTGAATACAGTCTGCCTTGTTGCAATGACTGTGCACAGCAGTGACAACTCAGTCTCCAGGCAGAGGACTGAGATACCAAACCAACAACTTCAGCAGGTGCATGACCCCCGTGAGGGAAAAGGAAAAATTAGAAAAAGAAAAGTTACAGTAGCAGCAAGCATTTCAAAAACCCCAAGGCAAATTAAAATCACAGTCCTTACATCTCCTAATGGGTAACAAATTTATCTTGAGGTAGTAAGGAAGGTACAGAATTTCTTAAAACTGTTTCTACAGCGAACTGGAATAAGTCAGGGCTGGATCAAAGAGAAAACCCACACCTGCAAGAAACACAACTACCTGGTTCTGTATCTCTGCTGGAAGGGCCTTCATGGTCACTGCTCTCAGGTGTTGACTGCACTAAGTCAATGATATCTTCAGTCTCTGAATGACTGGACACATTTTCTTCTGTTGACCTTGGGGACTGACAGTGGATGCCACTGTCACGTAGGGCCATCTCCTCCAAGTCATCTTCTAAGGCATCTATGGTTTCCTCAAAGAACATGAGAACATCCTGTTCTTCATGAGTTAAGTATTTCAAACTTTCATCATCCTATAGGCAGAAAAGAAAAAAAAACAGAAAGATTGATGCCTTCCCAAACAGACATTTAGACGTGACAATGCTACAGGACAAAAAAAAAAATTAAAAACCAAAAGAGCAGCAATTGATATTACATCCTTTAGTTTAGCAAAGAAGTCGTCATTTGAGTTGTACAGAACAAATTACTAAAAGATTATAAAAGCCATAAGACATACAAAAAACCCAAAGCAAAACAAAACACCCCTACAGTCACCTGTGCCTTTGCAAGGGTTAGGATGGCTTCTGATTCCAAACTGGGGCAAACTGTGTTCTGTGTCAGATTCAGGGACAAAGCTTGGGGAATAACACGGGAGGGAAAGGGTGCACTCAGGACAGTCCCAGAAATGGGCTGATTCTCATTTTTGCTCAAGTACAAAGGGTGACTTGGCTTCTAGAGGCAAAGCTGGAGCTGAGAAGTGTCTCTGCTGCTACAAACTATAAATTATCCAGAGGTACATAAGAGATTACAAAGAGGTAATAGTATGGAAGGAGAGGGTTTCTAAAGATTTTACGTTTGAGTTACAGAAAGGAGAACCCGAGAATAAATATGAAGACCTGTTTCCTACAGTATAGTGCCTTAAGCTATTTTCTTCAGCAGGAAATAATCCTGTAGACCACAGAAGTGATAAATAATCACTTGGATTACCCAGACTTCATTTTCTCTGAGTCACTGCTCTTAATTAACTTGATTAACACATTATCACTATTCAAAGCTGGGCAGCAATGCACTAACTCTTCTCCCTCCACCCTGGGAAACACTCACTTTTCCAGAAGCTTGGAGATGACAAAGAATGATTAAGAAAGGCACTGGATTAAAACAATGGATAGAGGGAAGACATTTCCCAGGAGACCTGAGTAAGTTCTGGAATGCAAGTATATATTGTTGAAAATCAAGTGAGGTTTTCCCTTTTCTGGATTGAATTTCTCCCCTGCCAAGCATATACTGGAAACTTTGCTGTCAGTAACTCAACAAGAAGCACCAAGGACACCTCATTGGACGTGCAGACAGGGTTTAAAGGCTATTTCTCAGTAGAGGGCTGGGAGAATTTTAGGTAAATACATAAAGGTATGCAGTACAAATATCCAAGAGGTTGCACGTTCTTGTTAGGGCAGCACAACTTGCTTCAAACTCACCATGCCTGTTGAGATCATCTTACATTAGATTAGACTAAAAAAGCCTGTGTGCAGCTCTACCTGTTAACTCCTTCCACAAACAAAGCTTTTATCCCCATTCTCAGCATTAAAAATAAGACCAACATAGCTCTGTAGCAAAGTAATGCCTACAGATTAAGAAATAATGTGCTGCATTGTACCCAGTGGCAGTTGATCTCCAAGCACTCAGAATGTTACAGATGAGAAAATAAATGCTTTGAGGCTCTCAGCTGCCTTTGCCTGTGTGGCCAATAGAGCATTTGGTGGGTGGGAAAGACATAGAGAGGTGTGGTTATTTCTAACTTAGTCTTATTATCCACAGTGTACTGTCAGAATAAGTAACTTATTCCAGCTTGCAGCAAAACTGCTACAAAAGCTAAAATTTGGATGCCATTTGCCACTGCGGGTTTAAAAGATGGACTTCAAAGGCTGACGTAGTCCACAGCTTGCACCCACCACATGTCAGTTTTCAAAGGCCAAGGAAAGTTTTACAGCTGCACTTGAAAAGCAAGAGACAGACAAGCCTTCCTTTTTTGTTTGGCTTTTTTTTTTTGTGTGTGTGTGTGTGTTTTTCCTTAATGGATGTTGCAATCTCCTTCCTTCCCCACCCAAATACTCATAGGGCTGCTATGTCTAGTAGGCGAGAGAATGACAGGAAAGGAGCCCTTGTTAGGTAGCCCTGAGCTGGAGCTGAACAGGAGCCCAAGAACCTTTTGTTGAGGGTGAGCTCATTGCAAGAGCCAGACTTACTTTACTTACTTAAAGGAAAAGAAGAGGGGGTTGTGTTTAAGAAGGTCATAGTGGCAACAAATCCAGAGCGTGGTACAGGAATTACTGTGTGCACCTAGAAAAACTGCTCCCACATGAGCTTAACTTCTTTGATCAAGAGCTGAGCAAAGAATCAAGCAAGGAAGCAAAGAATCAAGCAAGGAAGCAAAGACTTCCAAAAGCACTTCTTTCCATCCTTTTCTGTGCTGCAAGACTGAACATTTTTCCATGCCAGGTAAGATTTGCAGGAGAGCGTTGTGTGATTTAACCATCCCTCACGGATCTTGCTGAAATGAGCAGTGTCCCTTTAGGTAAAGGATCCAAACTGAGTAGCCATCCCTCTGCAAACACATTTGTAATAAATAGCATACCAAGATATTAAAGGCCAACTTCATCTCTGTTAGCACTTTAATCTGTTTCCTCATGCAGTTTCCCTTCAAGATGATCAATGTCACATTTCATCAGAAAAAAAACAAAACAAAAAACAAACAAACAAACAAACAAAAAACAAACCCAAAACCAACAGCTCTGGTGAATAGGCAGTGTTAGGTCAGGGCACTGTACTGAGATGCAAGGCATCCAGTCTGGATAGAAACTCCCCCAGGCAAGGCACGTTTCAGTTTGCCAGCCAAGGAAACAATCTCATTTCAGACACACAATCACAGTGGAAAAAAAACCTACTCAGGCTGGTCAAACCAAAGGAGCTCAGAGATGTAAAGCAAGCAGTGACTT
This sequence comes from Nicator chloris, assembly GCA_013400495.1. Taxonomy (NCBI): domain Eukaryota; kingdom Metazoa; phylum Chordata; class Aves; order Passeriformes; family Pycnonotidae; genus Nicator; species Nicator chloris. The sequence continues at coordinate 31,436 of WAAE01021493.1, forward strand.
GCTTTATTCCCACCTGTATTACTTGTATTATAGCAAAGCCTTCAGAAAGATGGGAGGAATTTTTATAACATAAAGGTGCCCATTTAAACTAAGGCAACCAAATCTATTTGCAATTAGTTCATTTTCCATATATTCTAAGTACTGGAACAGTTCATATTCTTTCCAGGCTGGTTTTCCAGGCCTCCTTTTTTCTTGATGAATCTGTGTTTTTTAATAGTCAAGGAAAAGTCTTTTCAGCTACTTTAGTTATTCACCTCATAGTTTCCATCTACTCCCTACTCTTGATACACAAACACACCTCCCTCAATTAAATCTCACAGACACCTAACACTACAAACTTTAAAACTACTGTCAAAAGACAGCCTGAATTTGAAACTTGAATATTGTGCCTCAGCTTAAAATTACATTAAATTAGGAGGATTAAAAAGACTGCTTGGACAGAAAAAATTTTGGATTCAAACAGATGAAATAGCCGAGTATGCTCAGCTGGCATTAATATTTTAGATCTCTGTGCAGCCAAACATTTCCTGCTTACACCAAAAAGGAAAGAGTCTGTTACAATAGTTTGGTATAAAAGAGGGAAAAAAAAAGAAATAAGAGAAAGAAAAGAAGACTAGATTCTATTTCATAGAAAAGATTTGTTGATTCCTTTCCTACCTGGTCAGAACAATGACTTAATAACTAGAGGCCCACAATTTTTCATACACATCTGAAGAAAATCTGAACATCACAGCCAGATATAAAATCCTAAGACCAGCACAGCTTTGACAGAAACAGAACACCACAGGAAATCCCAAGACATCTACAGTGCTTAAAAAATATTCTAAAACCTGCTAAGGAACCAAATTTCATTTAGCAAAATACTAGGAGAACCCCAGATTCAACTGATTTATCAACCACTTGACAGCACTGAAGAATTAATAGGCACAATTCCATGGGAAAGAAGTGACTGGATACTTCTCAAAAGTACTATGAAGGGAGCAAACTATTCTAATGTGTAGTACACAGGCCAGTGTAGCACCACTTGGGCCACAGTCTGTTAATAACAAGGCAGTTCTACGTGTTAGAAGGAGTGAAAAGGAAACCCCTTTTCAGTGTGCCCGAACTGTGTAAGAACATGTATAAAAGCTTTAGCACAGAAAGTCAAGTACCTCTGACTAGATTCACAGGAAGGGGAGATGGAATGGATTGTACTGCTGTGTTACTGAAGCTGGAAGCAAGTGAATTACAGCTCAGGATGTGAACTACTACACAGGATCAGACCAAAAAGCCCATTTAGCTCAGTAGCCTTCAGCAGCTATGAACACACAGGACTAGGGAGAGAGGCTGGGGGCTGTTGCTGTATATTGGATGGACATATTTTTTCCTCTCCTAAATCCTTCCAGTTTCCAGCAATACATGGCCTTAAGACTTCCCAGATGCATCAGCATCTGTGTATTTAATAGCCCTTAATGAGCTTTTCTAGCATGAATTCATCTTATTGTTTGAGCCATGGAAATGAGTGGCATTCACAGCACTCTGTGGCAGGGAGTTCCAGAGTGTAATTGTGTGCTGTGTCAAAAAGTGCTTCCTCTACAACCCACTATCTGATGGTTCTGATAATACCATTTCATTTGGTGAAGAAGGCTATAATATTACGTGCTGTTTTCTTCAGTTTACAAGCGTAATTGTAGCCATGTGCTTCATAAGAGGTAGCAAAGCATGTAATCAACAGATCCTAAGTGAGGAAACAAATTATCTACAAGTACTTAAAAAATAAACTAGAAGAGCTAAAATCATAAACTGACTAAATTACTCCTAACCTACTTTTAAAGAAAGCAAGCTGAATACCTACTTAAACTCTGAAGATATCTCTTTGATAAACAAAATTAGGCTGTTCAGCCTATAGAAATTCAAGGGAAAAATAAATTGTGTTAGGACAGAATTGAGAAAAATGGGGAGACATTTCAGGCAAAAGTCACTAAGTAACTTTCATAAAAAAATCATTTCACACCAAGCTAATTTCTCTTGAGAGGGTTATTGACTTCACTGATAGGTGCAAGCACAAGATGTCACATACCTTGATTTGAAACCTTTATAATGGCCCCCAAAAATGAACTCACAGATGAACAAAAAAATGATGCTGAGATTAAATTACTGCAAGGTACCTGCGCAATCTATGATTCTGTCAGTTTAAGCGCCATAAAGAGGGAAAAAATCTGCTGTTCAGGGATGCAGATCTCATTCTGGGATATATTAACCAGGGTGATGACACGACAGCACATCCTCATTCAGAACACAGAGTTCAGATTCAGTTGCTGAACTTTGGAAAGGATGTAGCCAAGCTGGACAGAGTCCAGAACAAAGCACGGAGTGCTGGGAGCTTAGCTGCACAGGAAGGCTCAAATAATGGAGCATGTTACATTTAAAACAGGGGAGAATGAACGGGTGGTGGGCAGATGCAGCCCTGTGTCCCTATGTGTATTTTAACGTATAAAAAGTTGACCACCCATATAATCACAACAAATCTTCTCTACATTCACTGAAGGTGAGACAAGTAGAAGTTAACTTTCACATCACAGAAACTTTAATGTGAGTATTCTGTGAAAAGTAGTGGAATATACAAAGAAAACACTCTGGAAGTTCAGGAATGCTTATCAGCATGGTTTAAAAAGCAGATTTGCCTACCTGCTGGAATAATCTGTATCTACCAGATTCTGCCTTGAAGCACAAAGATACAGTTTGTGCACAGAGCCCAAACTGCCTTCAGGATCTATATTCTCACTAGTACATTTTACAGCAAGATCATTCCTTGCTAGGAGTCAGGCTCTTATTTTTCCAAGGCACACTGCTTCCAGGTCATACTAACATCAGTTTAAAGAGGATGAAGCGTAACAGCTCTCTCCACACCCTGTAAGGAATGGCTTCCACCTGCCCCGAGGCAGCTGTATCCATACAAACTAAACAGTCAAAAATTCTTCTCATTTTTTGTGTATTGTTATTTGGCAAAGTCCTTGGACACGGTGAAAGGTCTTGCAGTACAGTAAATCCTGTGAAGTATCAGTGTCAAGGGGAAAAACACATTAATTTTATGAAAGGAGTCTTTCTCAGGACCCCTAAATCCACACTGGATTCCCAGTGGATTCTCTTCAGGGAGGATGAGGTAAAGAGAACCCAGCATGGTACACTTAGAATACCAGGTCTGTCGCATCTGAATTATCTGTACTGAGCCAAAAAAGGGCTAAGGATCATAACAACAAATTTTTAGGCTACAAGAGACATCATAACTACAAAACAACCAGGTCACCCCTGAGTTAAATGGCTGTGTGAAACAAAACACTCAGCCAGCTCAGAATAGTTACAGCATAGTTGCTCTTCATGTCTGTGTAACTAACATTCAGAATGTCACCTGTACCATGCAAGAGATCCAGGAGTGACAAACGGTCTTCAGTGACTGGCTACCAAGTCTTGTTAGAGCCAGAGAGGAAGCTTCTTTGAAGAAATAGCCATCAGAACAAGCAAAATCTCATTTTTAGAGTCATGGCCTCTCCCAGTTTAAGCCATTGATTAGTGATCAAATGAAATAGTCACTTGAAAAATTCTAGAGGTCATCACTGCCCCAAAAAGTGATGGCGGTGAACTGTGGCCTTAACCAAGGATCTGTCTGATCTGAAGGCAAAAAATAAAATAAAAAACACAGTATGATCCACCAAGAATGACAAGAACTTGCTATCCCTCAGTAAGACATGTTTAGATACAGAAGGTAAAGTACTGAAGTTGTAGCAACAGATCCAGGGCACTGGCACAGCTTATTATTAGTGCAGTCCAATTAGCACAGCTCACTTCAGGTACAACACACACCTCTGCCATGGTTTTCACAGGTAGCACAATTGTCCTAGCATATTATTCACACTTAGAAACTAAAGGAATTACTCATGGCTGAGAACAGATACCCAGTCCAATTATCAGAGAGAACCACTGAAAGAAGGATTGGCTTGAAGAAGATGGTCTGTGCCTATTCAGTCAGTGGAACAAGATAAATTGCTTCAAAAAAACCCCCAAGACCTAGTTTTATCTTCTAATTAAGTGTCCTTAAACTGCTGCAACTGTATTTCATGGCAAGTTAATTCTTTTACCATATGTCAGGCAGTGTCATTCCAGATTGGGTTTTCAAAGCTAGAATTGCCAAGAACAGAGTTGTTCTTGTTTGCCCTCACCCTTGGATAAATACAACTGATTCCATGCATCAAGAAAATACACTTCTCTCAAGCAGATGTATGGATTCCCTCTTTGTTAAAAAGAGCCCAAAATATATGTGCAAATTCATGTCCTCATATGTAACAGCTTTTATGGTTACTAATGTTCACGTGAGACAAGGGTATCAAGGCATACATTCCTCCCACCTCAACTCAACCTGCTGTGAAAGATTTGGCAGAATAAATCCAGACCTGAATCTAAAATTTCTATGGAAATACTCCTAAAAATCAAGGCAGCATCTTGCTTTCCATTAAAAAAAAAATTGGCTTAGAGGCCTGCAGTTGTCAAAGATTAACTGAACGCATCACTATATAGGTAAGAGAAGCTGAGAAATCTGGCAAAAATCAAACTGAAGTGACAACAGCTGACTGGGAAGGATCCCACTCACAGAATTTTAAGACCTTTTTAGCACATGGCAACTGATGTCCATCTCCTAGTCATTCCTAAAGTGACAACCAGTTCCCAGCAAGTGATGCCAGCATAGACACACAGGATGCAGGACCAGCCAGGAGTCAGCCAAACCAGCTGTGAGCAGTCAGCAAAGGCTAAAGCCAGCCCAAGTGTTTGTCCCTATTATCACATCCCTGGGTTTGTTTGAATTCCACAGATGCAATACAAAGGTTATATTTAGTGACTAATGCAGTTTGACACTGAGAAGCTTAAGAGCCTGGTTTTTTTACAATCAAGCAGGAAGAAACCTGCAGCAGTATGAGCCTGTCATAAGAAGCACTGTCACACTTCTTTCCTTTGCAATGCCATTACAAGAACACAAAAAATCAAAGCCAACCCTGACCTTTCTTGCCATGTCTCTAGGTGAACAGACCCAGGAAAGTGATAAATGAAGAGGCAGTTAGGTCTTTAGTTGCTTCTGTTTCAGGGTCCAGTGAAGGTCCAGTGTGCCTGAAAATAAATCTCCTCCTTTCTCAGAACTGGCATAATAAAAATTCTTTGTCTGCACAAAGTTATATATCCCTTTCTTCTCATTAGGCCATCAAAGCTTCTGCATCTTCTGAATTTTATAACAAAACTACTGAAGCAAGAAGATAATGTCTCCAGGAGCATGTTCCAGCAATTAGGCAGAATTTCCTTTGTGTTCAGTTCAACAGAGACCCCTTCTCAAATTCAGAAACTGAAATTATGCCTGTATTGAGAAGAGTTTATATTGTCCAGCCTGTTACTCCACACATGCAAGTTGTCACCCTTATTGGACATGCACCTACAACACTGCTGGAAGAAAAATCATGGAAGGGGGTCTGTGGCATCACAATTAAATTTGTTGGTACACAATTCAGTGTCTTCATGCACAAACTCAAACAAGACAAACGAAAGGCTCTGTGAACTGCTAATTCACAGGTCTGATCGGCATTGCCTAATCCTGCAGCCAACTTTTACTCCATCTATAAATTACTGCATTACAGAGTAGGAAGGGATTCCAATTCTAGCTGATGCATCATCATATGGGTTATCACAGGATCTAGCTGGACTAAGGGAATTTACATCATTTTCTGACACAGCAGACCCGGGATGAGACTGTACAAACAGACTCATTTATACATAGCTTTGTGATTCAATAATGATTTTTTCAAATGTCTAGTCTCATGCCTGCTACTGCAGCTAAAAATAAAACCCAAGGAAACATGATTGACTATTACTGTGTTAACCTGGAAACTAGTGGTAGAGTAGTAAGCAAAATTAACTTGCAGTTCTGTGTAAAATTAAGTTGTAATTCTCTAGCAAAGTGCTACTTCCACCGTAATTCTCTAAAATTCAACCAGCTTTCATAAAATAAACAACATACACTAACTTCCTGAGACCAAATTGTGTACTTAACCTCCCCCACCCCCATCCTTCACAACTTTTTTCTAGAACAGATCAGAAACAGTTAAAGAACTAAATTTCATCATACTTGTTTTGTGTTTTAACTAGCAACACAAGCTGAAGGATACAGGGTCATATTAACAGTAAGTATTTTCAGTAGAAACAACACAAAAAGGAACAGCTTTAGAACTGCCTCCAGGTGCCAGAAAGCTCACATAGTAGCACAAAACCATGAGTGTGTCTGAGGTATACAGATAAATACAGGTTTTGCCACTTACTCTTTCACTGAAAACTACCACATTAAAAGGAAACTGTCAGGGAGGGCAGAGGGAAAGAGGCAGAAAGCCTAACTCCATGTTTAAGGCAAGACAGAGATTTAGATTTCCACTTAGGGCAAGCATGTTTACCAGAGTGCTCTTTCCTCAATTAAGAATGGATGCTTTTCAAATGGTTGGGATGATAGAAAAGCTATGGAAGGAATATTACCTGCTTTCTAGGCTTAGCCTGTCACAGTACAAAGCGTACTGTTGAGTTCACTGCCTGATTCACTCTGCTAATTGGGAAGAATGCAGAAGTGCATCCTGCTCCCTCAGTTACTCACTCACGATTTAAATGGCCACGCACTCATACTCACTAATGCAAGCACAGCTTTGTTTATGGTGACATATTTGTTACTCATCTAATTATGGTGGAATAAGCTGAGACCTTTATTCAGGAGTGTCAACAAAGAGATTAAGCAAAAAGCAGTGTGTAGAACAACCACTATCCTTAAGTTTCTTTATGAGCTATTTAAGAAGGCAAGGGCAGAGCCACCCTTACTGCCATTCCTGGTTCTCTGGGAGGAAAGGCTGGAGAGAAGCACTCTCCAAGCTCTCAGAGACAATCAGACCAGAAATCAGACCAGAATAACAAGATGTTATACCAAAGCTGAGAAGTTATTTCTGGCTTTGAGTTTAACAACCAAGACAACAGCAGCAACCACTTAGGCTTAGAAATGGCAAAAATCAATCTTAATTAAACAAAAATCGCATGATGTGGACAGAGCTATTAATGTAATCTGTATCACTAAGCACAAGGCTCATTAAACACTTACCAAGGCAAGATTTCTGCACCTAGCTTGGCTGCCATGATTCTCCACACTGCCAGCCCTTTCCATGCTCCCATGCGTGTGCTCCGGAGAGGTTTTGGATGCCATTTGAGGAGAATCCACCAGGAGATTCCTAGGCATCACACCTTCTTGACTTAGTGATCCCGCTGCAGCACAGAATGCCATCAGTGTGTTACGTGGGGCTGCTTGCTTTATTCATGTCTGGAAACAGAGAACAACACGGTAGGGAGTTAAATCTACTTGTTAAAACACTTGAAAAGGAATGGAAAATAAATGGCAAAAAAAAAAATCCCACACAAGTTAATAAAGGGCATATCTTTGTGCCCTGAAACACATCTACTGCTTTAAGGGCATCTTTTAAAAAAACTTTTTGTTCTGAAAGATGACTAAAAATCCAGCATAGAAAGGTTCCGTACCCCATCTCTCGTGCTTCCAAGCCAGATGTCTACGGACAGTTAGAAGCAAGGACCCTGCATTTATCCTTGTCCTACAAATTCAGTTTGTTTTCCATTATGGCACATCATTAACAGTAATAAAATCCCACTGGCTGAGATACCAACTGGCCCAGCTCAAGTATCTTTATATTTATTTGGTTTTAAACAAGAATCTATTTATGGGATCACATGAGGGAAATAGAACCCTGTTCATTTCCTAACACTGCTGCAGTTAACTCGTGCTACTGAAGCAGCTCTATGCCACCTGCTCCTGGTGAAAGATCCAGGAGCAGAACTTGGTGCCGTTTTTGCACCAGCGCATTACAAATTGCATTTTAAAGCTTCAAGAGCTTTTATTTCACTCAGCCATGAAGAAACAGTACTTGTACATTTGGAAGACACTTACTGAAACAGACATATGCACCAGCACTCACTGGAGCAAAAGCCCTCAGTTTTTTAAGCTTTCCCAATTTCCAGTTCTGTAAAACCTTTGAATTGTCGTCATCTCCCAAAACACTCTGGCAGAACTTTTTCTTTTATTATCAAGGACACAAACGTCATCTTAGTGCACTAACAGCATGAGCAAGGGGTAGGCAAAACATAGAACCTAGCTCATTTCTCGCTCCGATACATTAAACCACCCTTTGCAACGAGAAATTGCCTTGCTTGCTAACAGTTCATCTTTTCACCCACCCTGCCTGTGACCCGTGAACAGCAGTGACACATTCCTCAAAACAGCTGGTTCTGAGGTGCCACATTATATGCAACCAGCTGGGAAATGGACACCATTCCCCTGACACTGCACAAATTAAATGAGATGCTCCTGCTTCCCAAGTGCTTCTCCCTTTATTATGGCTCAAGAGGCAACACGACATGAGAAGCAAAGTCAAGCCCACATTTCCAATTCAATCGGATCTCTTCTCCTTGCTCCCCACAGCTGTGGGCTGAGAAACCAGAGCCTTCTGGTAAGCTGATTAGTGTTTCATAGCAGTGAGATAACATCTGCCAATACTGAGCAACAATTCCATCCCGCTGATCCGTCCTCCCAGGAGAGGGCTATGACATTACCAGAGGTGCGTCGCCTGTGCTGCAGCACCAACGTGTCCTGTGGGAAAGCTCCCACACAATGTAGCTAGGCTGCAGTCCAGCAAGTCTTGGAAGCACATCCACAATCCAGAGCACTGGGTTGCCACAACAAAAACATCTCATAGCCCTTCTTATGAACATTAGGTCTAACAATCAAATTATTCTTACTTTTACACAAAAAGAACACTCTTCCTTTGTTTTTCTATTAAGAGCTTTGGCTATCAATGATACAATGCATCCTCAGGATAATGGGCTTTAAGTGATGCCCAGAGAGGTAGAAACATGCTCATGGTCCATGGTTTTCAAACTCTCAGGACAGGCAGACACAGAAGCACTGAGGCAGCTGCTGTACCTTTGGCTGCTGCAGAAAGCTAAACAGGAAAACAGCAGCCCAAGCATGGAACACACCCTCCAACAGCAGCTCCATCTACAACAAACCCCATGGTGCTGAAAAGCCACATACAAACACATTCACACAATATATGCACTTTTTGGAAGCCAACATTATCACTGAAAATCTTGACTCCTCTGAAATCCTACATGTGAACAAACACACAAATACATATATAATTTTTAGAAGGCAAGTCTATCAAAGAATCTTGACACCTCTGAAATTGACAGAAAACTCCCTCTGACTTCAGATTCCTTCCAATGACTGTCAAGGTGATGTTCAGATGGAAAAGAGAGACCAGCAAGAGGTGAGTACTTCTACTGACATTCAACACAAGGCAAGTATTATTTCTCTTCAGCACTTTTAAGTTGCAGCATCAAATTTTTATTCAGGTGTCCCCAATATAAACTGAATATGCCATGATTGTTTAGTCTGTCAGTGATGCTATAGACAACTATGAGATTTCTAGAATTACACTGAAAACCATGAACATTTTATGGACTATGTTATGAAAGGTCACTGCTGCAGATTACAATAGATATCATAAATAAAACCCACATTTAAAGACTAGCCAGCAGAAGATATTAATTGATGTTACCAAGAAACAAATCAAGAGGCCAAGATTTTGAGGGAGAAGTATTTAAGAGTATTGTTCTGCTGTCTCCAACAGCAAAGCCTCAGTTTAACCAGCACTAAGTTCATGGTAGGCTATCTGCGTTCAGGACAGCAGGAACACCCAGATTCAGCAGCAATCAACATTAAAGCCACGAATTCTAAATAACAACAAAAAACTCTGCTCCCAGCAACCTCCCATTACTCATTCTGGAGCTCCAGTTCAGATGTTTCTCAAAGCTCCTGAACAATGACTAAAGGCAGTGAGTGCCACTGGTTCAGAGAGCCACCCACACAAGAGCCAGAATCAAACATTACAGCACTGGTCCCGCTTTTGTGTTGGAAGCTGTGGCTTCTTTGGGAATTTTACTCATTTCAGAAAAGCCTGGGAGCTGTGCAATGGCCTGTGAGCCTGCAGAAAAGGTGTGGGGGAAGATTTTTTTCCCCTTCTGCCTTTTACATCATCTTTAACACATCAAAGATATGCGTCAATAAAATCATAATCCATTCATATACATTATTTCTTCTTCCCTTTGCTGTGTTTTTTATGCTTTGAGAGACTCCTACACCTTTGTACACTGTCTAGAGCAGCTAGAGCTGACGTGAGGCTGCCCAGCACTGCTGCAATATATACAGCATGTTCTACAGACAAATTCCTCTCCTGACCATGGTTAACACCAAAGTCCCTTCACCCTCTTCACGTCATCTCTATTAAGTGAAAGACTGTACAGGTTTAAGATAGAAATAGTCAAGAATCTAATGAATTTCCAGACCCCACTGTCTGTTTCAGTAGGATTGCCAAGGTAACAAGCAGGGTTCAAAAATAAGGTAACCTTGCTCAGAGAGAGCAGGAACAGCAGGACGACAGGCAGCTGTTCCTCCTGACCTTCAGAGGTGCATTAAATATGAAAGTTGCTTGCAATGGGAATTGTTGTTCAGTCATTGTAGCTGGGTAGTTTTTAGCTTGGCTTAAGAGATGTGTGCCTGTACCATTAGGGATTAATAATAAAAAAAATCCAGACCATGACACAGGAGTGCAGAAGTGTGACAGGAACAGTACTATCTGGAGAGAGGATCACAGATATTAAACCAGAAATGCATCTTAGGGCAGATGTGATTCTATCTTCTGATCACTTCTTGGTTACACCAGAGATAGCCTTCATGAGATATTTAGAACAATACAAGTCACATATCATGCATGTTTTTAAGAGAGTAGAAGGAGGAAATTGAAAGATTTTGAAGTTAGCACTGAATTTCACCTCCAAAGATTTAATTTTGCCTTGACAGGGGCAAATAATTCAGAGAGAATGTATTAAGTTACCATCAAAGATAAGGTGTGGTCTGTCCTTTCAAAAAGGATATTTTTATAGTTTTGCTGACTAAGGTTACTTCTTCACTGAAGCTCAGTGTTAGCATTTACAAGGGACCGTTTCTATAGTAGCAGGAGATTGAAAGAATTTTTTATTAACAATCCTGTTTGAAGACTAACTTAATAGGCAAAAAGATCAATCCCACAAAAGTGCAAGACATTTAAATGCTAAAAATCAACTGCTGTGTAAGCCAGGAGCCAAAAGTCAGCAGACAGCACCAGGCCATTAACTGCACAATATACTTAAGGTGAGTTGACAATTTTTAGAAAATTATCATGCATTTTTAAAAGGGCACAAGATCAGTCTGTCCCTTTCACTACACATACAATTTCTAGAACACTCTTTGCACGAAACATTTCTCAAGATAGATTTCTAAGCCTTGTTGTACTCTGAGCATCACACAGATTTTGCCTTTGTTCTTAACCAGCTCTTTCTCAGTGATTTAACTGAAACAGAAGAAGTGGCCAGTGAACTTCAAGGTTGGTTTAATCTGTCAGCTGTGCACAGACATAGCAATCCACACACTCAGCTCTGCACACACTGTCTGTCACCTTGCACTCCATGGTGGTGGTTGAGTTTGGAGAGTTAAGCATCTGGAAAAAACATCTGGAAACACTCTGTGGTCATTACCATGGGATGGGTTTTATAAAAATGATGGCACAGGGGCAGACTGGAGACCTGTATCAGCCTCTGACAGTTGGCAGCAGAGCAGTCAAACAAGGCAAAGGAGAGTAGGAATTCATTCAGGTTCCTGCGTGCTGTGGTCAGGAGACCACAGCAATTCCCAAAACAGGCCAGGTGTTTGTGTCTAATAACCTCATGAATTTTGCCTTGTATTAAGTGCTCCTGCAACATACCTTTGAACCAGCTGTACAAGACCAGAGTTGAACAAAACCAGCTGGCCCATGACATGTCTTCACTGAGCCACTGCTGTTCCAAACTCCTCAAAACTAACTGATGGTTAGTTACAGTAGACACATTTCCTCTTTCTGAACAGGGCTATCAGCAACTGAATTCTTCTTACCTCCTTCAGTATGTGAAATAGTGAGTAAATCCTTGAGCTTTAGGAGTAACCCTACTCCTGTGATATACAGTAAGACTGAAGCTTTCTGATAGAAGAATAGATTAAGTAACAGTACTGGCTACAGAGGCCAAACCTCACAGGCAAGTTGACTAATTCCAGGAGTACACAGGATAAACTGATGAGGTTTTGCTGAACATATAAAAACCCCATACAATCAGACAGTAAATTTATAAGCCGTTCTTACAGAAAGAAACAAAACAAAACTGAAGTAACAACAGAAAACAGCTGAAGTTTAGGAACCAAGGTAAACCAAAACTGGCCAACATGGTTAAATTCTGACTTTTCTTCTCCACATCATAAGTGTAGAGGCCTGTGATAACATTGAGTATGATTCACAGTCTTTTTCTGCTCATGAAAAATCCTGTGTGTTCGAAACAGTCATGGCTATTTAACATCCAGTAACCCGGAAATGTTCCTGCCCTTGTTCAGAGAGGGACTGTCACCACAGTATGGCCAGCCAAATAGAAATGCTGACCATTAACAGAAAAGAACAACAACAGCAAAAAACATAGACATAGACTTCATGACAGTTAAGGTTTGCTAAATGAGAGCCAGGCCAACAGCATTTTTATAGACACTTCCTTGGACATCAATACTGATTTGCAGGACAGGTGACAAGTAAGACTGAACAATGTTTAGCCAAGTGTGAACCCAGGGGGCTCTCATGGCAGCCTATGCAACTACATCCAAGTAATTACAGAGAGACAACAACCACACAAGTCTCCCAGAATTCAATGTACGTAACCCCAATATTTTGTTTTAAACTTTGTGGTCTCTGTGGCACACTTGTGACAATACAAACTTTCCTCTACAGGCTGGGGAGCTACAAAATCCGTTAGTTTTAGACCTAAAAACAAAGATTCTCTCAGTCCTCTAAATCTGGAAGCTGAAGCCTCAAGAAATACACTGAATGTCATTCATGCAACTCGCACTAGAATTTGTGAGAGCTGCCAACAGTGAAATAACTAATCCTGTGTACATACATTTTTTGAAAAAACTAGATAGGCAAGGCACTAATTCAGTAAAACTTAAATTTGCCTGACTTCACTAGGACATTCTATCACATGCTTAAATGTTTCAGTGAATTGGATCTCAAATTAAATGTAGCAAGCACTTAAAAAGAAGGGAAACAATCACAAACCAACATTTTCATCACCTAACTAATAATTCAATTACTACACTGAATTCTCCAAATCATGCTTTGCTCAGGAACAATGCCTAAGATCACACTTTTGACCATGTTAATTCAGGCCTGATGATACCAGAAAATAAGGATTCCATACTGTGCTTCATTCTTAACTGGTCTTTCTAGACTTTCAAGAATATCCTTTTTACTGTTTTGAGACTCTATGCTTTAGAGACTTTGCTACATACAACCAAGCCAGCTTAAGAGCATAGCTCATCACTACCTCATACTCCTCTCTGCAGTGTTTGGGAAACGCTCCTTCTTTTAAGGCAGTGGAATACCAGTGCAGGATTTAATGATGCTAAGCACATTGGTCCACCCTCAAGACAGAATTTATCAGGGTAAAAAAAAGGCATCTTTGACACATGTGCCCACACATCTTTCCCTTTTCCCTTGCAAATAAACTCTGTTCCTAGTTCACTACATCAGCCAACAGCATCAGTTGAATCTTGTTGCCTGAAATGAAGGCCAGTGGCAAAGGCTCCTATACAACATTGTGGATTAAACCACCAAAGATCCCTGAAGTGCTCACATTTCCCACTCGTTTACAGTGACAGAATCCCTTCCTGCCCCTACTAAAAATAAAACTACAGCCAGTGACAAGTAGTTACATTTCTGTAGATTAAGGTCTTACCTAAGGATAATGATAAGGCTCTCACTGGTACTCTCCAGTTGAGATTTGATGACAAGTAGGTGCTCAGTGGGAGAACTACGTGTGATACCCACGAGCTGCCTCATCCAATCCTATATGGGGCTTTAAACACATCCAGGTGATGGCTGAGCTCTCCTCTGACTCCAAATGTCCTCATGCAAATTTCAACAAGGAAAGAGTCCCATTCTTTTCAAGTTACTCTTTTTAAATCTCCCCTGTTAATATCAGGGTGGTGCTATCTGTGACAGCCAACTCTTTAGTACCATGAAGTGTACATAAACAATTTCAGGCACAGACGCCTCTGTAATTAGTCAATTTCTGTCTTGTTACAGGTGCAGCATTGCTGAGGTTTAGGGTTTCATTATGTAACTGCTGCTACAGTCATAGCAATGGTGAGCCAAATCCTGTTTTACACAGTATTAGGATAGTAAGACAATTTTCAGTCCCACTACAGCTGTGTCACAGTCTCACATCTGGATTTTAGGCTGCTCGCCTATGTTTCTTTTTGTGACTGCTGTGCTGGTGTGGGGAAGAAAGCAAAGGACAACTGAAGCACAAAGCATGGGTGTTTACTTGAAAAATTAACTAATTTTGGATGTTTCATTCCTATGTAAGTACATAAAGGTCTGCCTGCCCAAGGTAAACAAAGCTGAAAACAGCACTGGCAAAACAGAGCAGTAGAGTCTTGGCCTTGGAGTTTACTTGGTACAGGGATAATGCATACACACCCAATTGAATATATTTAAGCAGTTAGTTACACTGGAAATTAAAATAATTTGCTTTTATTTTTCAATTAAAAAAAAAAAAAAAAGGAGGAGGGAGGATTTGGTAACAGTAACAGCCTGTCTGGCTGGCTTTGAAAGCCACATTCATATGCTCATTTATTTTCATGCTCCAGTATTTCAGAAGGTCAGTCAGCCTGAGACTTGTCAACTGCTTAGGAGTTGTTCCAGTTACTATATCCAACCAGCAATCCGTCTGCCAACATTCTTGGTTAATATTTCTCTCAGAGGCATGCAGAGAAAAAAGCAGCTATAACTAACAGGATGAGAAGAGTTTTACTACTGACAAAATAGAGATGCAATATAAAAATCTCCCCGTTCCTTTCTAATGCCAGGCATTACTTGCACTTCTAGTCATAAAACTTCATTCTACTCATTCACTCTCTAATGTAAAATCCCCAAATAAATCCTTGATAAGAAAGGCATTGCTGGGAAAACAGATTCCATTTCTGAGAAGTAAGTAATATCTTCATTTCTTAGAGACCAAAGCAAGCAACATTTTTTTCACCTTCTATTGTTTAAACATCAGCTTCCCCCTTATACAACAGTAATTTCTGCAAAGGAAGGAGAAAAGCCACAATCATAATTCTTTAAAGTAGTACCTGTACAAGGAAGGCCATCTACAATACTGCATTAGTCAAGGATCTGTGTCAAAGTCTTAAAATAATACCTTTTTATTAGCATAAGCCAGAAATTGCAAAAGATTTTAAAGCTAAGACTTATGCTTTAGGGTTTGGAAAGAAGTCTTTCTTTCTGTGTCTTTCATAAAAGGGAGAGGAAAGGAAATAACTGTTACATTTCTGATACTTGTTATAGCTTAAAATCCTTGGAAATGTTTAGAAAGATTCAGAAGAGTCTGTCTTATCTCTTTCCTAGTTCATCTGCATGCTTGTTACCACAGGAATCATCTCTTGCTACACTCATGCACAGGACCAAGCACAAGAGAGCTCCACTTCCAGCTATCTCCTCCTGCTGCCACACTAAAAAACTGTTCAGGAAACGTGCCCTTGAGATCCTGGATTACTGAAAATCCCGAGAGTGTTTTTAAGGCTGTGCTTTCTCTTTATACGCACTAAACCTTGCCCGAACCACCTAGGATTAAGATCTTAAGAAGCACCAACCATCTCGTGCTTCCCACCTCCAGATGGAAACGGCATCGGATAGGGGAAGACGAAAAAAGTATCCTGAACTAGAATCTGCTACTGTTTACACCAAGAGCTTTTCCAATGGAAACCTTAAATTGCGCATAGTCAGAAAGCAAAGAGGAGGCACAAGGCAGCTGTTCCTCATCACCCTTAGTCAGGCAGGAACAGCATACATCAAAGTTTTACAGGTATGAAACCTTTACTTAAATATATTTTCTTAAAGTTACCGATTAGCAAAAGCAAATTTTAGGTTATACTAAGGAAGAACAAGAAATCTATAAGGGTAAAAAAATTCTTAACAGCTCAATAGCGGGAAGTCAAGCCTCACACACGGCAGGGCAGCAGTTTGTTGACAGTTTTTCTCCTACTCGTCTGTGCACCAAAACTAACCCAAGCCCAAAGCTTCTCTACGGGGCTGTGCCGGTCTCTGTCCCCAGTCCCGCCCGCCGCCCGGAGCCCGCGCAGCGCACGGAGCACCCGGCGTCCCAGCCGCCGCTGCTCTTGGAACAGGCGGGAAGAATAATTAAAAATCCATTAGTGAGTAATGAGAGCAACGCCGAACCATTCCCGTGAAGGGCTGGCAGGGGCGCGCAGCTCCGCGGCCTCTCTCCGTAGCCAGACCGAGCCGGGGACCGGCGGCGCGGCGCGGGCTCCCCCCTCACGCCAGCGGACCCCACACCCGGCGGGGACGAGCCCGGGAGCCGGAGGCAGGGAAGACACCCTCAGTCACAGGCCCGCGTAAGGCGAGAGGAGCCCCCCTAGAAGAGGCAGCACTTACCGGCTTTGGGGTCCGCGCCTCTCCCGGCCGAAGGCTGACCGAGCCCGGACGGAGGGCAGGCAGGTGGCTGGGGCAGCGCCGCGGGCTCCGCCAAGCTGCCGCCCCGAACTCATGCGCACTGCGCCGGCCGCCACCCACGGCGGGCGGATAAAGCGGCCGGGCGGTGGCTCAGCCCGACCCGGCTCCGCCTCGCCCGGGCGGGACCGCCGCCTTTGTCCCGGCGGACAAAAAGCAGGGCGTGAGGGAGGGAGCCTGCCCTTCCGAAAGGCAGCTGCGGTCGGGGCTGAGGGGCCGCACTGCCCCAGGATCGGAGCCTAGCGTGTTGGAGCTATGAAGTTCGTCAAGGGTCTGGAGAATCTCGCTTGCGAGGAAAGAGGGAGATGGGCCTGATCAGCCTCGGGAAGAGATGACTGAGATGGGACCTCATCAATGTCTATCAGCATCTAAAAGGGAGGGTGTCAGAGGATGGATCAGACTCTGCTCGGTAGTGCCACCCAGTAGTACAAGAGGCAAAGGGCAGAAACTGATGCCCAGGAACTTCCACCTGAACGTGAGGAAAATGTTCTGTTCTGTGCAGTGACCAAGCACTGGAACAGGTTGCCTGGAGAGGGTGTGGAGTCTCTCTCACCGGAGATACTCCAGAACTGTCTGGACAAAATCCTGTGCTTCACCATTGTGGTCCCTTCTGACCTGGCCGGTTCTGTGATTCTGTGTCCCTCCACTGTGTGGGGGACATAGGCCTCCACAGCCACCCTGTGAGGGCAGAGAGCTGGGTGCCACGGTGGTGCAGTGGGAGAGGGGACAGTGACACCTTTAGCTGCCTCAGAGAACCCTGAGGTAAAACCTGCCCCGATCATGCCCAGGGAAGTTATGGATTCCCCATCCCTGGAAGTGTTAAAGGCTAGGCTGGATGGGGCTCCGAGCAACCTGGTCTAGTTGAAGGTGTCCCTGCCTGTTGCAGGAAGTTGGAACTGGGTGATCTTTAAGGCTTCCTTCCAACCCAAACCATTCTATGATTTTGTGAGGTGTAAATTGTGTTGGATCTGGTCTGAGGGGCATGTCCTTCCACTAAACTACTGGAAAATGGTGAAGGTAAAGGAGAAAAAGACTGTCACAACTGCCTGAGTCTGCTTCCTCAGTGGGGAAAAGGTTTACATGCCTCGTTAATCTGTGCCACCCATATACTTAAGAGCTCAATAGCAAATATTGCCTATTTGTACTCTTATTTATTACTAACATATTGTCACAGTCACAGGTATTTATCAGGTGATTGTGTCCTCTCCCTTTTTCATTGTGCAAGGCCACGGCAGCCAGCAAATTAACAGTTTGACTTATATTATGCTGTAAAAATATCAAGCTGCTCTCAGAAATCATTATTTTTCACCCATGCTGTGGTGGCTGAAATATTCCTAATGCAAGAAGTACCTCAAAGTATGGAAGATGGAAGTGTTTCAAAAAGATGTGGCCCTACCCAAATAAGTGGGTAATTGGGAAGGAGGAGCTGCACAATGTGGTCAGTGAGGGTCTACAAGGTAAGACCATTCCCAGTCTGTAACTTTTTTTTTCAAGTGTTCTCCAAAGCTACAGGAGGAGTGTCCAGGAGGAAAGCAAATTAAGACTCCAGTTATGTAATTTTTGGTTATGTTAAAGGTGATGCCTAACTTAAACTGTTTGGTCATTCTACAGCCAAGAGAGAGAGCGGCTTTCCACCAGCTTAAGCGAGGCTGGACAAATCACATTGTGAGGAAACCTGTCTCTAGTGATTGTGGTGCTGAAGTCCTGGGTATCTGTCTTGAGTGGGGCCCAGTTTAGAGCTTGCTAAATGAATCCCATCTTTCTCTTTTATTCTTGGCTAAATTGGTAGGCTAAATGAATCCCATCTTTCTCTTTTATTCTTGGCTCTGGCAACAACTTGGTACAAGATCATATGCCTGTGTAACAACTGTTACACAACAGCACAGGAGAGGAAAGCTCCTTATTTCATCAAGGAGCAAAGTGGGAGTGGAGTCTATTGCATATAGCATGGACATCCCAGCTAAGGAGAGCATCTCTGTTCTGGGAACATTTAATTCAAGAATATACTTAAAGACAAGCATGTACTTTACAGATTTCCAGTGTGGGAACATCGATACACAGAGGGAGAGTGCTTTGAGATTCATCAAGGTGGAATGCTAGATGTATTCAATGTATTCAATGTATTCAATTCAATGTGTTATTTTTACAATGTATTATATGCTAATTCTACCTGCCTGAGCTAAAGTTCTCCTAACTAAGTAGGACATCATTCTGAGGAAGATTTTACAGTTCCAGGGCTTTATCAACTCCACAATGTTATTTTCTTTTATTTCTTGATTTACTCTCATCACCTTGTAGTATCAGGTATAGTCTCACATTAAAAATGTGCCCTGTCAACGTTTTTCTACCCCAGGTGAGTCCAAAGGAGTTTTTTTGTCCTTTTGACCATCATTTGTATGTTTTTTCCCCTCTTTCCTCATTCTTCAGCATTACTGATTACTAATCCTGGCACCGAGTTTTTTCTAGGAGACCAACTGTGTGTTGACACATTCTGTCCTGAAGGTGGAGAAATTTATGGAGCACAGTTCCAAGTACACAGCCCATTACTGTGTATTATAGAGAGCTTCCCTCCTCTGCTGGGTGAAAACTTGTTATACCAGTTTAAAAATATGTCAGGTATGCATCTCCTTCCTCCAGCATTAATCATTAATTAACATGTGATACTGACATTTCTGGTTGCTACTTAATGTAGCAAAACAGTATTTTCTGTGTGTTTCTAATTTCTTCTATCATCCTCCAGCATCAGTGGAAGGTGACACATGCAGCTGTCAGTGTCAGTAATGGTGCCCAAAACACCACCAAGAGAACAAGCCCATGTTTGTAAAAGTTCTCTTGCCAATCTGACTCCTTTGCCCTGTGTTACAGGCCAAAATTCATGTTTCTTCTCACAGAATGTGCTTATTGTATTTGCTATGCAAATAGCTGAGAGTAGACACACTGAACTAAGCAACTGTGATCAAAGAGGATCTTATTCACCTGTTTTGGACTTTTTTCACAGTTTTCATTTTGGGTCTGTCTTTTCTTTGTCTCTGTATGTGTCCTGGATTTGATAAGAATTGGTAGAACTGAGCAGTCTGAAAGAAAACACAGACTGATGAGAAGCTGTTATTTACTTGAATTTCAGTAGGCTCAGAAAGCTCCACAGTTAAAGTTCAGAGCCCCTTTTGTGAGGCAGTGTATGTAAAGTAAAAGAACAGGCAACAGATAGACAAAATGGGGAAATAAATATGTACTGAGATATGAGCTATCCATGAAAGAAACAGGGTTTAGCCAAAGTGAAGGTCAGGTTACATTTACAGTCATTATGGTTGACTTAGTGTTGTGATAAACATGGTATTATCATGACTTGTTATTTGCATAAGAGTGGCCACAGGAAACCTCCAGACAAGAGCATGGCTTGTTGTACAAAGTACTTTACCAACAGCAGGTCACTATTATTGTTTACAGTCAGTAATCCCACATGAAATGTGCTCCGGGACTGATTCATACAACTTTTCCCTGTGATTGACCACTTCCTTTTTTTGGCAGGGCACTTACAGCCAGAGCCAAAGGAAGGCTTCAGTGTCACAGCACTCCTTACTTTTCAGTGCCCAGCTGGCTGAATAGATTTCCAAGCAATGAGATAAACTTACAGCAACCAAAACTTGGGGCTTTGCCTGTGACTCAGTAGCAGTCAGATATCCCAGCCCAGATGTCACTGCTGCCTTCCTCCTGCCAACTCTGTGGCTTTTGTTTTGTCGTCAGGCAGGTTTGTATAGTGAAACAGCTTAAAACACACAAGGTTGAAAGCTCCCTCCCCAAGTTTGCTGATGACACTAAACTGGGTGGTGGACATGTGAGAAGTGACAGCAATCTTGCAGAGACACCTGGAATGGCTTGGAAGAGTGGACTAGCAAGAACTGTATGAAGTTTATTTAACAAGACAAGAGGCAAGGTCCTGCACCTGGGTCAACATAGCCCAAGAACCCATTAGAGGCCAGGCCACACCTGGAGTACTGTGTTTGGTCCTGGTATGTCCAATTCAAGACACAGTCAGATTGGAGAGGGTCCAAAGAAGGGCCACCAAGATGATCAAAAGGCTGGAGAGCCTGCCCTGTGAAGAAAGACTGAACCAGTTAAGGTCTCCCCAAAGTCTTCTCCAGGCAGAAAAGACATATGAGAGTATTCCAACACTTAAAGGGTTACTACAAAGAGAGTGGAGGCTCTCTCTTCTCAAGGACCCACATGGAGAAGACAAGTGGCAATGAGTACAAATTGCTCAAGGAGAGGTTTCATCTTTATATGAAAAACATTTTTTATGGTGAGAACAGTCACTTACTGGAACAAACTCATCAAGGAACCAGGTAGAGCTGGAGGTTTTCAAGATGTGACTGGGCAGGGTGCTACCTAATTTCATCAAGGCTTCCTTCTCCATGAAAGACTGGACTTGATGATGTTTTGAGGCCACTTCTAGCCTGGGCTGTTCTATGTTTCAATGATTATTTTTGGGAAGTGCTTGTATCTTTTTTTTTCCCCAGATGTTTTTGCGTTTGGTTTGGACTTACTGCTGTGGGACGAAAACTTTAGGTTGAGGGAGACAGATCTGAAACCAGATCCACTGCTGTAGGGACAGCTTTGAGCTGCAGAGAGCAACCTCCATCCCTCCCCTGGGTGATCAGGGTGCATGGGTGGAGATGTTCAAACATGAGTTTGAACAGTCTGGTGGTTGAGAGACAACGGAGTCTTCTAGGTGGGCACTTCCTAGACAAGCACTTGAGATACCATCACTTGCTGTGAAAAACAGTCGAGATAGGATCTGTGGAGAGCAGAGACAGTCAGTATTTATTTGGTACTCTTCAGGATCACCTTTAGCTTTTAGCCCCGTTTGTGATTAAGCCAGAAGATCTAATTTCCAGGTTATGTTATAAATTAATTGAGAAATGGGCCTGAGGCTGCTGTGGTTCTTTGCCTGTACAGAAGCAGAGCTGGAGGCACTGTGAGCTGTATTTACTAACATCTCTCCAGCCAACATTCACAGTCTTCCTTCTTCCCTCTGGATATGCAGATTCCCTGCTGTCCCTTCCTCTTCAATACCTTATATCCTGCCTGCACTGCAGTGGCCAGCTCATTGTCCCCAATCCCTTTTGCCTCCTCCACCAGAACCTCCATCCCACCCATGCCTCGGGCCCAACCTTTGTTCCCCAGAACTCTTGCTACTGCCTCTGTGGGTTCTTACTGCTTCTCTCTCCATGAAGCCATGTTCCTCTTCCTTGCCTGATCTCACAGGCATACTAGTGAGTTGTCCAGGAAGTCAGACCTAATTTCTCTCCTCTCCTTACTTCTGGTGTTAGTGCATCTCACTGGTGAGACAAGATTTGCAGGTACAAGGAGAAGGCTGCAGAAGAAGAGGAAGTTCTGTAATGAGTTGTGCTGCCTTCAGGCTTTGTCTGCAGTTCACCTGGGGGGAGAGAAAGGGGAGCTGGGGTGTATTTTTGGCACTTAGTATCTCACTTTCATTTAAATTCTAGTTTCGGCTCCTAAATCCTCTGTTAGATCTAATCTTTCATCTTTTCCTTCGCAGATCCTACTCTGAGAGCAATACTTCCCTTTTGCTGTGTTTTGTTCAGAGGGGGGTGGGACAGCTTTCTACTGGTATTGCAGTAGCTGGTTAAAAGTGGCCTGATTTTAATAGCTGTTCCTTGGCTTCTGCTATTTAAAACATATGTTTTCTGACATTTAATGATAAGTTTGTTCTCCCATATGTCCCAACGAGTATAAACAACTGGTTATTTTCCAGTGTCAGTGAGTTTGAAATTAACGCAACTTATTTTCCTTTGGGGAATGGAGACATATGTCACTGAATTGAATTATATATTAATTGTATTATTTCCAAAGGGGAGAAGTGCAACTAAAATCAAAGAAATATAGAAAATAATTTATCCAAGAGAGCATAAAATACGTATACTTGGAAATAAACCTGTCTTTTTAAATTGCTGTGGGGTTTTGTGGTTTGTGCTTTTTTCTTTTTCTTTTATTTACTCTTTGTTTTTATTTTTTTTTTTTGTTTTTAATTTCTGGGTTGATTTCTCTTAGAACTGAAAGTTAATTCTTCTAATGGTATTCCATTGGCCCATGTTATGTGCCTGGATGATCTTAATTCCAGTTCCCAAGGACAGGGTGTCCTGTGATACAGCAAGCTGTATTTTGCATTTGAGCTGTATTTTCTGTTTCAGCAGGACTGAATGGTTTATGGAGGAGGAGAGCAGGATGGAGGGGTTCCCTGTAGATCATGTTTGAGAGAAGGACTTGCCATTGTCATTCAGGATATTCTGGAAAGGAATTCTGGTGGGGCTGTGGGCTCTGCCCAGGGTCAACTTTAAGTCACTGGAACAAATCCCAGTAATTTCATTAGGAGCTGAATCAGGCCTTTACTAGATCAGAAAAGGGGTTTAGACTTCTGTAGCAGAATATAGATGGACTTTAGACACTTAAATTTCATCTGCAATCCAAACAGTCTCTGCTTATCAGCCATCGAAACCCGCTTCTGCCTTATCTCTTCAGGAGCCTCTCAGTTTTCCATGGAAGTCCAGTGGCTGCACTGCTGTATGAGGTGAACAGAAAACTTCAGCACAAACTTAACTTTATCCAACAGAGTGGCTCACACATTTTCCATCCTCGGTGTCTCTCAAGCTCAGAGTGTCCACAGTGTGTTTGGGGACACTCAGGGTTATTTACTTGTGAACTTGGGTTCTGTGATTGTACCTCCATAAAAACTGGATTGGGGGATACCCTTCATGGTTCTGAAAGTGAAAGCAGAGATAAAAGCTTCTACACAAGGCACTACAACAAGGAGATGAAAGGAGGAAGGAGCGATGGAAATCGTCAGCTCCAGATCTTCAGGGACAAATAATGTATTTTACATTGCCATTGATGGATAAAATAATTCCCCATCCTGGCAAGCCCCTAATCCCAGAGGACAAGGCTATTAGAGGATAATCCTAACCTAAATTGCAACCTTGTGTTTGAGCACTGGTTCTCCTAATGCTCCAGGATATAATTACAGACCAAGGCCTGGAAACCACAGCCTTTGTTCTGCCTTATTGCTTAATTGTTTAATGAAGTATTCACTTCATCTAAGTGAGTGCTTTGTAATTTTGTACTTGCATGCAGCTGGCAGAGGCAAAGAACTGGCTTTTTTACAGAATAACTTGTTCTTTTGGTGGAAGAAGGTACCATTAAAAATATCAGGCTCCAATAGCAAATAATTTGAGAGATCTCTCCGTAAAAAGGAAATCTCACCCTTGAAAGTGAGGAATGAAAGCACGTTTGTTACTGCTGGGTTTTTGTCCCTTTTCCTCCTTGATGCTGTGCAAAGAAAGATGGAAGAGGCAGCGAAATAACCAGTACCGGATCTTGCACTAACAGGTCTGTTCTGAGGTCAGAACACTGCTACCATGTGTACCTCTCAAATTGGCATGGGAGAGGCCTTCCCAAATTAGGAAAAAAAGAAGTAACCAAATAAGCCTTATATCAAGAGCAATACTCAGGCCCTTAAATAAATGCAAAGTCACTACATATAAGTGCAAATAACATGAAAAAAAAATTTCTAAAAACTTCTATGGATTTCAACAGTCTCCTGTTCTACTCTTGAAAATATTCCTATGCTCGGGGCAACGTGCTCCAGGTCCTGAATAGTTCCCTAATGAAGGTCAAGTGCTCTGAGACATCCATTCCCTACCTGAGCTGTGGGTAGGCAGCTCTGTACCTCCCAGCATTTCAGGTGTTTTGATCTTTTGAACATTTACTTCCTCTTTATAAGTATAGAGGGAGCTTAGACAATTAGCTCTGGTCTTGGATATCATTTTTGGCTGGCAACCTGAGCTTCAGAAACAGGATATCAGGAGATTTGCAACAGGCTGGGGAGAGAGGATGACCCTGGGAACAGGAGAAAATAATTTGAACATTGGAGGCTTTTTTGAGTTCCAGCCATGCAGGGTCCCTTGCAAATGCTAAATACCAAAGAAACATTACCAGCCTCTAATACCAAGTTTTTCTTCAATAGCTATGAAAGTGTTTTATGAATAACATCAGCACAGACAGAAGAGGTGAGGTCACCTGTGCATTAATGTCTTCCTCTCTTGTCAGCCCTGCCTCTTGGGAGGTACTGCCTATGGATTCTTTCCTGGTTCTCACAAGGAAGGGTGCTGCTTCACTGGGAGCACCACATTGCTAGAGGGACACAGCAATGAGAGAAGTGGTTCACTTGGTGCTTTCCATGCAGACTCTGCTGTAGGTGCTGTTCTTGTCAAGTCCATGGAATGCAGGTGACGGGAAGGAAACCATCACACAGTTGCATTTGAGGTACCAACGAACAGAACAGTATAGGGCATGTGGATGTGTATGGTAGATGCAAATATATATAGTTCATACATTGTTCTTGGCTCCCCAAAAGTGACGAATGGATTACTTTTAACTGCTGTGTTCCATTTGAAAGCAAGTACAGGGCAAACATTTTGTTTGTCAGGACACTTTGTAATTTGTTTTCGTGCAACTACCATTTTCAACATCATTTAACAAATCATTATAGCCCTTTTAATAAATTATAGTCATTAACCTTGCCTAGGGTAACTGAGGGCAAGATTTTAATTCAGGCAGTGAAGAGTCTGTCCTCTAGGCCTGCATTCAAGATCACAAGAGTGTCAGAGCCAACATCAATTCAAGGACCAACAGGAACACACCTGGCTCACAGCCATCTGTTGTACCTTTACGGTGGTGCTGGTTCCTGCACATGCCAGTGCACAGAGACTTCTCAGGCTACTGTTATCCACACCCACTCCAAGCTGCTTCTGAGACGTGTTCTTGCAGTTGGAAGTGCCGAAGCCTGAGAAGACCCTGGTTCCTTTGCCTTTAAGGACATACCTGGCAACTTCTCTGTAGGGAGTTTCCTGCAGAGGCAGGAATCTGACTCATGGCTGTTGGAGACACCTCCTGGAAGAGCTGTCATGGAATAGCCACAGGCAGTTGTGATTCAGTCCCGAGCAGTCTCATTAGCACCTGATTTCTTAATGGCATCCCGTATACACTTATATTACCAGCTATTTTTGTATCCTCCGTGCAACCAACCACCACCTTAACAGGAACTCTCTGTCCACATGAGAGAGTGTCTTGATTTGTTGGTTTGATTTTTTTTTTCTTTTTTTAATTTATATGGAAATGCTTGGATAAACTTTCATTTAAACCTTTTAAAATTTGTTTATAATTAAGAGGAAAAAACCCTTTGCTTAAAACTGATATTCTGTACATTTTTTTCCTAAAACCAACTTTAACTTTGTGGAAGAAAATATTCAAGGCTGCAAAACTATTTATTTAGCACATTTTTGGCTTAAAACACTGTCTTGCCAGGTCTGTTGTTACTGCTACTTATCACTCTGAGGTAATATTTGCTTTTTGTTCCAAAATTTCAGTTGTTTGCTTTTAGGGATGTTACTGGTGGTGGCTCAATATCTGTGCCTACAGATGGCCATAGTCTAAAATGGCTCTTGCCTGAACCAGCTTGTCCCAGTCAGGGAAAGCTCAGACGTGACAGGGAGGAAAACAAAGCCAAGAGCACAGGTCACCCCTGTCCTGGCTCTGGGGGAGCACACCTGCGCAGCAGGCCTGAGGCTGTCTGGTGGAAAAGGTGTGGAATCACAACTGACTGGTCTGAGTGGAGCCTTTGTAGTGAAAACTGGCAAAGCAGTTAAATTACATCTTCCAATCAGTCCACTGGTGAGAGTTGTCCAGAAGCTGCTGGGCACAAAGCTGGCATAGCCTGTACCCCATTGCCATGGGCTCCTGCAGGTTTGGCCTGGGCTGGACCCCACTTGCCACCTTATCAGTGTTCTTGTTGACCTGGCTGGGATTGCTGCATTCCAGAGCTGGTCGTTCAATGTTGTTTGTTTGAATTCCTCTGCTGTTCCAGCACAGCCCACTGTACTGGCTCTCTTGGTGCTTGAAGTTGTAGATCTGCTTTACAGTGGTGGCTTTGAACAGCAAATGTGCTCCCCATCCTTATTCTACAGTATGGGAATCTGGGGAGAATTGGCTGATAACCAGTGTTCTCTGAAATTCCAATTACTAGAAGTATCATGATAGGTGGTCAAGCTCTCTTACTTTCCATGAAGGCAGGAGTGAAACTGAGGCTCAGATAGAGACACCTGGCATTTGTGTTCGTTCATATTTACAACAGTGTAATGATTACCTTCACAGACTCTTGCAGAGTGCTCACCTGGCCTGAGGGATGGAATGACTCAGTAGGGTACCTCCATTACAATTGGAATATTGTTCCTGCTGGGAGAGGACTTGAGAGAATATTTTATTTTCCAACAGTTCCTGCTGTGCCTTGGCATTTACAGTCCATCTGGACTAACACCTTCAGCAGTTTTTTCTCTGCCTAGCAGACTCTGGGCCAGCAGTGACAAGAACATTAGTTCATCACCAAGCTGTGAGTAGCACAGTTGATTAATTCTTATCATTCACAGCTTTTAGTGTCTCACACAGAACTTTAGAACTTCCTTTACAGCTGGGGAAACTGAGTCACGAAGAGAATAGATGGTGCCACTTAGTTCACGTGTTAAGGTGGGTGGAAGAGGCAGCACTGAGATTCTGGCTGGCTGAGCTCTGGCTGGGAGGCCCATCCTCTGGATCCTATTCCTGAAAGACTGAGGCATGAAGGCATGATTGTTACACTTCACTCACCTCTTCTACCTGGCTTGCTGACACAGCCTCCTTGGAAGGTCTTTCTGAATCACTTGTTCCATCCACAACCTCTTACCAATCTACACAAACCCATTTGGATCTAAACTTACGACTCCCCAGGAAAGCCAGAACAGACAGTCTTCCCCAAACTGTGCTCAGCTGAATGGTCCAGCTGCCCAGACACAGCTGTGTTGCTCAGAGGCGTATTCCTTAAAACAGAACAGGGTCTCCCTCTTGCTTTCAAAGACCTTCCTGGAATATTTTACCAAGTTGCCTGTCTTGAATCAGATTGCAAGTGGTCCTCCAATGAAATCAGTGAGGATGCAAAGGCAGGAAAAGCGGGAGAAGAAAGCTTAGACCTCTGATTTGCGGGGCTCCCGGGGGTACTTTCTCACACATGCTGTTCGGAATAAACCAGGGGCTCAGTCCCTGGGAGCAGTCCAGTAGAAAACAAGGCTGGCAAAGGTCCCGGGAGCCGCTTCAAGCTGTGAGCTGCCATTGCCCTCTGCCGACAGTTCGGTGTACGGTGCTCTCACGGCAAAGGGAGCGTTTTCTGTTCTACGGCAAACAAGCAGTTCTGGGGCTCTGCAGAAAACTGAAGGATCCTCCCTCAGACAGAGACTTTTGGGGTTTATTGCTTGATTTTTTTAATGTCCTTTCTCACTGTCGTAGCTTAGATGCTACACATCAGTCAGTCAGCCAATCAATCAATCAATCAATCAAGCAAAAATCAATCATCTCGCATCAAAGCCAAGTCCAGTGTAAGCTGTTGTGCAAGGCATGGAGTGTATGGGAAGTGAGAGCCAAATTTCCCCTGTAGAGGTTGTGGTGTACAGGGACACCGTAAATAAATAAATATAAATAAATATAAATATAAATAAATAAATAAAATATAGTGAAAAAACCCAGTGATTAGCCCCATTTTACCTGTATGTCACTCAGGTACTGAAAGGTGTACCTGAGCCCACAAAAAGGCAGCTCTGGTTCCCTGCTGGAAGTCAGGTTAATTCAAAGCAGAAGTAAACCACAAGTCCTGACTTCGAGGAGAATGGATCACACTGTTGGCATCTTTTTTTTTTCTTTTCAATTTTTTTTTCATCACAACGTTAGATAACTGCTTAGCTCACCCAAAGCTATAATTCAAATCTTGTTTGGGGGTAAAGCAGGCTGAAGCAATGACCTGTGATAAACAGAAGGTTGCACTGGACAGTCACATGTCTTTTCTGCTTCTGTCAATTTGACCAAAGTCATAGTGGAATTTTGTGACAAAGCCAGGAAGTGAATCAGAGTTTTTTATTTGTTTTGGTTTTGTTTTGTATTTTGTTTGTTTGTTTTGTCCGGGGCTTTAAATTTTTTTCCCTTTTATTTGTGTTTCAGAATTATCTAACAAATTACACGTAGAAATATATTTAAATATTCTAGTGAATGGGTGAGAAAAGTCTGGGATATTTAACGGGTGGGATTTTAGCCTATGAACTGCCACTGAGCGCTTTACCAACTTTTCCTGTGGTAACTTCACTGTTTGTGTTTGTTATGAGGGCTGAATACATTGGTGTTGCATTTCCACCATCCAGTACCTCATAAAGATTTCAAGCTGTCAATGGAAATGTTCTTGGGCTGCTTGCTCAGAATAAATGCTCAAGTGGAAAAAGACTAAAAGCTTACAGGAACATCCACAGACAGCAAAGAAAAAGGACTTTTATCTTTGACAACTTCCATTTTACTGTGATGAGTACATAGTAGGGACTAAGTGTTTTTTCATAGGCTCTATAAAAGGATAAAGTCTTCTCTTGCTGCTAGATAAATGTTATTCCCCATTTCAAGCAGCAAAGGCTTCTGATTTCAGTGATTCAGACCACTTTCCAAGCCCATTCATGGGGAGGAGATATCAAAATTGAAATTCCTGAACTTTAGTGCTTTCATTTTATTAAATAGATTATAGCATGAATTATAGCAACTGTAAAAATAGATAATAGTATTGATAATTAATAATAGTCTCAGGCTAATGAATAAGGGGCTGATCATCCTTCCATGGTCCCAACGAAAAAGGAGTAAATTAGGTCAGTTTTCCAGTCCTCTGCGTGGGTGCTCTGGAGAGCACCTCAGTGTTTCTCCTGCTGGGCCTTCTTTTAGAGAGCCAAATTCTCTCATTACCCTGCTCTTCCATCTGTTATGTCTCAGATATGTGGACCATGTAAGAATGAGTACTTTAGTCATGTAAGAATCTCAGCACTGATTAAAACAAAATTAACCCCCAAGGAGGGAGAGAAAAAAACAGAGTAAAAGTTCTGACTTCACACTGAAGTCTCAAAACAAAACCAACAAAGAAAAAAAGAAAAAGCAGTAAGGTCCTGAAAGAGAAGGGAGATTAACTCAGAATTATTCACAGTGTCTATATTTATACAATATCCTAACCTTCAGAATGGGGATTTTTTTAAATAGCATTAACTCCCTTAAACAACAGATGATGAAGTTTTATTGGCATGGTGTCTTTCATTAAACAGGTACAAGAAACAAAGTATTCATATCTAGACTGAACACCACATTAGGAGAATGACTTCATGTATTCATTTCCTTCTTCCTTTCCCCCGTGTTCTATATAGGATTTACTAATTCTTTACTGTTTCTTTCCAGAAGCATCACTCACTGTCTACACTGAGAATGATTTTGGGCCAGGAAGTGGAGAAGACCAAAGCAGGTATATATATCACTTTATCCTTGATGCTGACAGGGCAGAGTGGACAGGGAAAACATCACTCATCTTTCCGAAAATGATTTCATCCACTGTAATTGTTTATAGGAGGACAGGTCTGGAATAAAACCTGAGTGCTACTTTGGAAGACCTCACGCCTTCTCTGGCATCAGCAGCTGAGGCAGCCTGAATGTCAACATTCCCTTATTGTAGGGAAAGTGTCCTTAAAAACTCCTTCAGGAGGCAGAGCTGCTTCTGCTCCCTCAGACATGGCCCATTACATCAGAGCTCCTGACGGGGCTCCAACGGGACAAGTGACAGACTCAGGCACTGCCATCCATACCTGTGCTGCATTTCTGGGAGGGGATGTTCCCTCAGCAGGAATGCTGGATGAGGTGGACACCTAAATCTATGTTAAATCCAACAGGTTAATTTGCACTGCCATGAAAGTGAGGCTAAAGAGTTGGTGGGAAAGTTTATTTTTTCGTTAGAGTACACAGCACTACAAGGCATTGTTTTGGCAGGCTGAAAACACCATCCTGCCTCTAGGAGGGAAAATTAAAGTCTCTCATATTAAGTAGTTTATGAACATTAGTCATGAATCAAACCCATTTTAGTATGGAATTTAGTAGAAATTCCATTAATCATTGTATCATCTGGTTCTGTTTTAATTTCTTTGTCTATAACAACCATAATCAATAAAATATACAATAGCCCTGTGATGTTTCCACTATCTAAACTCCAGGATACAAATATTTAAAATAAGTGTTAATACTTTAAAACTCTTGGCATGAAAATTACTACAGTTGGGCACATCAAAGTTGAATGAACTCTTTTCCCTTTTCCAAATCCACAGTGGTATTAGGGGTATATTTCTACTATTTTCTTTTTAGAAAATCTATGGTTTTGACACAAATAATTCCTAATATTGACCATAAGCATCCAGGAGATGGTACATCAGACTGTGGAGAGTGAGAAAGGTACAGCTCTGATGGTTTTTTCCTTCCTTTGCTAGTGTAAAGCAGGATGGGAATGCATTATTCAGCAGTGAAATTCAGAATTAGTATAATTGAGGTGCAATGCCACTGGAATCAAGACAAATGAATCCTACTCATTGCAGTATAAAATTTGTCCTATAGCTTTAGGTCTTCATGGAAATTTAACCATTTGTCTAGTCTCCTCATTGCTCAGATACGGCAACCAGCATTTCCATAAGATTATTTAAATGTAGAATTATTAGAAAAGTTTGCAGCTACAGAGATAGATGGGTTTTACATAAAATCCCTGCTCTTTGTAGCAACCCAGTGTGATATTGAGAAAGATAATGGTCAGAGAGTACATTGCCAGGCTCCTAATGAGAAACTGTTGACAGTAGAATTACCCCAACATTCATCAAAAAGCCAATAAATGTCAAGCAAGAGGCCTTTGATGCAGTAGCTCATAATTCCTGTTCAGAAGCCTTTGCAGTCACTTCAGGGCATGCCATCATCTTGCATTTCTGCTGATTTTACTAAAAACTTTGTTGCTGAAGAAATGCAAGGAGCAGGTGTCAGCATTCCGAGTGCCACTGCTACAGTGCCATGGGCTCACCGTGAGACCTCAGGCACAGCACATTTGGCCTCAATTTCCCCATCTGCAGTACAGGAATGACAATACAGGAATTACCCAGAGGCAATTCTGTGAAGGACACGGTGCTCCATCCAAATGCTCAGAAATCATGAGCTACATGGTAAAAATTCTGATGCTGACTCCTGCCAATGAGGTAGTCATGTATTTTTAATGTTAACTACATCCAGCTTTTTGGGACTTTGCAGGACATGTTTTCAAGCTCTCTCCTCCACAGCTACAGGAGATTACTTCAAACCAACCCAAAACTAATTCTTACCCAGGCTGCTGAATTCTGGGTTGGATGGCCTTAAGGAAACTTCATGAAGTTTATATAAAAGCTTATATAACATGTTCTTGGGCTCTGTGGAGCACAGAGGGTATAAATACCTTGCCCATTACCCAAGTCCTCTGTTTAATTCTACTTTCAGTACATACACCCCAAGTGATGTGGTGAGGCAGGTCATTGCCTGGTCCATGAATTAGGAATAGTCTTGTGCCATGTGTTATTTGTCACTGCTCCCTGGCTTTTCATTTGCCTTGTTCATGAGGGGAGCCTGAAGCTACATCACAAGTGATATGATCACATCCTCTAGATTTTGTCTTTGTATCTTTTCTAGAATTTCCAGGTAAAGACTCAAAGCCATTCCTCTAAGGCCTCCATGGACTCTGAGGCAGTTCATTCCATTCATGCTGGCAGTTTGCACATCATGACTGGTTTCCATTCCAGCTGTTCCTGTATATATGGATAGAAAATATGTCCCTGTTGGTCATTTCCAAGGATAAGCTGCATCCTAGAGGCTGTATCCAGATGGAGTTGCACTTAGTTGCCAGAGCCACATGCTGTTAGGGTGACTTGAAACTAGGCTAATTACCTGGCAGACTTTGCTGCTGAGAGATTCTTTAATAAAAATGGAGGGGGTGACAAGGGACAGGCTCCTTGCTATTTTGGGACAAACTCTTCCCTCAGGCAGCAGATAACCATGGTGGTAAGCCTCCCAATCTATCATTTGGTTTGCTGTTTCTTGGCTGTAGTACTTAATTAACAGTTCTGGAACTGCTCTACTTCCCAGAAATAGACCATAAATCCATTAAATTAAACAATAAGGGCAAAAATAAAAAGCCCATGCAAGTCAGAAGTGAAAAATTAAGTTGTTTTGTCAGTCTTCAGGGGCCAGTGTGAGAATGTTACAAAACCTTCTGAAGCTTTTCTGTCTAGTGTTCAAGCAAGAGGGAAATGTTCCTGTGGATGCCAACATTTTTAGAACTGATGATTGCTAATTAAAAAAGCACTACTGACAAGGACAAGGCAGAGTGGTTTGAAACTGAAAGAGGATAGGTTTAGATTGGATATTAGGAAGAAGTTCTTTAATTTGAGGGTGGTGAGGCACTGAAACAGGTTTCCCAGAGAAGCTGTGGATGCCTCAGCCCTGTAAGGGTTCAAGGACAGCCTGAATGGGGCTCTGAACAACCTGATCTAGTGGAAGGTCTCTCTGCCAGGGGGTTGGAATTAGATGGTTTTTAAGGTCCCTTCCAACCCAAACCGTTCTAGGATGATCCTATGATTCTGTAATTACAAAATTACTACATAAAATAGTACAAATACTGTGAAAACTGAGGTAAAACAAAAATATATTTTCCCTTCAAGATCTGAATGGTGGTAATAATAATACCAAACCATTTCTTGTATAAATGGCAATCAACTGCAGAACAATTTCTGAATATCTGAAAGAGTGTGCTCATCTAAACTGTCACTCGTGCTTTTAGATGGCCAGTGAAACCATTTTATTACTGCAGTTAGCTGGAAAGGGCACTGTTCTGCAAAAATCAGATAATGTACATATTTCTAAAAGCCTGGAACAAAAGAGCCAGTTGAGATTTGCTGAGTAGTTGCAAGATGGCCATTAAATATAAATATTTTTAAAAACTATTTACTCTTTCCTAATGCTTTTAGAGCATCGTGTGGGAACAGAGTCTAAGTGCAGCATCTTACTGCATTGGAAAGGACATGATGAAGGTTATTGGGCTCCAGATTTAACTCTTCAATCTCACAATTGCTCATAAGAGTTTCTAACCTATATAAACTATGTGAGTTTGTAAAAAACTTACCCATCTTTCCTGGTGGTAACCATAAAAATTTGTATTTTTAAAACAGCTAGAGCCAACGATGCACATTTTTCACATTTAATGTGAAACAGTTTAATGGTGAATTAAAGTTTAAGTTTCCATTCTTAAAATTAAAACTTGCAGCAGAAATGAAAGTTTTGTTCTTATGAACCTGGAAATGGAAAAGGGACTTGCTTTGGGGGCTGTACAATTGATATTTCCACATCTGGAGTTCTAGTAGCCATAGGTAGGATTCATTTGATCTAACTTAAGACATCCAAATCTGCATCAAGCCCTTTAGGTTGCTTCTACTGTCAACAAAGAAAAATGCCCATCCACACTGTGATTCACGAGGTCTTGCTTAGATGTCTATTCAAGGATGAGATGGATGAGCCCTCATGATTTGGCTATGGGGAACTTCAGAAAAAATGTGTTTGCTGGGAGGTCATCCTGGATGATCATGGATTGATACCAAGGCTCCTTTCATCCACTACTGCCATCAATAACACATCCTCAGCAAACCTGCAGATTCTGTGAAAGTGGGGCAATGGCTGACACCCCAAATGGCCTGGCTTCAATCCAAACCAACCACGATCCAAGGAGAAATGCAAGTTTCTTCACCTGGGAAGAATAACCAGTACAGGACACCAGAACAGGTGAGGAGTGGACTGGCAGGGCACAGTCCTGCTGGAAATGGGCTCCCAGGGGATGCCTGGCTGAATCCAAGCCAGCATTGCACTCTCATCACAGTGCAGACAAAACACACACTGAGCATTACTCACAGACCAGCACATGGAGGGTCTATTTTGCTCTCCTCTGCTCAAATCTGGTGAGGCCATATTTAGGATACAGCGCAGTTTTGGCACAACCAGTACAAAAGGGATGTGGAGAAACCAGAATTGGTCCACTGGAGGTGTGCCAAACTGGTTACCCAGAAAACATGACCAACAGAGAGGGTGGAGGAAGCAGGGCTTGTCAGTCTGACACAAAGAAATCTAAGTGTGGTCTGCATGCAGCCTGTGACTACTTGAAGAGGGTTACATAGATAATGGAGCTAAACTTTCTCAATAATCCCAAATAATGTAAACAGAGGGAATGGCCATAAAATACTGCTTCAAGGTTCAGCCTGGACATTAATAAAAAATTCATCTGGAAGGTTGCATTACCTTCCAGGGGAGCAGCTGAACTCCTTTTTTTTGGAAGTTGTCAAGTCCTTAAATCCATGGCTGAACTGCTCCAGTGCTGGTAAAAGCCCAGCTTTGAGCACAAGGATGGACATCCCAACTAACACACCAGCCTGAAAAGTACAGATGGGGCAAGACACTGCCTTTCACCCAACCCCTGCTCACCCAGCCTGGAGTCAACAAAATTCCTTAGAGCTGGGTTAAGTGCTTGAACTGATGGTGGAAAATCAGGATTTGTGGGGCCAAACTGCTGACACATGCAGTTCACAAGAAGATATGAGGAGCAATGGACAACTGTGACAGGCTTCTGTCTGTAACACTCAGTCCTGGAATCCATTACTGTACATACTACCATCATCTCTGGAATGTGTCCAAGTCCTTCAATTCTCTATTAATAACAATAAATAGCAATTCTTATCCAGAACTATGGAGGGGAGGTTCTGAACAAGGTGATCTGAGCTCTCTCTCAGGCCCTGTGACTCCCTATGTAACCTGAGACACGTTAAAGTGATTTTTGAAGCACAGAGTTACTTCTAAAAACCACAGATCAAATTCACTGCTAAGAAAACCGATTTTCTTTGATTTTTCTTAACATTTATTACATACTTAGAGGAAATTTATTGTGTCTGGCATTTGAAAGAAGAGAAATTTAACTTTCAGTAAGAATAAAAATATAGTTCCCAAAGGCAACTGTGTGAAGAATCATAAAGCACAGCTAAGGTTTGTTTAGAGACAGGACTCATTTCTTCTCCTGAGAGTGTGACCAGATAGGCTTACGCTTCTGAACAAAGGCTTCAATGCCTTCTTGCCCATCTCTCAAAGTCAAATTATCTACCATGACCTTAGTAGTTATTTTGTAAGCAGTGTCGAGGTCCTGGGTTATCTGTCTGTAAAAGGTGGCCTTCCCCAAGGCCAGGACGGATTTGCTGCTTTCACATATCTTCTGAGAGATTTTCATGGTCTCTTCTTCCAGCTTGTCTTCTGGTACCACCTTGCTGACGAGCCCATGCATTAAGGCTTCGTGGGCAGAGAGAGGTTCACCTGTGAAAAGCATCTCCAGTGCCACCTGAACAAGGAAAAATACTGTATTAAGTCAACCCAACTGCCTCAGTGCTTTGCTTTGTTTGGGGAATTTCAGCCTCCTCCTTCAAGTACAAGTTACTCTTTTCACAAATGATTTAAATCTTTTGGTCTTTTAAACTGCCAAGGATCTTTTAAGAGGTATCAGCAAAGAGGAGGACTGGGTCTAAAGCTGGTCTCTTCAAATCTGCCCACTGATTCCAGCTGTCCTAGGCTGACACCCCTGGGCTTCTCTTCAGAAGCCCACAGTCTCTAGTAATTGCTGTAGGAATTAAAAGAGACATGGATCATCTATGAAGTCAAATGACTGAACTTGGTATTTTAAGCTGGGCATATGTGCAGTTTTTGAAAACACCTGTCCTAGTTTTAAGTTTAGTATGAGTAGTTTTAAATATGAACTTTTTATGGCCACATTATTTTAGTCTCCTGCTGCTTTCAGCATCTGGTGCTTGAGGTTTGAAACTAAAAAAATCCCCCAAAGAGTCAGTGACTATTCAATGTTATGTATCAATAAATATTGTTTTCCAAGAGTCCTGATGCAATTGACTGTCGCAACGACACATTAGATTGACTACACGGACTCTGACCTGGGTTTAACTAAGAGGACTAACTTTATTACATCACAGACTCATATATATAGTATAGCAAGCAGACTAAGTGATTGGCAAGTAAGGTTAACACCTCTCCAATCACATTGGTCAAGACAGGTGTCAATCAAGAGAACTCCACCCCCATAAAGGAATGTAAACATCTATATTGTTTACAGAAAAAGCATGGGAAAGGAATTTCTCAAAGGCAAACATCAGAAGGCTGAAAGAGCATAGCAACAATTGACCAATGCCTGAATCATAAAAGTTGATTTTCCTCATTAGCATCTTTGCTCTGGTAGCTACAAGCAATGGCAACATGTCTTTGTTAAAAGGCAAAAATCAGCAATTCTGGGAACTGTAGGGAATGTTCTTATTGCTTTGAAAAGTGGCACAGAGAAAAGTATTTCCCACACATTTTAAAAAGGTAATCCTACAGCCCAAAATTACTAATTCAGAAACAGCTACAACTGTACGCAAGAGCAGACTTGGAAAAACCCCCCATGGACTCTATTTGAACAGGATGTCCCTGCAGATGGGAAACTTCAAGCTGAAGCTCTTATCCAGCAATGGGATGTGTGCAGTTCAGTCACTGCATCTCAGCAGAACCCTGCTGGGCTTGGATGGTCTGTCTGCATGAATCCAACTGGATCGGAACTTAAAACTTCTATTCTCAGTTAAGGAAGCTTTATAGATGGTACTATTTTTTATGCTGTGAGACATGTGCAGCCACAATCAGTAGGACATAAAGCAAGAGGCTTTAGATGCTATTTAAAGCATCTTGATCTACAGCCAGGCAGATCCTGCTGGCAGTGAAATGTCACTGCCTGGCAAGAATTGATGCCTCGGTGGGATTGTTATCCTCAGCTTGCAGGGGTTTCCTCCTCAGGGGGGAACATCATTGGCTAAAGCCCTGAGCTGTCTGTTGGAAAGGAAAGGGATTGCTGAGCTGCTGGGATGAGCTCGTGCTGGTTGGAGTCACATCAGTAGGAAGCTGCCTTTCCTAAACAAGAGTTCACCCTTTATTATTTTTCCCAGTCCAAAGAGTTATGGAGATGCCTTTTGAAATAAAGCATTTTGAACATTGCACCGCAGGAAAATAAAGTTCAGGCAATGGAACTAAAACTCCTAACATGGGAACCAACTTTTTGCAAAATTATGAAGACTATCTGGAAAGGAAGCTTACCTTTCTTGGAAGAGATCTGCCCAAGGCCACAGCTGGTGTGGAGCAGAACAGCCCAATGTTTACTCCAGGAGTAGCAAACTGAGATTTCTCACTTGCCACTGCGATGTCACAGCTTGCCACGAGCTGGCAGCCGGCTGCTGTAGCCAAGCCGTTTACTTTGGCAATCACTGGCACTGGCAGTTTCTGGATTAAAGTCATAACCTGCATGCACAAAAGACGGTGGTCAGTATGGAAATTCAGGATCCTGTTTTGGAAGCCATCAAAAGTACCTTCCTCTCTATTCACCAAAAAAACCCCAAACTGTTGGATCTTGGCTCCTTTCTGATGAAAGGATGATGAAGGGCCCGTAGCTTTCACACATGGCTTTTACAGCATTCCTTAAATATGGGCTTGGCAATGTCTTAGAGATCATTAATACTGGAGGAACTAGAACAAAAGGTTTCAAAGTACTCACTGTTGTCACACTGAGGAGGATTAAGGGTTAAATTCTATCATAGGGGTTTTTGCCATTCTCTCCAAAGGCTCCAGGATTCACTTGGACTTCCCTACCTCCCTGACCTGTGTCTTTAACAAGAACTTGGACAACCAGTAAGATCTTACTTGCACATTGTCCAATTGATGTTTAAGCTGACCCTGAACTTTTAACTAAATAAATGCTGGGAAAGAACATTTGATCACAAGTGATTTGAAGGTGGTTATCCCTAGACTTCTAGAAAAGACGTTGCCCAAACACTCAGCTGCAAGGAACACTGGCTTAACTAAGGAACACACCCTGACTGTGCCCATTTTTGGAGACATGCACATTGGCATTTTAGTCCTTCTATTTACATATAGAGAAATCCAGGGAAAACATAATTTCACCAGGATCAAGCATTAAAACAGCAGAGCAGCAAAAATCAAGAAATCTGAAGGAATCTGAAGGAATAATCTGTGCTTTAGCAAGCAGATGATCAGTGCTGTCCCTTCTTAAACCAACGCTTGCTCTTAACACCAGGCAAAGGCAGAGGCACTCAAGAAGAACTGCTTACCTCTGCACATAATTCAAATACTTGGGAATGATGCTTCACATCATCTTCACTTGACAGTTCCTTTAAATCATGGCCAGAACAAAATACAGGTCCTTCAGCTGCAAAGAATTTCAGGATAAGTCAGTCTGAATTAATAAGGAAATCAGGGGTTGCAGCATATCAGTGTCCCAGCTAAAGGGATGTCAATGACATGTCAATGTTCAAAAAGGAGTCTGGGGAGGGAGTTTTGAACAGAATTCCAAAATATTGCCTTCTGAGCTTTGTGGTAACTTTAAATTGCTGCAATGCAACATTTAAGCACAGTAACACACACTATCACTTTTCAAGGACTCCTTTCACTTCCATTGCACTTAACTCAGTTAGAATGCACTTCACACCTCTGAGCCCAGTTTTGTGTAAGGATGTTCAAAACAGCTACTTGGCACCACACAAATTTATCAACTGGAGCAAGGCTGGAGTGCTCTGCTCTCAGACTGATAAATATACTTAGTCCCTGCTTATTGTATCCAGAATTAATTATTAACTTTTGCTAAATAAGCATCAATATTTTTTCTGTCATGGTGTTGAAGGTCACAATGGAAAAAGAAACAAAAAAGGTTATTCTGCTACAGGTGAACCAGAAGGGTTGATGGAGTGTCTTCTCCACTACTAAACTGTCATCTAGAGAACCCCCAAAAGCATCTTCAGGGTTTGGGCAGCAAAAGAAGAGGTTTCTGTGGAACTAAAGTTTGGATTTGCTAGGATCAAAACACTCTATACAGGTACACAATCTTTACAACAGTTTTTCTTTGTCGTGTGACTACCTGCCATTCGAATGAACCAATGTGATGCTTTCCAGTCCTTCAGAACTAATCAGATATTTGTATGGATGTGACATTTCCAGCTACACCTACGCAGACCAACCCCCACCTATGGATTTGTTTCTTATGAACCAGATTATTATTATGAACCAGAGACGCAATCTATCCAGAAATAACCACAAAACTGTCAGTCAACTCATGGGGTTGGCAATATATATATGGAGATTAATTACATCTGTATTTGAACCACATCGAAGAATCCGCAGCAAAGTCTGTGTTAAAGGCGCAAAGCATTCTCTGAGGAATCTTTTATTTTCTTGAAATTTCTTCTTCTGCATTTTTTTCAGCAGGGGAATTAGAAATAAACAGGAATGCAATTTCTAAAAAAACAATTTCTGTTTGTTTTTGTGCTCACAAACTCCCAGAGCACTGTACTCCCAAAGAAGATCCTTCAGTGTTTCGCAAAATTTCTAACTGCTGTTTGAAATGAGGAATATGTATATTTAAACTCACCCCTGTGAAATCAGCTCCCTTCCACTCTTGTCTGTGTGCCCTAACACACAGAGTTTTCCCCTATGTATAGGAATCAGCATGATCCTAAATTAATAAACCAATTTATCTGAGACGTTTGGAAGGAGGGCAGAAGAAAATTGTCTTAAAATAGCAGAGGAAAAAAAGATGGCTTAAGTACGGCTCAAGTTTCATCATCTTTAAGAACTCCACAGCTTAATATGTAAATGGAAAGAAACTGTAACAGGCTCTGAAAGAGACTGTTTTACATCCGTGGGTCATGGGTGTCTGTGGTACTGATATTGTGGACTCTCCTTCACTGGAGTGTTTTTAAAATAGTTCTGACAAACCACTGGGAACGATGAGGCTGATCCTGGCTCAGAGCAGGGAAACAGAGCACTGGATTTGCAGAAACCCTGGTTTTTACTACAGGCTGTACCTGTCAACAGGGCAACAAGCACCATCCTAGCTTTGCCCGTTCCTGCACAAACCCCTACATAGGGATGTTAATGCTTTACTTTAATAACTCTTGAAACTTTTTGTTTGTTTGTTTGGCTTTCAGTCTGTTTAACGTATTCTTTACATACAGTCTTAAAACCAATTAACCCTAAACTGCCGAGTGTAAACACCCTCATACCCCGACTGAAATGCTATCATTTTGAACTTGTTAATGCTCAGGCATGTTGGCTACAACCAAAGGCGTAACAAAACCCCAGTCAGTCGTTAATGCTGAGTTAGGAATGAGGAACTCTCCTGAGTACAGGAGAGGGGAAGCTGGGTCAGTATACAGGAAGAGCGTGACAGGGCGGTCTGCCGGGTGCACACAGCCGCGGGAGACCACGGAAGCATGAGGGAAACACACAGGTCCCTTCCCGCCCCGTTTCCTGTAACTCCCAGCGAGGTCTGTGTGTCAGCTCCGCGCTGGCCGCCGTGTGCCCCCCGCCCGCCCGGCCGGGTGCCGCGGTACCCGCGATGACGATGACGCGGAGCTCCCGGCTCTTGACGTCGTGCAGCAGGTCCCGCCGCAGGCTCTGCAGCATGGGCAGGGACAGCGCGTTCCGCCGCCGCGGGTTGTTCAGGACGATGGTGCTGCAAAACCCGTGAAACAGAGCGGGGTTACGGTCACCGAGCTCCGAACGCGGCCGCGTCCCGGAGCCCCCGGCGCCCCCGCTCACCGCACGCCCCCCGCCTGCCGCCGCTCCGTCAGCGGCTCCGCCGGCGGGGCCTGCCCGGCTCCCGCGGCCGCGGCGCTGCTGAAGGCGGCCGTGAGGGGCCTCCGCAGCCGGCATAGCCGGGCCGCCATCGCTGCGGGGTCGGGCCGGGCCGGGCGGGGGCGGAGCGGGCCGGGCGGAGCTCTGCGGCACCGGGGTTGGCAGCGCGGCCCAGGCCTGACCCCGGCCTGGCGGTGCGGCCGGGGCACAGGATCACAGAATCGATCAGGTTGGAAAAGACCGCTGAGGTAATCGAGTCCAACCTGTGACCAAACACCACCTTGTCAACCAGACCATGGCACTGAGTGCCACCTCCAGGCTTTCCTGAAACAGCTCCAGGGATGGTGACTCCACCATCTCCCCGGGCAGCCCCAATGTCCAGTCACTCTTTCTATGAAGAAATTCTTCCCAGTGTGCAACCTAAGCCTCTCCTGTCACAGCTTGACGCCATGTCCTCTCGTCCTGTCGCTGGTTGCATGGAAGATGAACCTGACCCCCACCTGGCTACATCCCCTGTCAGGGAGTTGTAGAGAGTGAAAAGGTCCCCCCTGAGCCTCCTTTTCTCCAGGCTGAGCCCCTCAGCTCCCTCAGCTCCCTCCTCACAGGACTTGTGCTCCAGCCCCTTCCCCAGCCCCACTGCCCTTCTCTGGACATGCTCCAGCACCTCAGTGCCATTCCTGTGGGGCCAGAACTGGGTACAGCACTCAAGGTGTGGCTCACCAGTGCCCACTCCCCTGGTGCTGATGCACATGTTATTCCTGGTACAGACCATCCACACTGAGCCTCCCTCGGTCCTGTTCTCAGACCTGACTCCTGCACTGGAAGGCCTGGGCAGGCAGTGGTATCACTGATGAGTAGCTGGGGTGTTGGAGAGCACTCAGAAATGTGAAAATTTCTTCAGATTCCACTGGGCACTTGCATCTGTGACCATGGGATGGAGATTAGGACTGTGCTGAGTGAACTTGTCAGTGGCACTGGGGTGGGAGCTGTCATGATGGAGAGGACAGCAGTGTCATGCAGACAAAATGACATTGCTTTGAGGCCCAGAGTAACTGGCATGAGATGAAATTCAGTTCTGCATGGCTACTTGGGAGCTAAGAAGATTGTAATTTATTCACTGGGAACTCATCATCTAGAAATTGTCATGGGAAAGGCCTTGTGTATTCTAATTGGTTCTACAGAGTGAGTCTGTCATCCATATGATGCATTCGAAAAAAAAAAAAGAGGCAAATGTGATTTTTAAGAGGTGGTTTGGTGATTTTAAACTTCAAAAGTAATTTTAAAATTCAGAGTATTTTAGGGACTTACAGGTACATTCACAGCTTCTCCTGAATATTGCTTATACTTCTGGTCACCTGTGCTCCAGAAGTCAAGCTAAAAGAGGGGCAGCCATGTGGCTGAGGCAGCTAGGGAAAAATCTCATCTGCCAGGAGATGCTAACAGGCCAAAAGACCAAGGAGCCTTTTCCCACATGATACAGGTACCCTAAAATGGAATAGATTTATGTCCAGCGTATGATCCTTGTAAATGTAAATCTGTGCTCCTGCTTCCTAATCTCCCTGTTCTTGTGAGTTGTTGCAAAGTACTTGTAGGTTCCCAGTTTCGCCAGTTTTCATCAGTGTCTGTTGAACCCCTGCAGCTTTTTTGACTGCAGTGGAAATTGAGGCTTCTCAGTGGTGAGCATCAGCCTCATAAAAGAACCATTTGAATTTTGTGTTTAGTAATATATTTACTTACACAGATATTAACAGCTTAGTGTGGGGATCCACTTTCTGCTTACTGATTTTCTGTTTCCTAACGCAATGATCCCTTGGATCCCTGGGCTTTGTGGCTCTATAGTA
This sequence comes from Nicator chloris, assembly GCA_013400495.1. Taxonomy (NCBI): domain Eukaryota; kingdom Metazoa; phylum Chordata; class Aves; order Passeriformes; family Pycnonotidae; genus Nicator; species Nicator chloris. The sequence goes on from WAAE01021493.1 coordinate 74,739, forward strand.
AGAGGCACAGTGGGTTTATGTACATTTATGTACATTTTTCAGTGTTGAAGGTCACTGTCAGACCTGAGAGCTAATTCTGCGCTGGGCTTTCCCCACGTGACCATTTTAATTTTCTCAGGGTTGTTTGTACCTCATGGTCATTCACTGAAAAGTTCTTCCAAAATTTACTTTTAATATGCAGTAGGAATTTGTAGAAAAAAAAATCCCATTCAGAAGCAAATGAGATCATCTTATATAGATCTCAGCAGTTTCAAAGTCCCTGCTTGATGTGGCAAAGGCCAGCACACTGAGAACACAGTGTGTGCTTGCTCTGGGAGGAGTTCCCAATCTCCTGAAACTCTGACCGCTGACCTCTTTCAAACTTGTGAATACCACCTGATTTTTTTCTTCCAGTTCCTTCTCTTTCTCCATCTGTTTGTCCCTTTTCTGTCCATCTCCAAGGAAAGAGTATATTTGTGGTCTTCTCCAAAAAGCTTATTTTTTATACAGTGTTTCCAGCTCTCTGGAAATTCAGTTCTTTTTAACTTTGATTGACAACCTCATGTTTCCTTTCACACCCACCCCCATTACAGATTGTTTTTTGGCTGCAGCTTCCCCAATGCATTTAGCGGACCTGCTGCTGCCTTCTCTGAGAAAGTACTGAAAAAACTTTCTGATTTCAGGCAGATTTCCTTTTCATAGCATTTGCCAGCAGCATTGTGGTTATGACTGAGCTCACAATTTCAACTGGAGACAGCCAGAAGCCAGGATTGCAAGTACCAGACGAGGCTTTTCTAACCTTTAGCTGTATAGATCCTCATAAAAAAATAAAAAGGGAAATGACAAATGACATGGCTTCATCCTTAGATCATTCCAGAAACTATCAGGGTATCACTCTGTGCAGGAAAAAATGTTTTGAGATTCAGGTGTGCTTAGCTGCTGTAAAGCCCTCTCTGCTCTCCATTGTGATCTTGCTCGATTGCGTGCATGGACAATAAAGATACAGGATCCCTTCCTTTATGAAGCACAGGTATTTATTTGGGTCTTTATCTCCTTAGCTTTCAGTGAGCCCAGATGGGATATGAATGTTGCAGGACCACCTGCTGCTATAAATAGCACGTCTACCCAGGGCACAGGCAGACTTTGTTGGGATGCAGCTGAAATGTAAAATACATCCACATACACATATGTAAATTAGTAAATTTATTCATAAAGACATTTCTATTAATTGGAATGCTATGATGAAAACTTGGGACTATTTTATGGAACATGAGGCAGACATATCCTTAGCAGTTTCATGCAAATATCTCTTGTCAAACGTTGGCATTCCCAGAGGATCTTGTGACCTGATTTCAACACCGCTGAAGGCATTCAAATCCCACTGGGAGCCAGAGGAGCTTGGCACCTTTAGAACTCAAAGACTGCTTAATTCTGCTCAGGTATGTAGTAGTTCCAGGATAACAGGGAGAGCAGGGTCCTGTTCTTGCACCTAGGCCAAGGAAAATCATTTATTTGCCTGCTTTGTAAATTCTGCTAGCAAAGAGATAGACTTGTGCATCATGGTTTCTCTGATGTGGAACCCTCCAGGACTGACTAAAGGAAAGATGAAAAAAGATTTTGCATTTTTGTTTCCATTTAGCAAGGATTCTGAGCTGAGTCCCAGCACCACAGGATGGGTGCTGCCTGTGTAACATTTTTATTGTGTCCTTAGACAATTTATGTTTTCTGTATTGCTGTTAGGATTTAAATAGCACAGAAACTTCAGGAAAATACTTAATTATGCTGGGGTTTTCTAAGGGCATGAAACCCCTTTACTCTGTCCACACCTCAAATTCCCATGACTCTGCTACCAAAACTCCTTTGAGTCCTAGCCCTGGGTTTTTTTCTTTGAAAAGTGTGAGAAAGGTAATTTATATATCATCCTTCTCTTTATAGAGGCTCTAATTACTAAACATGAAGTAGTAATTAAAAATCAATTACAGGATTAATGTATAGGAGCCTATCAGAAATTTTAGCATGTACTTTAAAAGAAAGTTATGTATTTTAAAAAATACTGATTATTCTGCTAAAAGAAAGGATTTAAATCCTTGGAGTTTTAACTCCATGACTGCCATTGAGAATTTTCAGCAGCCTGTGAACCAGGCTAATCACCTGCGAGTCAGGCCCAGATCAGGTCCTTCCCTGGCTGTACTGCTGCCTCCTGCCTTTACATTTAGCATGCCTTCAGCAAACAGTCCAGTGTCCTGTCTGCTCTTGACATTAAAAATAAAGCTCCCAGAGTCACGTCTGCTGCAATGTTTTGCAGTTACTGCTCAGAGCTGTTTCCCAGACGCTGTGTGGCAGCACTGCTCCGTGTAATGGGTGCTGCTTATTTTCCCTTCTGCTGACCAGATGATCGACCAAAGCCTTTTTGTCACTTCACCCATTCCTGCTCCTCTTCATTTGTCTTTCTTTGATCCTCCCCACACTCATCTTTTATCCGATACTGTCCTCACTGTTAAAGTGATTTGTATTCCCTGGCGTTAACATTAGATTTTTTTTTTTTTTTTGGTGAGATTCTTAAGATGTGAACAATGACCAGAATTACAAAATATGCGAGGCTATAACAGGCTTGGAAAAAAAGGTGATATTCATTCCTTGCCTCAGAGGATCTAACCTTAGATTCCCAATTTAGATACTTAATATCCTGCAAGGCTCCCTACACAATCAATGCAGACGTTCTCTCCCGCGCAGGGCTGAGCAGTATCTAAATTAGCTGCTTGCTCCCCGTGCCTCTCCAGGCTCCTCCTGCTCTCCGTTCATTGCACAGTGTCGGGGTTTAACCCCAGCTGGCGACTCAGCCCTGCGCAGCCGCTTGCTCACTTCCCCCAACAGGATCAGGGAGAGAGTCAGAAGGGTAAAACTGAGAAAAGTCCTGGGTTGACATAAAGACAGTTCACTTGGTAAAGCAAAAATAGTGCACACAGGCAAAGCCAAACAAGGAATTCATTGCCGACTTCCCATGGGCAGTCGGGTGTTCAGCCATCCCCAGGACAGCGGGGCTCTACCAAATGTAACAGTGACTTGGGAAGACAAACGCCATCACTCAAAATCTCCTTCCGTTCCTTCCCCCAGTTTGACATGCCAGTCATGACCTCATGGTCTGGGGTATCTCTGGGGTCAGTTGGGGTCAGCTGTCCTGCCTATGTCCCCTCCCAACTCCTTGTGCATCCCTGGCCTCCTCACTGGTGGGGTGGGTTGAGGAGCACAAAAGGCCTTGACCGTGTGTAAGCCTTGCCCAACTGTGGGCCTGATATTTCTGGGTCTGAGAGATTTTAGCTTGCTAGCCTGCTAACTTTCTCCCAAGGGAGAAATTCTTAAGAAAGCTTCTTCTCAGAACAAATCCTGGCAAACAAATCTCCTTTCTCAAAACAATCTTTCTCCAGGTGGCATTTTGCTTTTCTAGTTCTCAAAACATTTTAGCTGTTTCTCTAGTTTAACCAATAAGATTAGAAAGGTGTTGTTCCTGTTCACCAATCATGTTAAGTTGGTATCAGAACACCTTATAAAAAAGTAGTAAGAATCAGACAATAAAGTTTTTTCTATGCTCTTTACCCTCTGAAATATTTAGAGTCTCTCATTTTTTTCGTGTCCTACAACAACACCCAACAATAACAAAAACATCCCTATCTGTCAACACTGATTCCAACACAAATCCAAACCAGAGCCATACAGGGTACTGTGAAGAAAACCAGCTCTGTCCCAGCCCAAATCATCAGTAGGGAACTAAGGCAGACTGTTGTGATGCCTCTTGCAGGGCATGTGAACTTTCTCCTCCCCCACGTGAAAGGTACAAATACTGACCTAAGCCCAGGGACCTCAATGGAAGAAGGGAGCACCAGAATCCTCTCAGCCTAATGATTATCTAAGAATTTACTTCTAGATGTCAGTGCCTCTCTGCTGTGGTTACAGAAAAAAACAGTGCTGTGACTGAAGAGGTAAGTTGTAGCTACTGTTTGGGGACAAGAGCAAGAGCAAAAGTTTGCCTAAAGTTGTCCATACTTGGGAACACTCTCTATCATGGCCTGGTTTTGCTCCAAGCCTCTTCTGCAAATGACAGTTCTCACCACAAAATTGCACCCTCTACCCAGCTTGTCCTTGCCTCTGCTGGTAACTACTTTACTGTAGCAAAATACATTGAATTTTCTGGACTTTTTGGTTCACCTGTTTCCTGCCCCTTGGCCATTTTCAACTAGTTTCATTTTCTTTCAATTCGTTTCATTTCATTACAACCATCATATTAGAACCAGGGAAAATATTCATTTTTCAATTAAATTGGATTTTTATCCAATAAGAATACCAGACTCTTAAAAATGGGCACGAGAATGACAGAATCCTAATAGTTAATGGTTCCTTGGCACCACCAACATCAGAAGCTGCACAGGGATAACACAGACAACATCCACCTTGGGTTTAAAAGTTGATGAAGTCCCAGAAAAAATTAGTTCAGTCAGGAGCTGAAGCCAGTCATGTCCACACCACTCTGGGGCAGGAGGAGGAGGAGAAGTGGGAGGTTGCAACATTTCTTGCAAGGGGCTTGACACAGAACGCTGCTCATTACTGGGTTGGTGGTGACTTACATGTCTCAATGGTGTGTATTTTACCTTATCTTACATCTAATCTCCCGGTGCTGTGTCAGACGTGGCAGCCAGGAGGCAGGACAAGGACAAGGAGCCACCAGGAGGCAGGACAAGGAGCCACCGGGAAGCTGCCAACTGCTTGTGTGCATTTTCTTTATGGAAGGAAATGCCGGGCTGCAGGTTGGGCTCAGACCATCCAGCTGGCCTCGGTACTCTCACCACACACTTTCATCTTATCAAGGCCACACATGTTAAATTCACAGTGTGTTGGCACAAAGGAAGGAGCGATGGCCTGATCCAACACAGCTGTCTGATATTGTGGAGAAACATCCTGTAACTCTCTGTGTCAAAGTGCTCGTGGTTCCTGTTTCTAAGCAGAGGAAGCAGTAATACCTAATGAGCAAAGAAAATTATTCTGTGTTTAGGAAATACTAAGCAACAAATTAAAAGGGACATTTTTATAATCAAGAATTATTTTAAATTTGAAGGAAAAAGAAAAACTTTAGGAAATTGTGTCTGCCAGTCCCCTGGATCTGTCAAGGAGATTGGAAGAGATGTTAAAAGTTGCAGGAAAATTATTGCTGAACTAACAGACAGAAAGAATGCTTGCCCTGAGGAAAAGGCTGCAGCACAGGTTCAGTGATGCTCTCTCTGGTGTGACCTCCTGACCAGTCCATGGGTGTGCCAGTTGATACACAGTGCTCAGAGCCAGCCCTGCTCTCACCCAGCCAGGAGCTATGGGCTGTGAAGGGAGCTGAGACATGGCATGTTTGTGTCTGTGCCACACAGACACACTGGACAGAGGATTTACATACATGGGGAACTTCAGGTTACTGTGACAGTACATGACAGAATTAAAATTAGCTGTAAACAGTGTTTACTAGTCCTGTAGTTGAAGAAAGAACCCGAGTTGATTGGATAAAAATCCCTAACACTCCATGTCGCTTGCCTTCCTGCTTCCCTCCCATTCCTTCAGTCCTCCCAACCATTTCCTGAGCAAATCTGCTGTGGTGGGAAGAGTGCAGGCTTTTGACAGGTCAAACACAGCAGTACCCAGTGAAGTCTGTGGCTCTTCTCTAATTTGAGGTGGTAATTTGGGTCTCCAGTCTCTGTCTGGTCTTCAATGTTCTTAGAAGAGGTGGATACTTAAGATCACTGAGAACCCCAGCCTGATGTTAAATGTAGCAGGAGATCCCAGTCTGATCCTATTTCCATAGGAAACCAGGCTAAAATAACCTTCACAATCTTGTTAAACTCCTACATTTAAAATTAGGGTGTTGTTTTCATGAACAGCCTCCTGCACAACAGCAACACAACAGTGAACTAGAGATTTTCATCATTATCCATCTGTTTTATTGAGAGCTGAACCAATTAGTACTGGAAAGATTCTTAATATGGCAATGGACTTATCAATTATCAATGAACATTTTAATGAACTAATCCCATTAGTGATTTTTTTAGAGTTTCATTTATTTTAAACAGCTGACTGACTAGTTTATCTTTGTTTTTATTTTCACTTTTTCATTCCACTTTTATGAGAAATTTGAGCTTGGGCATCACAAGACAGCAGGAGAGATGTACATGCTGATTTCTTCCTCTCTTCTCATCAGAGGCAAGGAAATCAAATGCTTCCTCGATTTACATCCTGCTTAATCCCACCGCCATTAATTTACTTAAATCTGGGTACATGATTTGTTCAATTAGATCTGTACAGTATGCAAAATATGAGGGTTTGGCTAGGTCTCTTTGAAATAATGTAGTTTAATTTATCACTTATTTTTAAACATGGCCACCTGCTTTTCTTCTTCATCAGTGTTTATAAGTGCAGTTCTGGAGGAGGCAGAAGAAAACATTTGTAAGTAGTAAATTTTTTTTGTTTGTTTTGTTTTTTTGTTAACTTCTTCTTGTTTCAGGAATACCCTTTGTGCTCAGCATGTTCAGCTCTAGGAACCTGGGTGCCTCAGCTGACACTACTATTCCCAGCATGAAACCTTCAGGGAGATGAACAGCATGTATTTGGACATCTGAGACAAATGAAATAGGGTTATATGAATTAATTGCAGCTGTAAAGTTTTTCAAGTTCTTCACGTTTTTCATGAACATACAGATTTGGTTGTTGACAGTGGCACAAGGTTTCATTTGAATTGCTGAGCATGGAAGAGTTTCTGACTTTGCAAGGCAGCTGAATCCCTGCTCAGTTTGAAGCTGGTGGTTGGATTCTTACAGATTTCGCTGTCATCAGGTTTCCATCTGCCAGTTTGCTGGACCTGGCACAGCAATTTTCAAGCATTGACACAGGTGGCAACTCATGACAGTTCATGTAAGACCTGCCTTCAGCTTTGGGATATGCAGTGCCATCCAAACTGGACTACATGATCTTTAAGGTCCTTTCCAACCAACGCATTCTGTGATTCTGTGCTAAAATCATCTGTGCAGTCTCAGAGCCACAATAGTACAAAAAGGAATTTAGACAGCACCTTGAATCCCCAGTGCTCCCAAAATTAGAGACTTACATAATTGCACAGCTTTTTGATACTGGTAGATCAACTACTTTTCTTCAGTGCACATTAGCACTAATCAGTTGTCTAGATCTGGACCGATCCATAGAAGTGGAATTACAGGGACATTAGGAAGGTAAATCATGTTTATTACACCAATGCCTAAGGCTGATAAAGTACAAAGCTCTCCCCAGCAGACACTGTACTCCCTGCTCCAAAAAAGCTCAGAGCTGGAGAAAAGCAGTTGAATGTGTGGTGTATTCCTTTATATAGTTAGATTATTTTGTTATTATATTGCACTGGTGGTTTGTGAATTATACACAAATAGTTTTATATTTTGCACACCCCCTTTTCTCCTGGTATGTGATATTCCCTAACTTGATCCCTCCCCACGCCCCCTCCTTTCCTGGGTTAGCTCCCGTTGGTGATGGTCCCTTTCCCCCTCCCCTCCCCCTTTCCTCCGAGGGCATAAAACCCCTCTGCCACGTGGAAAGGACCTCTTTCCTCTCCTGGAGCTGCTGGTTTTACGGTAAAGGTGTGAGACATCTGTCCCGAGAGGAGAGACGTCTCTTTGTCTTTTGCCTTCGGTCTAATGTCGGGGTAACCCCCCAGGGTCCAGAGCTAGCCTGGTTGGACCCCGGACCAGGGAGATACCTACGACAAATGTGTTTTTAAAGTGAAGGTTGTAATTTGAGAGCAGCCACGTAGTACCTTGGTGACCTTAGAGTCAGATTGAGAACACAAACAGAAAGAGGAGAGAAAGGAGAAGAGACACTGACAAGAGGATTGTTGGAGTAACAGTCCCAGGAGTAGAATGAAGCTGATGTAAGAGAATTTGAGCACAGGGGCTGGAACAAACAACCAGTGAAGGTGCGTGAATGTTGAGCCAGCACTGCAGAGTGGCTCTGGGGGTGGCTGTCACTCCTGCCTTGACAGCTGCTCTCATGGCTTGCTTCTTCCCCATCTGAGAGCTGGTTCCCCCAGAAATGGGGATTGTTCTCAGTATAGGTGTGTGCCAGAGCATCTATAGTTAATTTCCTTTTTTTTTTTTTTCCCTGAACTTCCTTTTTAAGCTGATTTAAGGAGTGAAACACACAGAGTACTCAGAAGGACATTTGCAATATTATGTTGAAAATACTGCCCCAGATCTTTAGTTTAGGAACCAAAGGTGGGTATCCACACGCTACACCGGAACAACTCTAATGCTGGTTTGAAATGAGATCTGACTGCTCACAGCCTCATTGATGAGATGTTTTGATGCCCCCTTGTTTCTTCACTGTATCAGCTCTAGGCCACCTCAGGATTTGATCTATGCTGAGGGAGTTCTCCTGTAACACACTGAGCTCTCTGTCAGTTTCTTCCATCTGCTCAAGCAGGGATTAGAACTTGTCTCAAGGAATCCCCATTTCCTTTTTATAGCTTCACACTGATTCACCATGGGAAGGGGTTCAGTTATGAGGAATGTTGCAGGCTATGAACTACATCCTGCTCAGCTGCACACCCACAGCTTCCACTCATTTGTAAAAAAGACTAACATGCATCCAAGAGGGTAATTTGGTTCTGTTCCTGTTATTAGACCTGCATGACTTGATATTACTCAGAAATAGTATCTGGCTTTTGGACACCTGTTATTATCATTAGAAGTCCTTATTACTCTTTGTAGGAAGAGGCAGGAAGAACTTGAGGATATGGTGAATTATTCTTCACCTTTAGATGAAGAATAATTCACCATATCCTCAAGTTCTACTGTTCCCTTTCCAGTTATGTCCAAACATGACAGCTGGAACAAACAAGCCAGTCTCCTTTTCTTTATATGAGCAGGTAGTTTGTAGCTGTACTCTGTCCAAGATTACAAATATACTGAAAAATGTGGAGCTTTTTTTGACCTATTTCTTTGATCCATTTCCCATCCCCCAAAAGGAAATCAAGCAATATACAATCCTGCAATAAAAACTATAAAGAACAAGGTATTATTTTAAGGCATTTTTTAAAAGTGTACTTACTTAAAATCTTTAGCTGAAGTTGGTCCAGCTGGGGGTAGGAGAATGCAGTGGATGAGCCCATCTCAGTGGCCCTTCCAGTTACGTTTTCTGTGATAATATGAGTGGGAAGAGGAAAATTATCAGCAATATCCAGATCACACTGGATCACAGGAGCAGATTTGGAGTGCTGCCTGATTGCAAGGTATTGTCTGACACTCATTGTCATTGCATGAGAATGCTTTAATAAGCATGGAAAATATTCAGTTACATGGACCATCTCTGGCAAAAATAGACTGTCTGATGTTTTGTGCTCTGTATAAATGCCAGGTGTTTAACACATGGGCATGCAATGGTACCAGGTGAAAACACTGAAACCTGTAAATCCTTGATTCTTATTTGCAAGAAATACCAAGAACCTTTCAGTTTTAAGATTCTTTAAGAATCTTTAATGCAAACCCTTTCTTTTCAGTATGGATGAAAAACGACAAAGGGTGTTTTTTCTATTCAAAAATAGAAAACAGCCTTATAATCATGAAAAGGACTAATGAGCTTGATCTTTTTCTACAAATGCAGATCCTGTTCTGGCACCTGAACAGCTGAGTAGGAGGTAAGTGTATATTTAAAGACTAGATACCACACAGACAGAGCAGATTCCTGCTAGTTTACACTCAGTTCTCAGCACTTCAGATTATATTTTCCAAACACTTTACTTCTCTCCATTTACTTCATCAAAGCCATTCAAATCTGGATTTTAAACCTGTGTTCCTACCAAGTAGTCTGGAAGCAGATTCATTTACCTAATGTAAAGGTTAGACTCAGCACGCAGATTAAGACACCTAAATTTAGGTGTCTGCACGTAGGTGCTGACCTGTGAGGTGGCACCAAGGCTCCTCAGCTTGAGAGGGCTCCAGACTCACTCACTGCTCATCAGATCTGAGCAAGTACTTGTGGAGCAATTTCCAGTGTAATCAGTGGAAGTCTGGAGAGTGGGGCTTAGGGTGGCATCAATCCAGTCACCTGTAAGTGTGGGATAATGAGCTGCCTCATGCCCTCAAGCCCTTTGAATGCCCTCCAGCCCCCGGAGTGGGAGCCCTGACACCTGGTTTGGACACAAGCATATGAACTGTGGACATAAGGACCTCAACCTAAGGTTAAGTGAGATCCATCCCACCCAAAGGGGGTACCAGAGGAAGGGATCCTCTCAGCTGACTTGTTGCAGGAACCAGGCTGTAGAACAGAGTTCAGAACTCTGGATAAGCAGTCTCACAAAAGCAGTGGTTAGATTACACCTATGGCTCTGTTTGTCTGTGGCTTGCCTGGAGCCTCTGCACATACCAGGCTTTTCCCAGCTCTCCCACAAAGTCTAGACAAGAAGAAAAAAAGATTTCTATATGGACAATAAGGGTGTGGGGGTGTGACCAACAATTCCTTCTTCCCATGGAAAAGATCTGGGGATGACTGATGCAGGACACAACATCATTGTCCTTTTTCTATCTCAATGCAGCTGTTTCAGAACAAAATTATCAAGAAAAGGCTGATGCAGCTTGTGTGACAGATTTTCCTGACTGTGTGGAAAGTCCAGGATGTATTTTAGGTGACGCATTTTGTGTCATTTAATTAACTGATACTGTAGCTATGTTTGCCCTGCCAGAGGATTTGTAAACTCTTTGTACCAACTAATTTTAGTTGAGAGACAGGACAATGAACTTACTCCATTTTCTGCATTTTCCCAAATTCAGATTTCACCCTTTATCTTAACTGAAGCAGCAGCAGCACTGTGTATTTTCCATTACCTCCTCCCCTGCTTCTAATAAAAATTCAACTGTGGGTCAAATCTTTGGCTGGAAAGAGTCTATACAGTCCAGGATCTGCTTTGTATAAAAAAAGTTACAAAAACAGGATGTGTTTTATTTTACTGGAGTGAACTTAATGGTCATGGGTTGTTTTAATTTAAGACATATTTTTTTCTCATGGTTTTCAAATGTATTTTGTTTCTTAAATGACAGCAAGAACAAAACGCATTTTTCTCAGAATTTTTTTCTTAAGGATCTTTAGGCACTTTGCTGGCAGTAATTTGCTAAATATTGCAGCCTCCCTATATAGTGAATATATCACTGCTGGCCTTATCTGCTTTCTCAGCTTTCAGGCTTATTTCCCTCCAGTGGGAGGGAAGACCTGGGTGCTTTCCAATCTCGACTTATTAAGAGGACAGAAACACCATATATTTTTATGTACTTTTTTTTCTTCTTCTTTTTTTTTTTTTTTAATCACTTGTATTTTTCTTCACTTGTCTTCCCAAACTGAAAGCATGGTAATGAATTCTTCCTTTATTTCACTGGCATACTATTCTTTTCCCTTGTATTTAACTACTCCCCAGCAAGTCTCCGGTTTGCCCTGTTCCATTCATTCCCTCTGGAAGGGTTTTCAAGATTTGAAAGTTCACCTCAGGAAGATTTCATAATAAGAACTCAAGGAAAATAATATAATCTTGCTTTAAAACACTTCCTTCCTCTGTTTTGCTGATGAATTATAACAATTCACAATACCATCTGGCTAGCAAGTGGTACAGAATTTATTTCATTGTTTTAACTGTATTTGTTTCTTTTGGTTGTAGAGCCCATAACATGAAGATTCCCCTGCTGCTGTTCTGTGATCAGACCCAGAGTCCAACATGAGATCAAGATGTGCCCAGATGTCTGAAACTGGGCTAGAAATAGCCTTGGCAAATGATCTGTAGAATTAGATGGAATTAGAACATGAGTGATGTGGTGGAGGGCAAAACGCACGTCTGAATTTTCCAGCTTGATCCATTTGCTCAAATTGGAGGAAAATCTGAAGAGAAATCTGACCTTCTCTTTCTCAGGAGCATTTTGTAGAAACTTCTTAAGGTCATAGATTGAATCCAAAAGGAGAAAGAAACCTGTTTTTTGAATCCAGTTTTGACATAACTCACAATAATGGAAATAGAACTGGACAAGACATTTTGAAGAACTTTCTACAATCCCAGTTTTGAGGAATCTCACAGAACAGTTCATGAAGGTGAGTAGTGCTTAAGTCCAAGTCTAGGAAGAACAAGCTCCATCCTAAAACCTAACTGACAAACTAAACATATACCAGCTCTAAATTTGATCACACATGGATTGGGAGCATTGGTGGTGATACAGAGGGGAAGTACCACACCTGAGCCTGCCCAGATCACCTGCAGCACTCAGTGCATGAGTGGAATGAGACCTCAGGGTTTCCAGGTGTTCCCTCCAAGCACATTTGAAGCACTCATGTGTATCAGACTTTCAATACATAATTTGAGGCTTTATTCAGTGTGGATCACAAGGTGGTGCAATTTCAGTGAAACTACTGCTTCTTATCCTACAGCTGTTGATTTAATTCACTTGTGTGATTTTGAAAGACTGTGAAAATGAAGAATTACTCAAAACAATCTTGAGTGACTATGAATGTTCTTACAGCCCTTACCAGAAGGTGAATGTTATGGTATAAAGGTATACAGAGCACTCAGCAACAGGAATTCACTGTCTGTCCCATGAGCAGGTGCCAATCCTCATGGGACAGACAGGGTCAGTGTTGCTCCAGGCACAACCTTGCTGACCAGTGTCATGCTTGGTGTTGATTGTTTGATAGATGTCTTGATCACCAGCTTTTTCATATAAGCTGTGGCCAGACAATAAAAGGCAAAGGCCAGTGTCACATTAATGACAGAGGGCGTAAAGTTCTTAGAATTTATTTTTAGTTCACCAAACCATTCTAGTCCTGAGGTTTAGATTATTTAAAGCAAACGTAGCTGTACACCCAACACATATTTTCTCCCATGTTGCCTCAGTTCCACATGCTCATGTCACTTCCATGTGAACTACAGCATATTACAAAGCTGTGTCGTATTCTTTTAATTTTTACACTGAAGGATTTCAAATGGAACCTAACATAATTAGATTACGTGTAATCTCTTCCCATTTTGATCCTATTCTCAAGAGTGTTTGCAAAGGAGCTTACTTGAGTCTTAAATGCACAACTTGAAATCACTTTGAAGGAGATGAATAAGAGCAGCACACTCTCAGGAAAACATCCTGATGTGCAGGACAAAGCCTCATGGCTTTATTCAGTGAAATAGGTGTCTCCATGGGCAGCGTCTGCTTCAAAATCCTCGACACACAATTTTTTAAACTTCTGCACAAAATCTATAGCAAGTTGATCTGAGTCTTTCCTTATCCATTTGTCTCCTGAATCAACATGGACTCCTATTAATACCTGCTTGTCCTGGGGCTTCCACAGAGCTGTGTGGCTTCTATTCAGGTGTCAGCCATCGAGATAAACTGCAGTTCAGAAGGGTTTTCAAACAGCCATCACCTTCCCGGGAGTACATTGAAAGAGATTATGCATTCCCAGACAGCAAGTCTTGTCAGGTCAGGGCAAAACAACATTTTAAGCCGATTGGCTCATATATCTCAAGGTATGTGTGTCCTTGCACAAATTCACGTTCCCCTCAACCCAGTATTTAAGAAAATCCACCTTTCATGATGTTGATCGATCTGAAGTGTGGCCAGATTGAATCCTGCTTATTATCTTGAGGTTACCAAAGGAGATATCTCCAGATGTGACAGTAAATTACTGGATTGTAAGGAAACTTTGAGCAAAACAGCCTGTTATTTGGTAGTTGATGCCTCACCTTTCAGAAAGCTCTTCCTTGCATAAAAAGGATAAAGCATGTTTACACTTCAAAGGCATTTGTTGAAAGTTTGGGAAGCTTCATCCTGCTTTACAGCCTCAAGCTGGCTTTGTTTGCCAAAGGTGAGGGATGCCTTTGTTAGTGACGGTGACTGTGTGCAGGGACCTTGGCTTCCCTACAGGATGAAATGAGGTACCTGGTGTAAACACCAGCCACAGCAGGATCTGTGAGCACACCTTCTTCACTGGCCAGGAACCTGAGTAACCTCATGTCCTTGTGTTTGAGCAGCCTGACCCTGGGAAATGCAGCAGTGGCCCTTCCCTGGGAAACGAACTCTGTTCCTTATGGGTGTGAAACAGCTTGAGAGAGCATGCCCACCCTCTCGTTGGCTTGTTTCACTCTGTGGCTCCATATGGGCTTAGTTAGGGAAAAGATAAGTGTGATAGGACTTCCACTTCCCTGGCAAGCTATTCCTGCAGTTAAGGCTTCCTAGGAAACCTTCACGCTGCTTTACCCCGAACAGGCGGCTGACCGAACACAGATGGCTCAAGGCAGAGGGGGAAGAACGTGTTTAAATGCAAAGCTCAGCTGGCATCCCCCACTTCACGTTGTGCTACATAAATTCTACATGAAGCGGAGCTGGGAGAAGACTCTAAATACCACGTTGCTGGGAAAAAATTATTTTGATCTTTCACAAGGAGCTTTACCTGAATGAACTGAATATATTTCTGCTCCATCAGTCATTCACATTTGTCTTTCTGCTGGTTTCAGCAGCAAATGGAAAAGGTCACAAAGATTTAACTTCTGTGCTACATTACACAAGTAATTACACCTTTTGCAGGATACATTATCACAGCACAGAGTATTGACACATTTTATTACAGGCTCCTGTTTTCATTCGCTTGTAACTTCATGAAAATGATTCCCCTTGAGGCTTTGAGGTTTGTTGGTGTCTAAGAAATTATTCTATTTCTGTTAACTTTGAGTTGCTTTTGACATTCTGGTGGTTATGAGTGAGTGATAATAAACTTTAATAACGACTGTGCTCTGAACGCTGACTCTGTAAATACTGTCATGAGATTCCTGGTTTCTTGTCTTACTGTAACTCTATATCAGATCTGCACTTTACAAAAATGTATCTTTCAGCTACTCTCCTGGAAAATCACAATAAAACACACAAAAGATGAAGCTGACGTTTTGTTTTGTTGTGCATCATTGCCAATAAGGCCTAATCTTCTGTCTTATCTCTTGTTTTTCTTCTTCCGTTTCATGTTCTACTTTTCCTTGATTTGAAAGCTGTATGATTTGATTTCCCTCTCTTTCGCCAAATCCCTTTGCCTTCTGCTGTGGGAACAGGATGAAATCCTGTTAACAAGAATCTAAAACTCAGGTTCAGGCAAATATCCTGATTCATGTTTTAAGGCCCATCCTGTGCTTCAGTTTAGATACCGCCACACATGTCTTCTTCAGCCAGGTTTTCTGGGTTTTGCATTTGCTGTGCACAGCCAATGGTGCCCTGTCTATGTACTCAATGCAGAAAAGGATCTCTGGGAAGTTCTATAACATAGGATATACAGGTAGGTAAGTGACACATTTTTGGTGTTGTGATGTTTCTCAGTGCACTGGAAAACTACTTGGTATTAAGAAGACCTTTAAAAAAGGGGTTTTTGTACTGTGTAAGTGTATTGAGTGTTGTTCTGTGTGTAGTTTTCATAGATAAAGAATATTGAAAGCGAAATCAACATATAAAAGAAGAGAGAGAGAAGGAAATAGGAGAATATTGAAATAACAGAATAAGACAGAAGGAGGTGAATGGGAAAAGGCAAGAAAATGCTAGAGGAGACAGAAAATTTGGGAAAAAAGGAAGGAGAATTAAGAAAATCTGTCTTGACAGACAGAGGTGCCAGAAATAGCCCCTTTCATCAGGCATCAAGCACAGCACACATTCAGATCTGATTCCCATGCCAAAAGCAGGAAGAGAGGCCTGAATGGGTGAAACCTGAACCTCAACAAACCAGCAGAGCCTGTGGACAATGGGACTGGCTGAGGGCAAAGTGAACAATCCCAACCAAAAGGAAAACAGTCCTTTAGGCAGCCAGAAAGTGAAGCAAAGGGCAAACCCTCCTACTCCAAGTCCCACCTGACTCCTTTTAACACAGCCCTTCCTATGTAACGCAGTGTCTCTGTGTGGGCTGATGCTCCCGTGTGTGGATAGGCAAACCTCTGCCTAAATCATCAGTTCTGCAGAGCTCCTGGAAATGGCAATGACATGATCAGGCAAGGGATGGGCTGGAAGTAACACCTGAAACCCACCACTTTCATTTTGGGGAAAAAAACCAAAAGCAAACCTAGCAGGTGGTATAGCAGCTGAGTACATCTGAGCTTATAAAATATTGAAGTTTAGGAACAGCTCTTTTGGGAATAAAGAAGGGGCAGAGCCACTCTGATCTATTAAAAAAAAAAAGGCTAGCGGTCTTCCTAAAGAGATTGATAAAGGATTTAATCATTCTGGATTTGCTGTAAATTGTGCTGAGTTCTGTCTGATCTGTGTTTAATAAATGAAAATAAGACGAATTTATTACTCATGTTGCAATTTTACTCCTAGTTGTGATGTTGATCCCTTGTTCTGCACCTTTTGTACAGCTCCAGAGCCTGGATTTGTTACTCAGAAGCACATGGCACTAAGTGGGTGCCTCATCCAGCTTGTGGGATGCCACCTCAGAGCTCCTGGTACCCCTCGGAGCTCTCTGTTCCCCACAGGCACCAGGGACTCTCCTCCTCTCACTTGGCTGGAGGTGTAGCCCTGGAGTTGTGCCCAGCTCCTTCATGTTCAAGTCATGATGTTCTCCTGCTGCGTTATCCCAAAGACTCCAAAAATAAGTTTTCTTGCAGAAAGAAGGAACAATTAAATGTTTTCTCTTCCTTTACTTCCCTTGGCTGAGGGGTGGAGGGAATTCAGAGCAGAGGGAAAGGGCCTGGCTGGGAACTGTGCTGCTGGGAAGTATTGGGCAGCCTCTCTCTTGCCTTGGCGAGCACTGAGAGAGTTTGGGGTCATCATCTGTCCTCATCCAGGACTGGGATGTCCCCTACTCCAGGAGGAACAGGAGAGGTTCTCCACTTCCATTCTATGATGTGAAGCTGTGTTCTATCTATCTCTCTCTCTCCATTTCTAAATCCTGCTTGTTTTCTAGGTTCCTGATCTTCTTACACAACAGCTAAGTGTCGTACATCGAGGAGCGGGAGCTGTACCCCATCTTCTGGCTATGTGTGTGATCCCTGTCCCTCCTGGCCTGGAGAGCTTTGGACATAACATCATCCCTTCTGCTGTGCCTAGGGGCTTGCCCCCAGAAACTGAATTGGCATTTATCCTCTAAGAGCTTCCTGTGGTAGTCATTCCTCCTCTCAACCTGCCAGGGAACTTCCTGGAAAACCCACCAGGGCAGAGTGGGTTTTCTGTCCCAGCTTCTCATGTCTTCTCCATGCAGTTATAACCACAGGTTACCTTGTGGAGTGTCCCCTCTCTCTTTAGCAGGGGGATGCCTGCTTCTTATAGCAGAGACTCTGGTCTGTACTGGTAGGGCATGGAAAATTTCCTCTTTAAGCTCCTCTAAAAGTTTCTGGTGGCCCTCTTTAATTTCCTCTCTTAAAGTCCACAAATCCTCCTTCAGTCTTTCCATGGATGAGATGTAGGCCCATAATGGGGTGGAGATAGTTTCTTCATGTGTCTGGAGTTTCTTCATGTGTCTGGAGTCTGCCAAACCAGAATGCCCACTTCTTCTTCTCCCTTCTTCCATACCAACACTCCCAATGACTTGGCACATGACCACATGTTTTGTGTACACTGGACGCTGTCTGGATTATTAGGGAATCACTCATTACCTGTAAAGATTATCTCCAGCACAGCTGATTCTCTCAGGCACCAGGTACCTTCCAAGTGTTCCACTTGTCTTGGAGCACTGAAAACTCTTCCTTGCAAAGGTATCTTTCCCTCACACTTAACAAGAGTTGCCTCCAGAGGTTGAGGGTTCCTGGCTTTTTCCTGATTCTCCAGCCAATATCTGCATCCCAGGACAGAGATCGAAGCTGCTTGGCTTCATTAACATCCAGTGCTGCACCCTTGGTCATGGTAGGTCTTGCCAAATATTCAATGATTTAAGCGGAAATAATCTTAAAAGAAGTAATTAAAATCACTTCCAAAGGGAGGAATTGTTGGAAATTATATCACTTTCCTAATTAATATTTTTGAAGTAATTGTTTTAATTAATCAAAAGCAGTGTTTTAGTCTCAAGCAGTGTAATTTTCCACTTTAGCCGGCACGTTGCTAAGTTTCTTTTGACAGACTTATTGTTAGATCACCAAAACTTTCACTTTTGCTAAACTAACTCTGATAAGCTTCAGTTAACAAAGGAGAGCTGGACACCAAGGATCCAAAATTTATGGCCCTCCAAGGACATATTGGAGTAACCAGAAGAGACTAACAAAGACATTACAGCCCAAGCACTGTAGACTCTGTTGGGGCAAATGTGATACAAAGGCTGAAAAATGTGGACTAATTAGCACTAGAAGCAAGAAACCAGTAACTCATAGAACAGTATTTAAGGAAGAGAATTATGCAATTTAGAACCAGTGAACAGTAGTTTGTTTGCGGAAAATGTGCGAGTGAAAAATTTTGGAAATGGAGTGCACGTGGCTGGAGTTACCTGCTATGTACCCCAGCCGGAAATAAAGAAATGCCTACTCCCCATTACTATAAAATAAAGAGTTTGATTTATCCCCATGGTTTTGGTGCCATACTAAGGAGCCCAGAACTGGACACAGGAGAGTGGCTGTCCGTATCTGAGGGCCTGGGTGGCTCACGCAGCACAGCCAAGCAGTTTCTGAGCGGCACCAGGCCCGCTCCGTGGTTTTCCCCACAGCACCGCGCGGACCCGGGCAGGCGCCTCGTCCCGAGCCCAAGATGGCGGCAGCGGCGGGTCAGCCCTGTGGGAGGGGCGGGGGCGGGGAGGGTTTCCATAGCGGCAGTGTCACATTGGGGCACTTCCCGGTCGGAGGCCGCCGGTCCCGGGGCAGCGAGCACGGACGCGCCGCTCGGGAAAGCGGCGGAGGGAGGCTCCGGGAAGAGGAGGAAGCCGAGCAAAGGTAGGGACAAGCCGGGACTTTGCTTCGGCCATTGTGCGGCCCCGGGGTGGCCGGCTGGACCCGTCCATTGCGGGGGTGCGGGGGGGGCGCCGCGTGTGTGTGTGGAGGTGCCGCGCCGGACCCTCCATTGAAGCGGGCGGGTTCCTCCCGGCTGAGGGAAGGCGGGCACTACCATCCTCCCCCGGGGGGGGCGCGCACCCCCCACGGGGCCGGGGAGGTGGAAGTGGCGGGAGCCGGCTCCCGCAGGGTTCTGGGGTGCTCGGACTGTTCCATTCCCAGCGGAGGGGTGTGTGTGTTTTTGGAGGCTCTGCTCTGTCTGCTGGGGACGGGGTGGCGCGCGGGGGGCTGCGGGGGCTGCGGGCCGCGGCGGAGCCGGGAGTGCTGGGGGAGCCTGGGGGCAGCCCTGTGGAGATGGCCCCGGTCCCGTTGTAAGGTTGGAGTGAGGTGCGGCGGCGTGAGCGACGCAGTCAGAACGGGGCTGGGGGTCCTGTGTGTGTGGGTGTGTGCTTGAGAGAGTCATGGCTGTAGGTCGGACACTTGGGGCCTCCTTGAGGCCCCTCTTTTCTGGCCATGTGGGAGGCGACAGTGCCGCCCTAATCGGGAGTAGGGAGGATTTCGATGGCTGAACCCTTTCATGTAACTTTCTGGCACCACTGCTCTCTCTGTACCTGCTCCTTCCTCTGCTTTTTGTAATACTTCAGGTATGTGGTGGAAAGTACCAGGCTGGCAGCGGTGGGCTGGGACAGAGGGCGTCCCCCAGACTGTGCTCAGCCCTGAGTCTCCATGGCCCTCTCCCAGCATTCAGTCTCCGCTGGGACTGCCAGCAAAAAGCCAATTACTGTCAGGTGTTTCAGGTTCTTTCTGTGGCGTGGATGGCTGCCTGTAGAAAACCACTGAAGCCACTGAACTGCCAGCTGAACGAGAGTCAAGTGGTGACTTAAAAGTCACTGTCTCCAAAATCCCGTATCAGTTGTTCACCCGCATATGCTCGAAAATAACTTTCTTTGTGCTATTTACTGCTTGGAGGAGGCAGCTGCACTGAAAGCTGGCTGTGAGGGGAGCTGGTTTTCAGCTTTCACTGAATTAGAGTGGAGTGAAAACAAATCCACATTTGCCCTGTTTACAACAAATGTATCTTGTGGAGGATCATTTCAGTTAGGATAATGATATTAAATAATTGTTTTCTATGGTTTTCTAGCTTGCTGCGTGCCCTGAAATCTAGAGCTGCTGTGTGACAGTCGAAACTCCAACTCTACCAGGCGTGTGTGTATTAAACGCAGCGGCCAATCAGCACTGCCTGAAACTAAAGGCGATTTGCCTCAACGCTTTGTAGTGTAAATATTCCTGCTATGAACAAAGGAGGGTGTGTCGTTTGGCTTGTTTCATTTGTACTTCCATGTGCTTCCTCGTCTGTGGCCAGTCAGTGATTCTGTGTAGGTTCTGAAAGAGTAGCAATTTCACTTTGTTGTGAATTGTGCATTTGTGCTGTCTTGGGCATTTTACTGAGCTGGGGTGCTGAGAGGCTTGGTGCTATATTAGGCATTTTTGTTATGTTCTTTTTAACAGCTGTGCTCTGAAGTGACTTAGTTTTGCTCCTTTTTAACTTTTACTGTTTCTGATTATAACTTTTAAGTTAATTCAGCTGAGATGCAATGTAAAATATGTATTTAGTAGAACTGCCTTTTAACCAGCTGTTCCTCTGCCCTCTGATTATATAGCACAGAAACCATCAATTTCAGACTTAATGTTTTACCAGCCAGCTATCTGTCCAACTCTAAAACACAGTGCTTCTGAAATCCCTGTCTGTTTTCTGTGACAGGCCATAACGTTTGGTTTAAAGAAGATGGTAAATGACACTAAAATACTGATTTGTGCAAGGCAGGCTCTCTTTAGACTGTTTAGTCTTTGTGTGTTTAAGCAGTGCAATTGCATGCTGCTCCTGTAGTTCCTGGTGCTTGGGAACTGGGGGTATAAATTCTTAATGTTAACTCCTTAGTATCTAAGTTAAACAGACAGTGCAGTAGCACACACACAGGCTAGACCTGACTCTTTAATTGCCAACTTAAAGGAAAATGTCTTCTCTGGGTAGAGTCATACTGGATAGATACAATATGCTGTAATTTGCTTTGCAATCTGGCTCCTGCTAATTATCCTGAAACAGAGTATTGGGTGAAAAAGAGATCTGGCTCCAGCTGTGGAAACAGGTAATTGAATGTATTATGAGTGTGTGTTTTAGAAGTTGCAAAGAGTTCTGCTCACTGCAGGTATTCCTTTCAAATCTCAGCTAAAATGTCAGTAGTTTCACAGCTACTGAAGGTGATACTCCCAAGAGTGAGTAGATGTCTGTCACTACAGGAAACACGGGGTGGAATACAAGGGTTAGCTATTCGGGAAAAGACAAAGATCAAAGGTATGTGTGGGTGGGTTGGTGGTTTCTTCCTTTATTTTTATTATGGCCTTGTTGATTGCAAGGGAAAGCAGAAAGAGTGTCAGGCACTGTTTTGAATTAAAAGTTTTTCCAAGATGGTGTCTTTCAGAAAGACACTGAACAGGTAATAGACTCTTTCTGTTTTGTAGTAGTTGGTAGTATTTCTGTACAGGAGAGAACCCTGCAAGCATTGAAATAAACCAGGTTGGCTGAGAAAGCAAAGTGAAGGCAGTTTAGTTCCTAACAGACATCCCTAGGAAAAGGTGTTGCTATTGCAATGCAATAGAAAGCAGGGACTGTCTGCTATTTGGTAGTGCTGACTTGCAATACTGCTTGCTATTGCTGTACTCAAAATTACAGATGAAAGACAAAACTTTCCTTTTTAAAAAAAGTTATTTACAAGGGTAATGATATAAAACACACATGTAGTGTTATTTCAGAGAACAACTGAATTTACCAGAAGTCTGCATTGTCTGCTAAACAGATGCTAGCAAAAGCTAAACAAAATATTTGGACACTGAGGGCGATACAGGGGTAGCACTTTACGGTGGGGAGTCAGAGGTCAGGTTGCTCTGGTGCACTGGAGCGTTCACTTTTCATACATTTAGGTAGAACAGAGTTTCTCTATCGTCCCCATCTCATTTCCTCACTGTTACGTGACAAGATTTTTATAAGTGATGAGGGTGCATAATTAAGCTATTATTAGCCTTAAGTGATTTTCAGAGCTGCTGTTTTGTTTTTTCCTAATGAACAGCCTTTTCCTGTACATACACACAATAATACGTCATGTAACATGATGTCTCAGAGTCAAAGTATTGTTAGTTCATATTTACAAAACTAAGGTGAGATAATGCCTTTGGAAAATCAAGTTGAATTGGAGACTCTGCTCTTCCAGTTGATTATGCATAAGATTCCAGAAGAATTTGGGCCTAAATGTAGTATGAAACTGGTCAAGAGTGCTTTGGACCTGATTTGAGGGATGTCTGATCTATTTGATGTTCTTAACATAATGGGTGTTATTAGCCCAGTAAGTAATTGTCATGGAAGTTATATTTTGCTAATTTTGACACCAGTAATCAAGAGGAAGCTGACCAGGCAGTTCTAATGATATGATTTAACAGACACTTCATTTTTGATTGGGCTGTGTGTGCTTAAATATTTAATTTAGCAGACGTTCACGGAAAATTGACAGGGCCTGCAGTTGAAACCTTCTTCTTCACTGATTGTAGCATCTCATGGCTTTGTGTTCATCTCTGCTTATTTAGAATGTTTGTGTGTGGATTTTTTCAGCTGCTTTCTTTCCCTACTGAGTCTCTTCCTTGTGTTACTTTTTCAGCGCAAAAACGTTGGTTGTCATTTTCTGTCTGCAGCTTTACCAAAGGCTTCCTTTTGGCAGCTGGATTTCTTTTTTTTTTGTGATGTGTGTGGCTTTGATGTTTATTTTTTTAATTGTTTTAGCAGTTGATAAAGGAACCTTCTTGTGATGTCCTGTGGTAGTTGCTGAACTACTTTGCTATATGCTGTGGATCTGTAAATGTCATGTGAAGTCATAATTTAGGAAAATTTGCATCTCTTCTTATGTCTTTTTGCATTTTACTTAGCTTTTTTTTTTTTTTTTTTTTTGAGCATGAAGAAATCATGAGAGTTGAGACTTGAAATATGAGCACAAGATACCTGGCTGGATTAGCACAGGTGCTGAGGTTCAGCAAATTCTAATTTGTTTTGAAAAGAGGAAATATATCACATAATATTCCCTAATTTACAGGTAGTCTCTACTTGTGCAATTATTAGAAGAAAACTCTGTACAGCTTTGTAGATATGTTGGATTTATTTTTTTCGTCTCAGCTGTGAGGTGGAGTTTCATTTAACTGTTCTATCAGACTTGTATAAACTTGCTTTTAGCAGCAGGAGGGAGATTATATAATAAATTTTTCAAAATGTACTTGCTGTGCTGTCATTGTTGGAGATTAAGTCCTCTATATTTGGCTTCAGGGAGGGCCAGGCTTATTGTTAGTGAATCCATCTGCCCTACTTGGGTATCTTTTTTTGAAATCGATGAGGAGTTGATGGAGCTGTAGGTTTATAGTTGCTAGAAATGGGAACTGTTTCAAGTTTTGTTTCTGAGAAGGAAATGGTGGATGTCAGTGCCAACCTGTGCTTGTTTAGTAATCTTAATTACATTTCTTGTGTTTTAAAAAGTGGGTTTTTTCCATCGTTTTGCCAGCTGAGGTTGCTGAAGGAAAATACTGCTTTGGAATTTTTGGTTACTATATCCATGTTGTAGTCTTGGACTTTTAACCTTTTAACTGCTCCCAAGAGATAACAAACATAATATTTTATAGCACTTTCTTTTGTAGTACATATTCAAATTTATAATGTGATTGTTAGAAGAAGGTGCACATTTTGAGTTGATAAACAGCGAAATATATCCATAAGCAGTAAAGCTCCCCAGTCATAACAAACACATCTTTGTTTTCCTTTTTTTTAACAAAGAGGATGAACAGAGAATAGGAAAGACAGTTTATATGTAAACATGTATTCTAGTGATTTGAAGTTAAAAAAATTATTTGTATTTTTATTTTCTTCCCACCTTCAGGACATGTATACCTCTGAGAAACCTTCTCCAACAAGATACCTTGCTTCAAGACCTCTCTTGGATTATATACAAAGAAGTTTCCAGTCATGAGTAAGTAGATTTCTCTCTTTCAGAAAAAAAAAAAACCAACAAAAAACCCCAAAAAAACAACGAAAACCCCCAAACCCTTATGTTGTAGTTTAGAAGAACTGTACTTCTGTAGTAGGTTTTGGGGGGTGGTTATTCCTCGAAAATACTCATACTGAATTTTGTGTCTTCAGTACTGTAAAAATAGCCAAATAAAGCTGAGATTTGGCAGATGCCATTTTTAATCTGCAAATTTTTGATCAATGTGTGCTCTGTAAGAATTCTCTGTAGTCTGGTCTCATTTTCAAGAAGTTGAGTTCTGTAACAAGATGATGTTTGTTTTATTCAGTATAAATAAAACTTGTACTGGAGGGGAAAATGCCTTGTGTTTGCTAAGAATTCCAAAATTTGTGACTGCCTAGTAAATTAAAATAACTGGTGCAAATCCAACATAACATGAATGGGCTTCATTTTATAGGAAAAAAAAAGATGTTACTCAAATTTCATGTAGAGGTTTGATCCCAAAGGAGCTCTGGCATGTATTGGAATCATCTGAGCCATAGAAAACTGTGACTTAATATCTGTTACGGTGGAAAAAAACAGATGAAAGACACAGGAAGTTTTGGTTTAGGTCATATCTGATGGGTAAGATAACCTCTTTTAGTGAACTCTTTTGAGTATTTACAGGTCTCGTAAGTTTTGCAGATGTGAGACTTCTTCATGCAACTTTTGTCAGCAGTGTTACTTGGCCTTGCCTCATGTAGGAATGAGGATAAAACTTTGTTTGCACAGGAACTGTATTTGTAATGTAGCTCAACTTCAACACAACTGTACTGAACATGCTGGAGGAAAAGCATCTTGTTCATAGGATAATTATATCCTGTGTTAGTAAAATAAGACCATTTGAGTTTCTGGGAGGAAGTGAGTAAAGAAAATTGTTGGTTAAATTTCTTGTCAAACTAAATGAAAAATGATTGTTCTCGACATCTGGAAATAAAAAAAGAATGATGAAGGAAATGCTTGCTAAATGCAGCAGAGGAAAAATTACACCAGAAAAAGGCCTCAAAGAACTGCTGAACTATAGGGTTCATGCTGGTATAGATAGAACTATTTTAGTTTTTATACAGATTTATTTCTATTCCCTTTCATATTGATGTTCACACTTGTTTACTTTCTGATGTTTAAAGTATTTGCTGTGTTGCATAGAGGTCAGTTTTCCAGGCAGTTATTGAAGTACTGGAATATCCTGATTTGTCAAACACTGTATGTGAATGTTCACTTGTTTTATAGAGCTTTTCATGTGCAGTCATTGCCTTATGTACAGTCTTACACATAACAAATAACTGAGTCAGAGTTGCTGTGTTGTGTGACTTCCAGGCTGCTGCTGTCATGATGTCGGTTTGGGTACAGCACATACAGACAGTGCTAGAGAAAAACACCCTTGGTTTTGGTCAGATGTTGAGCTGATTCCAGACTGGAGGGTTCAGCTGTTCATTAGGAAGAATGAAGACCCTTATTCAAATGCAAGACAACATTTTGGCAGTACTTTTTGTGGTGGTCTGTAGTGATGTTCTTCACTGCAGGACGCTGCATTCTTGTGGTAGAGTGGATGCTGAAGCCTGTGCTGTGATGGGCTTCAAGGGCACAACACAAAGTGCCACTCTAAAAATATGGTTTAGAGAAGATCAGATGTTTTATATTTCGCGGATGTTGAATTTGTCAGTTTATGGTTTACTTGAGAGAAACTTGAACTGTAAGCACAATCCTTAGTTTTATGCTTCTCTTTCCTAAATATCTCAGTCAGTAAGGTAATTATCATATCTTATGAAGCTGAATTTATTTGCATAGTTCTGTATATGTGTGCTTATTCACAGAATCTGTGGGCACTTAGAATAGCTAGGTGTATTAAAAAATGGTAGGAGTCTCTAGCATTCCTAAATTGTGCATCACCTCGTGTCATTCAAACAAAAAATCTGTCTAAATGAGGTAATCTCAGCCTTCAGAAGGCCACTAAAAACTCCATAATGCTGTTATGTGTAGGCTACATGATTGAATCCTACTTGTTATTTTCTTGTGATATACTTGATTCAATATGTATTTCCACTGCTCTTTGTGAAGGGCTGGGCTAGATGCTAAGTCCTAAAATGATTAAATCCTTTTTCTCATACCTGTCCTAAATTTCTTAACGGGCAGATCATATCTATTTGGGCTTTTTGCCAACTTTATTCACTAGATTAAGTAATTTTTACCATATAATATTTGTTGTTTACTATATAAAATTTGTTACATAAAGCTTATTATTTTATATAAATACCTCGTAGAAGTAAATCTGTTAATATCCAGGTACTTATGAAGCACACATGCTTATTTTTAAGTCAGTGATCAGTTAAGTTTTTTTAAGAAGTGAATGAGAGAACTACTTTTTTTGTTTAACTTTTTTAATAGTTACCAGGCGTGTAAGTCCATGCTTTTGATCCTGTTGTACTGGATGATCCCCTGTGTTGGGGAAGAGCATTAACAGAATTGCAAAGTTCACCATTCATGGTGGTAGTTTGTTGTTGGACAATACAAAAAGTCTCTTAAAACTGAGACAGTCCCTGTTAAGGCTTTTATTTCTATGGAATAGCTTTGTAAATGTCTGCTTTCGTAAATAAGGGTAAGACAGATTTGTATTTGAAATTCTGCTTTTCTATTTAGGACACTAAGTTCATATCCTTAAAGGGTTTGTAATTGTATCAAATGTAGCTAAGTGAAGTTGAGTATTGATTTGTTTTGTATTTAAAGCTAAATTTTCAGAGAAATCCTGGTGGATGCAACATGCCTACAATATCAACAGAAAGAGTTGATTTAATCTTAATTTTCTCTAGATATTTAGTGGCCAGAAAATGTGTTGTGTCATGATAAATTCTTGATGTTATAAACTCTGCTCTTTATTTTTGGGGATTTTCCTCTGCTTTCCTCCTTTGAGGAAAGGTCAATACAATTAAATTATTTGAGCTGCTGCAGTGAAACTTAAGGTTAGTGCACACTATTGCAAGTGACAAACTGCTGACATCTTCATTTTTTTCCCCTTAAATGTATAAGATGTGATGCCAACTTATAATACAGAATATTTCTTTCCTGACTTTGTCTTTCTGCTTTTAGTTTTATTTCTAACACACTAAAAGCTTAATTCTGCATGCAGTTGGGAAGGTCACCTGCTTCTTTGTGCTTCACTCCCACCAATTCAGGTTTTTTTTCTGTTTGGCTTAGGGTAGAAGTACATTTTGTGTGAGAGAACACGTTTTGAGGGATGCTGTGCAATGTAATCTTACATTGTGCAAATGGCTGGTGTGGCCTGGTAATGATGGGGGCAGTTTTTGCCTCACCAGTTCAAATCAAGCCCACAATGGTGTGATTAAAGGCTGCCTCTGTTTGATGGTTGGTTACAAACCTTGACCTCTCATTACAGCTCTGGCTTTCTAGTCTGTGTTCACAGAGGAACCTTATGGTTTTGGGATTTCTAAAAACATAGATTTTTTTTTTTTTCTCTTTCCTTCTGTGTTCTTGCAGTGTATGTAAAGAAATAGTTGTGGCTGTCAATTTCCCTGTTCATGAACAATGAACTTGGGAATCAAAACAAATGTTATGTCAGCCATACAGATCAAGGTGCAGTGCTGTAGTGAATCCCTCTAGGTCAGGTTGGATGGAGCTTGGAGGACCCTGGTCTAGTGGAAGCTGTCCCTGTCCATGGCAGGGGAATTGGAACTGGATGATCTTAAGGTCCCTTCCAACCCAAACCATTCTACACATTATTATTTCTGTGCTTGCAGCTGAGGAAAGTGTTCTGGGCATCTGTAGAGCTCCCTGTCCTGAGAAAAGTCGGTGAGTTAAGGCTGGCTCATTTTCCCCCCTCACTCCCCAGTCTCCCCTCCTGGTGTGTCAGAATGAATCTGTAGTGACCTGAGGACCAAGTCAAACTGTTCATAAAATAAATACTGGGAGACAGACTTCTTGTTTGTTTCACCCAAAGTGTAAGTGGCTGTACATTTTATGTATTGTGGGTAAAGTGTTGCAAATAATTTTAAAGCTGAATGATTTGGTGGGAGAGGCTTTGTAGTCATCAGTTCTTTGCAGTGAGCTGAGACTGAATGAAAGAAAGGAAAAAGTCTAGGTTCTGATTCACCAAGATGACTGCATGCTGGGGAAGGAAGGCTTACAAGTAAACTAAAATATTTTTACAATATATAATAATGAATAGTTAAAAGATGTCAGATTATGATGTTACATGCTAGGTTTTTGTTTTATTTTTGAACCATGAACCCTGAAAGCCTAGTCGTGAAACGCAAATTTGAAGCTACAGTTAGTGAATTGTTTTCACAATTGTTGTGATTTCACAGCACAGTTATCTTCTAATCTTTATAAATACTGTGACTTGAGAAATAGAGAAGAAGCTATTGTGTCTCCTGGGTTATCCTTTCTGAAACTTGAAATAGTAATTCGCTATGAAAAACTGAAGCTCTGAATAATAAAGAATTGTTGGATACAGGAGACAAAGAGCTGTAATGCAGATTTGCAAAAGGTGGCTTTGAAGACTTGTGATATGTTTGTAAAAATTAAGAGTTAAATAATAGTAACCCCCCCGCAACTTTTTCAAATATGAAAAAGAAGGAAACCCACAAGACTCTTAAGTACTAAACTACTGTATATTAGTAACCCCCTAAAACTTGCTTCACTGATAATGTCAGTGTTTAATTCTTCTTTTTTTTTAAAAAAAAAAGAAGCTGTCAAGGGAATTCACTACTGCAACTGTAGAGACACATGAGAATTTGGATCAGTAGTAGTACACTATTAACTTTTTTATAGTGGGAGGTTGAAGCATGAAAAAGACATGTTGTTTGGCTCTGGAATCTTGTAGTAGGAGAACTTGTCACTTGGTCTTGCTTCATTGTTACTCTTCTGTGTTTTCTTAACTTTTCATGTCTGTATTCTTGGGCTACTGCTACTTGCTGCTTTATCTCCTCTTTATAGATAGTGCAGCTTGTACCAGTGAGACTATCAGCAGCTGGGCTGGAGATAATTTTCTGACTCAAAATACAGATTCAGAGGCCAGAATTAATGAGTTAGAGAAACCTGTATGGTCCTGACAAGAAAGTTTTGAATCAAGTTCCATTAGAAAGGTCTGGGCTGCAGGAGCCAAGGCTGAACTCAGGGTTTTAAAATTTCATGACCTCTTTAAAATGTTGCCCGTGCCAGTAATGGGTCGGTGTCCTTTGCCTGCCTGAATTCCTGCATTCTTTCTTATTACAGGAGTATTCATCAGGCTGACTGGCATTTGGTCAGCTCCCTAAGCTCTTGCCTAGGCATCTGCATCCATGGTTGCACTGCTGCCCTGCAGGGAGAGCAGTGCAGGGGTGGGGATCAGTGATCCGTGGGTGAGATTCTGGTAAATGCTGTTTTTCCCTTGCTGGAAGTGTGCATGGAACTGTAGCTTAAGTTGTTCAGCAATGTGGTAATCTTGGGCTTCCTCTATGCTAAGCAAGGAGAGGCATCTCCAGAGGGCTAATCAGATCTTGGATGACCCAGTTTCTTACCAATACTGTAATTAAACTGCTCCTCTGAATACACAGGGTGCATGAGTAGCAGTAATAATAACCCAAATACTTTGCACAAAACTGATGCATGACATGGGGGAGATGCAGGCACGTTAGTAGAAACTTCTTGTTTTAATATTTGCATTTTATTATGTTGAGTTTTTATTTATTTAATGGATATAATGATGCAGCTCCTCAGACCTTGTGGAATTTTTTTTTCCTCATAGTACAGCTATTTAAATAAATCAGAAGACAAAGAAAAGCCTTTTAAAATTTGTCTGTATTTAAACAGATTTTAAATTAATTTTTAAATTTGTTTTCATAATACTTCCTTTATTTTTGGTCACATTTTAGGATATTTATGGCTGGTAAGTTGTTGCTTCCCTTGCACTTAAAATTTATTTTTAGGTCAAAGAGGTGGACAAACAGTTTTTGAATTTTATTCTGTCATGAATTTACTTGAAAAAAGTAAGTCTTCAATATCCATAGTCTGAAATGAAGTTGCATCTTTGCAAGAGATTTCAGTTAACAAAAATGTATTCATCATATCCAGAGGCTGTGCTTGTAGGGGGTAGGTTCAAGTTTAGTAATGTCACTTTTTATAGGGCTTTGCTAATGAAGAGGTATTGTATAATATTTACTGTTTAATTTAAATTAATTATTGTGTAGTAAAGTTAAATTTGTAAAATGCTTTGCATACATTTCAGATACATTGACTGAACATAAAAAAAAACTTAA